>CM073466.1:17670000-18270000 GCA_037074535.1 Gleditsia sinensis | reverse complement strand
TGTAAAATGAAAATAAGTTGTTAAGATAATTACATTAAAACCAAATTATCAGTGGGGTCCAAAACAAATGTCATACTTTTCCATTTCAACAAATTAAAGAATCACTTCAAATCGAATAAGAATGTTTTGAAAAAAAATGAAAATTTTCTTTTTAATTGTACGTGAAATAAAGAAAAGGACCCCAAAAGAAAATTGAAGTATAAAATTTAAAATGAGGGACAAAGTAAAATGAAGAACATAATTCTTGTCTAATAATATAGACCTAATTTTACTTTTAGTCCTTTTATTTTATAAAATATGTCAATTTAATATTTTTATAGTTTATAATATGAATTTATTCTCTTTAATTTTAATAAATGAGTTAAAATTATTTTTTTAGTATATTTATTATTTATTTTACTATTAATTTAATATACATATGTCACATTTATATTATTAAATGGTATGTGTTATGTTCAGTCATATAAAAAATGTATTAATAATAAATTTAATGATGCACATGTGATATATATTTGACAAATTAAAAATAAAATAAACGATAGATTTAATAAAATAATTATTTTAACATATTTATTAAAATTAAAAGACTCAAGTTTATATAAAAAATTATAAAGAGAATAAACTAATACATATTTGAAAATAAAAATAAAAAGATAAAAAATGTAATTTAAGCTTGGTAGATAATTTTACAAAAAAAATAAATTCATTTTTGTGTGTGTGTGAAATAATTAGTGCAGAGCAAGGAGCTAAATTTCGTTTCGAAGTACCGTTTCGGTAACTCTAAAATTGGAAACATTTCGAAACGTTTCGGAAATTTCGTTGAAACGAAAGATTTTAAAAGAAACGTTTCAAATAATTATAAATTTTTTTTAAAATTTTAAAGAACCTTAGCATACTATTAATAATATAGATATATAAATTTAAATAACATAGTGTTAAATAATAATATTATCATTCAAATAATATTGATATAATTACCATTCATAAAATTTGATAACATTTAATATATATAAAATTCAATACAAATTACATATTATACTCAAAGTCTCGAATTATACAATACAATATCAACAAATATTATTAGATAATTTGAATCAATTAAAAGTAGAATGTCTAGGAGGTAGATAACCAGAACTTGGATATAATCTAAGAGGAAATTGATAATATCTCTCCACATGATCACAATAATCAATCCAAGTCATTTGAGAACGGTAAAAATTATCATACTCCCTCTTAAATTTTTCAAAATCTTCTATATTGTATGTTGGAGGACGCCAATCAACTTGTGAAGAAGATAAGTAAGATGAACCATATCCTAAAGTTGCACCATGATTATATGTAGAGGATGATGAATCATATTCATAATTTTGACCATATGTCGAAGATGATGAATGATAACCAAATCCATGACCATAAGACTCATATCCTCCAGTGTTAAGTGAAGAAAAATCAGAAGTCAATTGTTGAACATCTTGCATTTCAACATCATTATCACTTGCTCTATTGTAATCAGAAGGTCTATAACCATGATCTTGATCTTCAGTGCAATATTGAAAATTTTGTTCTGATGTGAAAATCACAGGACTTCTTTCATCAATTCTATCAGTAGTGGTAACATTTCTACTACCCATTTCACCATCACCATCACCATCACCATCACCTGTATCTGTGTCAGTATCAGTATTTTCTTCTGATTCCTTATCAATATCAACAGTGGCTGAAAATCGATGATGTGCTGATCTTGTCATCAAATTTTCAAACTCCTCATCAGTAGTTAATCTATCTAGTTGAGTAGTTTGTGAATCTGACCATCGATTAGCAAATGTAGCCAAATAACTATTTGGTCTAATATTTTCAGTATTTTCATCCAATTCATCTAATAATGCATCACCAGGATCATCCAACCATTCTGAAAGGCCATCATTTTCTTCAAAAACTGTAGTTAAATCAATTGCTCTGAACTCAACATCTTTTGAATTATGATCTTTCATAACATGCTTCAATTTCAATCGCATATTATATTGTGCAAAAACAAGCTTTTCAAGTTTATCATAATTCAAACGATTACGCACTTTTGTGTGAATAAGTGCAGATGTGCTTCAATTTCTTTCGCATCCACTAGATGAAGCTGTCTGTGACAATACTCTTATAGCAATTTTTCTCAAATTTGGAGCATCAGCACCATGCATAAACCACCATTCAGCTAGAAAATAAAGAAAAGTAGTGCATGTTAGTTAATAATATATTGAAGTTCTTCTATATAAAGACGATATTTTTTAGTGATATAATAAGTCAAACCTGGATCTATTTTATCTCTTCCTTTGATAGCCAATTTATCAAAAAATCCATACATAGCATCTCGATATATTTTTACCTACATGAAAAATATAGTGTGAGCAATTATTATGGTTCTGATCATAAACAACAAAGATAAAGAAAAATGATAAATACCTCATTTAATGCATAGAAAGCTTTAGTTGAGTTGGGCTCTAATCTAGAAATTACATGCTTAAGCGCCTTCAACAAATCTTCTCGGGATCCAAGGTTTTCAGAGTATTGATATGATGGATTCAAATAATATGCTTTTTTTCCGGTGCGAATAAAAAATAAAATGTTAATTAGTATAGTTAAAAATGAAATAAATAAGCACATATTGTCAAAATAACAAATATAAATATGTAGTCAAAGATTTCATTTCATACCTGCCATATGAATATCACTTATTATTTGTTTATGCCAACGACGGTCAATGACATCAATATATTTTTTGCATAACTTAGGAGCTATTGTTTGAATTGTTGATCTGGCCTTACACATTGCTACATACACATACAATATTGTGGCTCGCTTTTCTCCATCAACCATCCTTAGAACCTTAGCAATTGGCATATGTATATCAACAATTTTCTTTACATTCTTCCAAAAATTTGGATCTAATATGGTGGTATGAATTCGTGTTCCAACTGAATCTTTATTAGCAGAACTTCTAGACCATTCATTTGAAGTTACCATTCTTTGTAGCCCATTCTTGTGCTCCAAGAGACTTGCAAGAGCAATATAATTGGTTGCAAATCGTGTCTGAGCTGGCCTAATCAACTCTCCTGTACAATAAGTTCTCATAATATGAAGAATTTTAGAACGATTATAAATAAAATTGGTACACATTTTAGCATCTTCTAAAACCTTCTGAACTTTTTCAAATTTTCCAAAATCATGCAATATTAGATCAAGAGAATGAGCAGCACAAGAAGTCCAATACAAGTGTGGTCTCCTCTGCATCAATAACTCACCAGCCTTCTTATATGCAGATGCATTATCTGTAATGATTTGTACAACATTAGTTTCACCAACCTCTTCAACCACTTGATTCATCAAGTTAAAAATATATTTGGCATCTTTTTCTCTTCCACTCGTATTAATTGACTTGTGAAAAATTATTCTCCCATCACAATAGATTAAAAAATTTATGATTGCCAAACGAGTGGTGGATTGCCAACCTTCACACATAATTGTGATACCATAAGTTTCCCATTTCTTCTTAAATTCTTCTATATATTCTTTTATCTCTTCTATTTCATCATCAAGAATTGGGCCACCAATTTCATAAGGAGTTGGACCTTTTACTCCAACACCCGCACGAGCAATTTCATCAATCATGATATCATAAAATGGACCTTGAGCTTTGTTAGGTGGGATATTTTGATAAATAAAAAATTTACCAATTGCTTGCTTTGCTGACTTTGCCTATTTTTTAGGATTCCACAAATGATGCAATTTTTGTTGATACACATTTCGTTGGCGATATATTGAAGGATTCATTTCTTCCTTGCTTAGACCTTTTTCTTTTCTCTTGCCAAAAAATTTGCTTGTAGACTCTTTTACGCTTTCACTACGAAAAAAAGGTTTTTTTTCCTTTCTTCGATACTGGCTGAAAATAACCAGATTTATGTCCTCTTTCTGCCCTGTGTATCTCTTCAATAGATATTTGTTTTGCATATTCTAACTCCTCCTTTTCTTTAATATTCATATCATCGTCTGAATCTTCAGATGATATCTCTTGAATGCCAGCTCTTCTTCTAGTTTCACCCATTAGATTTTCTCTCATTTCAGTTCTTGTAGTACTGAAACGTTCGTTTTCTTTTTGTTTTCCCTTTAAAAATTCTCTCATTTTATTAACAATTTCTCTAGGACATTTTTCACATCTCTCAACATTTATATAACCCCCAGCTAGGTATTGTTTCAATCGAGTTACACCACCACCCTTCATTACTTTATGACAAAAATTACATTGTACATGTTGTCTATTTCCACCGACCATTTCTCCATTAGTCCAACCAGGATCTGTCCTTCTCTTTTTTTTCTCTTTTGGATCTTCTTCTATTAATATTGCTTTTCCCTTACATGAACTCATACCTATATCCATAAATTCATAATACAAATATGTAAATAAAAAAATAAACTCTATACCTTAAGATCAATATTAAATATTACTATGTATAAATAAAAAAAATATTGTTATATATATATACACCATAAATATTAATTATATAAATAATATTAACTAATTTTAATATAAATAAACAAAAAAGTAACATTATGAACACAATAACCTTTTTCTCATTTAAATATGCAAAATATAAAATAAAATAAATAAAATTAATCATTAAATAATTAGAACAAATATAAGCATGTAGGGAAAAAACGTGCAAATAAAATGGTAAATTATTGAAGTTATTATATTTAAGTTTAAATGATTATATCTTAATTTTTATTAAATTAAAATGTAATTATCTTAATAATTATATATAATTTATAACTAAAATGAACCTATTATTGTATTTAAAATCTTTGACTATCGTAACTTACATAAAATTTAATCTTTATATAATATTTTTTTAATTTAATTTTTTATTTATCTATTAGTAATTATTTAAAAAAAAATATTTTAATTAAGAATATTTACATCTTTTTAACAAAAATATTAATATATTTTTAATATAGTTATTATTTTATATTTTTTAAAATAATTTTTATTTTTAAAAAAATATATTTAAAAATAATAAAACATAAAATACTATTTTAGCCTCCTAATTAAGTTTATATTATCTTTTAGTTATATAATCATCATAAAACATAAATTTACTCTCAATTTATTCATTTAAATTTTTTATTAACAATCAAAATTTAATTTTTATAAATTCACACATTTATAGTCATAATTGTTAAGAAAATTTAGAAAAGTTAATTACAATTTTATATTTTATTATTTTAAAATTTTTATTCTTAGAATATATTAATAAAAAATTTAAATAATCATTATTTAAAAAATATATTAATATTTTGATCTAGAAGACGTAAATTTTCTTAATTTAAATTTTATTTTTAGTATAATATTTTATTTATTTACTTAATTTAAATAAGAATTTTAAATAATTATAAAAAAATAAATTCAAAAATATTATATAACTAATACGTTAAAAAAAAGATCAGATCCATATATATTATTAAAATTTTATTTTTATTCATTCTTGATATTTTAAAAATATTATATAAATAATATATTTAAAAAAACCACATTACCTTTTATCATTCCCAATGCACTCTACCTACGTATTGTTTTTTATTCATCCTTTAAATTTATTACTAAAATATTATTTTTATTCATTTTTTATATTTCAAAAATGTTATGTAAATAATTTATTAAAAGAAAAAAACAAGACCTTCTGCAATTTTGATGATTCCCGATGTTATTAAACCAATTTTCATTTTTCAAAGCTGCCCAAATCTTGATGCAAATCCAATGCAATAAATCTATCAAGAAGTCTCCAGAAATATCAGGAGTTCAGGACGCACAAAGCCACAAACGAAAGAGTGAAAGACGCAAAAAGAGATGCGGAAAGAGACGCAGAAGTCTCCAGAAATATCAAAATGCAAAGATAGGAAGAGTGAAAGACGCAGAGGTTAAAACAAGAAGTCTCCAGCCTTCAGAAGATGCAAAGGCAAAAAACGCAGACATAAAGAAAATCAGAAAATGCGCAAGAAAGATAAAAAAATCAGACTCAAGACTCTACAAGATAAAGAGAAGAAGAGATGAGAATGAACCTGGTCGGTAAGTAGCAGTTTCATCTTCTTCGTAGGTATCTTCTATATCTCTCCTCATATCTGATTATTTTTTGAGTTCAAGCACTGGTAGTGTTTGCTTAGATAGTTTTTGCGGTGTAAAATGTTTAGATCTATTGATTTGGTTTTGAAGGTGGAAAAAAATTTAACGTTAAGTTTTTCTCTAGATTTTCAACATTGATGACTTGATCTGATTTAAAGTATTTTGGCATTTTGTTTTTGGCTTTATAAGATTTAAGGAATGTTTATTCAGATTCCTAACTTTATCAGTTTCATGTCTTCATCTTTTTGCTTTTTAAGATTCGTTTTGACTTTTGAATATTTGTTATTTGTCCCGAAATGATTTCATTTCGGTGTTTCGGTGTCCATTTTGGTCGATACACACCGCAACGTGATATTTTTCACCGAAATGATTGAATTTCTCAACTTGTATGATGTTTCGTTTCGGTGCTCTTCGAAACCGAAAATTTTCGGTCGTTTCGACCAAAACGACACGAGATTTAGTTCCTTGGTGCAGAGATCATATATACTTTAAAAAGGAGATTTTTAACTAAGAGACAGAAATAAATTTTAATTTGTTAAAATACTTTTACTTCCATTAAAAAAAAATTAAAAACACCAATGAGTTGGTGCTACGCCGTTGTCTTTTTTTTTTTGACAAGTGGAAAAACCACATTAATACATTATTAGGCTCTAAAGCCAATAAATAAAAGATAAAGATAAGATATTCCTGCAACTTTTAAAATTATAAAAAAAAAGAACTAGTACTTGAATTATAAGATAAAAAAGCAACACAACTCTTAAATCCTAATATACTAAATTACATCTTAAAAATAAAAAATACAGTTGATACAATAATAAAATAAAATAAAAAGAAGAGGCACATCTTGGAGAAATAATACACTTCTCAAACTCTCTTCAAATATCTTCTATGCAGTCGCAAACTCATAGTTGTAAATCTGATTTCTTTCATTCAGATTCAAAATCAATCTGTAGATCCAGACAAATAAAATGTATTCTTTAAAAATTTAACACTTCTTCTATAACAAGAGAAAAAAAAATTTTTAAGGAAGAAAAACACTCTCCTAAAAGAGAAAAATAAACCTTTCTTAAAGAAAGGAAATCCAAACACACCTCTTAAATCCCAATCTACTAAATTACATATCAAAAATCAGAAATACAGTTGATACAATAATAAAATAAAGAAAAAGAAGAAGCACATTTTGGAGAAACAATACACTTCTCAAACTCTCTTCAAATATTTTCTATACAATCGCAAACTCATAGTTGTAGATATGATTTCTTTCATTTAGATTAAAAATTAATTTGTAGATCCGGACAAATAAAATATATTCTTTGAAATTCTAACACTTCTTCTATAACAAGAGAAAGAAAACTTCCTTAAAGGAAGAAAAAAACTCTCCTAAAAGAGAAAAATAAACCTTTCTTAAAGAAAGGAAATCCAAAAACTAAAAAACATAAGGACAAGAAGAGAAAGAAGAGAGAAAAATGGAAGAACTCTGTATTGACAAATTCGAACCAGGCCATTCAATAAAACCTTTTGGTAGAGTTTAGTACCGAAATTTTTTTAGGATGTTTAAGAAAGATAGAAAAAAAAATTTCACATTATCAAACATAAAAATTTATTTTTAAGAATAAAAAATAATAAAAAATTTTACTTTTTTATTCCCACCAATGAGATTAAAAATAAAAGTTTCTTATAAGAATAAAAAAAATTTCAATGTAAAATAATTAAATTGTCTTTAAATTTAGTTGCTAGACCTTAAATTTTAATTTCTAACTCCTAAACTCTAAAATTAAACGAAACTTTTAAAACTTAAATCTTAAATATTAAATTTTAAACTTTAAATCTAATCTCTAATTCTTAACTCATAAATTTTAAATTTAATTCCGAAACTCTAAATCTGAACTCCTAAATTCTAAACTTAAAACCCTAATCCCAAACTTAAAACCTAACCCCTAAATCTTAACTTTTAAATTTTAAACCCTAAACTCTAACTCCTAAACCCTTATTTTTAAATTCTAAATAAAAAAATTTATTTTTTTTAATCAATAAAAAATTTTGTTTCTTTATTTATTCTTTTTTTTATTATTTTAAAAAAATTTCTTCAAAAGTATGTTTAAAAAATTAATTATATTCTAAAAAATATTTCAAGTGAATTAAACATAAAAATAAAATTTTGATAGTAATACAGTAAATAATTTTTAAAAAAATAAAATGATAACTAAACATTTTTTTTTACTTTTTTATCTATCTCATTCTTGAAAATGAGATTTTCAAAAATAAAATTTTTTTAAAAATAAAACATTTCATGAATCAAAGTCTACTTTAGTTGTTATTTTTTTTTACTATATAATCTGATTCTTTTTTTTAAAGTTCAAAAATATTTTTTTAATGATTAATTTATGTAAAAACGAAACATAGTATAATAAGCACAAATTCAAACTTTAAATAATATTTTAATTTTATAAATTAACCAATTGGTGTTGGTCAAGAAGTTTCTTTACCTTCTTTCTTTTGGAAGAGCAGTATATAATTATATATGATATAATTTTAAAAAGGACTTTCCCTCTAACTAAAAATTGAATAAGAGAAGAAACATGGGGCTTTTAAAATAAACAAAACTAAAATCTAGGGACAACACTGATGAGAACAATATAAAAATATAAGAATAAAATGAGTAAAGTACTTTTACTTCTATCAAATCTAAAATTAAATATATTTATATTTTTTATTTTAAAAAATATATTCACATCTCTCTTGCATTTAATATATATATAGTCTTTTTAAAAGGCAAACATAACCAATCATTTATTAACATTTTAAAAGTAAAACAAAATATTAAATTTAATTATCAAGTATCTAAAATATCCTTGATGACAGTGTCTAAAGCCCTAAAAAAAATTTTATGTATGATTTCACTCTTAACTTTTTGAAATTGATATGAGTATTGTTTAAATGCATTGTATATAATAAATTAATGGTGCTTTAAGCATTTAACTAAAATCTTAGTCTTTAATTGATCTCTCATTTCTTAATATAACAATGCTATTATTTTTAGAAAAGACTAAATAATAATATATTTTTAAAATTTTAAAAATATTCGTGTAAATTTTCTAAAAATAAAAAAAATTAATATTTAATATTAAATTCAAACAAAATATTTTATTGTAATTTATGAAGATTTGAAACAAACATGTCTATAAATAACTACAATTTAATGTTTGGCCCAAAAAAAAAAAACTTACAGTCTAATGGTTCCAAAAGAACTAAAAATATATCCTTTCATGGACTTTGTATCACTGTTTAAATTGGCCCATATTTTAAAAGAAACAAAAAAAGTGGCCCATATATTAAAAAGAAGAAAAAGAAGAATAAAAATAACAGCAAATGGTAAGAAGGAAAAAGAATATTTAAGAGCCAGACAAGGAAGAGTAAGGATCTGTTTGATAGCCAAAAATACGGTCCACCATATTTCTATTTGGTTTAATAGCCAAGAAAAAGAATATTTAAAAGCCCATCTGATTTACATTCTGTTGGATTTGTTTAATTGTTTTTGTCTTGGATTTCTCGAAGATGGGACAAGTATTGGGTTGTCTTCAAAAGCCCATATGATATTGTTTGGTCCTACTTGTAAATATGCTGCAAGAGTTGTAATTGGATTTGTTCACTAGGTAAGAATGGCTGCATGCATGATTTCATCCTTCTATTTTTTATGGGTAAAAGGTAGAGGGCCGCTTAGTTATTGGCGTAAGTTGGTTCATTGAGTTCATATTTCTTATGTGTGGATGGTCATTCGATTTTAATTAAATCTTCTCTTATAAATCTACTTGTGGATATAAGTGGATGAGCTTTCTTGGACCTCTGGTTTTTGAGTTTAATTTTTCAATTAAAGTATATTGTTCTAGTTTCATTTGTCTTGATTTAAATTGAGTTTGAGTATTAGATAATATATAAAAATTATGTATTGTATGATATATTGGAATTGTAAATAGTTCTATTTAGTTTTTTGGAACTGTTATATTTTAGAAATGTCTATTTTATAAAAGAGACTCTGTAGAAATTTTTGGAGAACCTAAAAAACCAAAAAATGAATTTGTGACTATGGTGTATTACATGTTCAAATGTCTTGTGAAAAGTAATTCTTTTAATATAGATTCTAATTTAATTTTTTTTATGCCAATTATTGAATTTAACGAATCATGGATCAATTGCAAAGAACAAGGAACATGAAGATTATTGTATCTTAGTTTTGTATTTAGAAATGTTAAATGATTTTATCGTGGTGTTGATGTCAGTTTGCACATATATCATAATCGATTATCTTAAACATCATAATAATAGGACTTGGGATTCATATAGTCGACATCTAGTGAGCGAAGTTAATTTTGAGAGAGTGATGTTTTTTTTTTAAATTTAACCTGTGTAGAAAATATTAGGATGGATAGGAGGAGCTTCCATTCCTTATACCATATGTTGAGAGTGGTAGGTCAATTAGAGTCATCTAGGAATATAGGAGTGGAAGATATGGTGGTAATCTTTTTACATATAATCTCTCATGATATTAAAAATAGAATAATTAAAAGATAATTCATGAGAAGTGGTGAGACCATTAGTAGGAGATTTAATTATATTCTGCATGCCATCTTAAGATGCTACAAAGAACTCCTTAAAGAACCTGAGCCAATTCGTGAAGATTGTACTAATGAGAGATGGAAATGGTTCAATGTGATTTTTCGCAATTTTTCTTTTGAAGCATAAGTAGAATTTGTTTTTATTTTTTCGAATTTCAGCGACTGTGCATTTTTTTTGTTCTCAATGTAGAATTGCTTAGGAGCATTATATGTAACTTATATAAATGTTAATGTATTAGACGCTGATAAATCTAGATACAAAACAAGAAAGGGAGAACTGGTAACTAATGTCTTAGGAGTTTGTTCTTAAAACATGCAATTTATTTATGTCTTGACTGGGTGGGAGGGTTTAGCTGCGAACTCTAGGATCTTAATAGATACTATCTCTCGTAGGAATGACTTGACTAGGTGGGAGGGTTCAGCTGCGGATTTTATGTACTTATATGATATTACATAATTTGTGTTAATTTTCTCTTATAAATTTTAATTTAAATTAGTATATTTTACAATAAGTTATTATTACTTATGTGATGCTGGATATATGAACAGGGAAGGGTTTCTGTGTAACATCCCTAATTTCGTTAAAAGTACATTAACGAAATAAAATTTATTAGACAATATTTTAGATATCTAAGGAAAATATAATC
This sequence comes from Gleditsia sinensis, assembly GCA_037074535.1. Lineage (NCBI taxonomy): Eukaryota > Viridiplantae > Streptophyta > Magnoliopsida > Fabales > Fabaceae > Gleditsia > Gleditsia sinensis. Next base: position 18,258,577 of record CM073466.1, on the reverse strand, counting down.
CTTAGAAATTCTTCACCTTATGTATATGCATAGAAAATATTTCTAACATTAAGAAAACAAATAAAGAGGAAAAACCTAATAGGGAAAAAATTAGAAATAACATATTAAAGAGATGTAAAATGCTTGGATAAGGAAGATAAATTTTTAAAGACAAGGTCTTAAAATTTCAAGAACATTGGATTAGGGTAAGTTTTCCTAATTCAAGAACTAGAATTATTAAGTTTAACATCTTCACCCATACATTGAGCTTTTATCTATAGACACTTCATATAGAATTTTTCCACTTCACATAAGTTTTTAGCAAGCCCACTGGATAACCTAAACAAGAAATAAAACATAGACTTGGATTAGGATATAGAAATTGGACCAATAGCCCAAAAAATTATGATAATGTGTTCAAGCCCTCAAAAAAAAAGTAAAATTTTATTCAAAGCAAAGAAAATGAGTAGGAATAAGCCCATAATGGGTAGGAATAAGCCCAAACCCAAGAGAAAAAAATAAAATAAAATAAATTAGGTGATGATATAATAATGTAATAATGATAAAGATTAGGTTACATGGCATTAAGACAAAAATTTAGTAAGTGGTATGATTCTACATAACACCACCTCGGCATATAGATAGGAAACACTAGTAATTTCTTACCTATATAAAATCACTGATTCCTTACACAGCATAACCACAACATACTCAAGACACTATAAGATCGATTCAGATAACCATCCACCCACTGGCCATCTAGGATCGACCTCCTCTGATACCAATTATGTAACAGCTCTATTTATGTAACAATTTTTTTTTATGCTGTGTAGGGAATCAGTGATTTCATATAGGTAAAAAATTACTAGTGTTTCCTATCTATATGCCGAGGTGGTGTTATGACTGCTGTTAAATATTTTGAAACTAACTATTGGGTTTGATCACCTCAATAGCAGCATAACTTTGTTTTTGCCACAGTAGGAAATGGCACCACTAAGGAGGAATCCGGCAAACAATGCGGAAGAAACCCTGCATAACCTGGCCACAGCAATTCGAGACCAAGTCTTGACCACCAACCAAATTCTACAACACCTCCAGAATGCTAGTAACTCGAATGGTGCTAACAACCGGATGGCTGGAAATAATAACGGCATATCCGAATTCCTGAAAATTAGACCACCTTGTTTCCAAGGTGGTTATGATCCAACGATAGCTGAAAGGTGGATAAGGGAATTAGAGAAAATCTTTGAAGTGATGGGTTGTACTGAGGAGTAGCAAGTAATCTTCGCTGCATATATGCTAAAAGATGAAGCAGAATACTGGTGGCGTGGAGTTAAAGAACTTTTAGCTCACCAGGGAAGACAGATCACCTGGCAAGTGTTCAAAAATACTTTTTTGAAAAAATACTTTCCAAGTACTGTACGGGCAGAGAAGGAGATTGAATTTCTCCAACTCAGGCAGGGCAGCATGATCGTGGACCAGTACATCGCAAGGTTCGAAGAATTGTCTAAGTTTTCCTCTTATCTGCGATTTAACTCTGATGAAGCATGGAAGACAGTTAAGTTCGAAGCGGGACTGAACCCGGAGATAAAGAATGCTGTCGTAGCTATGGAGACCAGGGAGTTTATACCTCTGATAAATAAATGCAGACTCCTGGAAAAGAGCTTGAGGGCAGTGGAGGATGATAAACAAAGACGAAACTTCTGAAAAAAGAAGAACGGGCCACAAAACTCTAGCAGAAATGTCAGAGGAAAAAGACAGGCTATTGGCAAGAGGCCATTGACTGCAAGTCCCCGACCTTTCCAACAGGACTTTGCCCCAGTCAAGTGCGCTAAGTGCGGACGCATGCATGGTAATCGGCCATGCTACATAGGACAGGATGTCTGCTTCAATTATGGACAGAAAGGTCATTTTGCGAGAAACTGCCCACAGAATGTGGGAAAGCAGTCGGATCAGAGGCCTCAGCTGAAAGGAAGGGTTTTCACTCTGAGCGGTCAAGAGGCAGCTCAATCTTCTGAAATGATTCAAGGTACATGTTATATCTATAGATTTGTTCTTATGGTGTTGTTTGACTCTGGTGCTAGTCATTCATTTATATCAGAAGAATGTATTAGAAAGTTTCAGTTTCCTATTTCTGAAACTCCCTATGAGCTATCCGTAGTAACCCCCACAGGGGAAAATGTATTAACTTTCTCTGTATGTAAGGACTGTCAAGTCACCATCCAGGAGAAATTTTTTTCTGTAGACCTCATCTGTTAACTCACAATAACATTTATTTAATTATACAATACTAAGTTTACACTCACATCATTAATACAAACATTTGTACAAGACATACATACACATATAAGCCCTAATCATCCACATAGACTATTTCCGGGGCCACTGGTGCGGGTGGCGGCACCTCCGCCGGAATCTCAGTCACTTCAACAACTGATATGTCTGCAATAATAGGTATTTGCCCAAGATAGGGCACCTCGATCATACGTACGGCAATAACAAGTCTCATTGAAAATAACTGCATAGCTAATGAGACTTGTTATTGCCGTACGTATGATTGAGGTGCCCTATCTTGGGCAAATACCTATTATTGCGGACATATCAGTTGTTGAAGTGACTGAGATTCCAGCAGAGGTGCCGCCACCTGCACCAGTGGCCCCGGAAATAGTCTATGTTAATGATTAGGGCTTATATGTGTATGTATGTCTTGTACAAATGTTTGTATTAATGATGTGAGTGTAAACTTAGTATTGTATAATTAAATAAATGTTATTGTGAGTTAAGATGAGGTAATAACTTCATGATGTTAAATAAAAAAAAATTGTTACATAAAGGGAGCTGTTACATAATAAAATGTAACATCCCTAATTTCGTTAAAAGTACATTAACGAAATAAAATTTATTAGACAATATTTTAGATATATAAGGAAAATATAATCCTTATAAATTCTTCACCTTATGTATATGCATAGAAAATGTTTCTAACATTAAGAAAACAAATAAAGAGGAAAAACCTAATAGGAAAAAAATTAGAAATAATATATTAAAGAGATGTAAAATTCTTGGATAAGGAAGATAAATTTTTAGAAACAAGTAAAGGTCTTAAAATTTCAAGAACATTGGATTAGGGTAATTTTTCCTAATTCAAGAACTAGAATTATTAAGTTTAACATCTTCACCCATGCATTGGGCTTTTATCTATAGACACTTCATATAGAATTTTTCCACTTCACATAAGTTTCTAGCAAGCCCATTGGATAACCTAAATAAGAAATAAAATATAGACTTGGATTAGGATATAGAAATTGGACCAATAGCCCAAAAAATTATGATATTGTGTTCAAGCCCTCCAAGAAAGGTAAAATTTTATTCAAAGCAAAGAAAATGGGTAGGAATAAGCCTATAATTGGTAGGAATAAGCCCAAACCCAAGAGGAAAAATAAAATAAAATAAATTAGGTGATGATATAATAATGTAATAATAATAAAGATTAGGTTACATGGCATTAAGACAAAAATTTAGTAAGTGGTATGATTCTACATTGATAATTTTGCCAAGTGGCATGATAATACAAGGCTTTAGGACAAAAACATCTATATCTTACACTCATAATTTTAGCAAGTGGTATGATAATACTTGGCATTAGGACAAAACATTCTTATCCCACACAAAAAATATCAACCAAATAATGGAAATTCAAGGGTTAGAAATTTGTCACCTAAAAAGGCAAACCTATCATACTTGTTTAAGATAAAAGAAAATGTAAATGAATCCCTAAATCAAAGGGACCTTGTCCCTTATCTTAAGAACATATCATCATAAATTTCAAATTGCAAATCTCCTTTTCCTATGCATATCTTGACTAAGGAAGAGGAAGACAAAAACATAAGTTGTTTGTTTTCCAAAAATTCAACAAAGTGTATCTGAAGTGACTGAAATTCCGGCGGAAGTGCCGCCACCCGCACCAGTGGCCCCTGAAATAGTCTATGTGGATGATTAGGGCTTATATGTGTATGTATGTCTTGTACAAATGTTTGTATTAATGATGTGAGTGTAAACTTAGTATTGTATAATTAAATAAATGTTATTGTGAGTTAAGATGAGGTAATAACTTCATGATGTTAAATAATAAAAAAATTATTACATAAATGGAGCTGTTACATTCTGACCCCTTATAGAAGACAAAGGTATCATTTAAATGAGTGGATGAATGGATCACAACCTACAACTCCACAATAGTAGTTTAATATAAAACATTCTTTCACTAGAAATGTAATTGAGAGATGCTTCAGATTACTAAAAGGACGGTGGACAATTTTAAAGAATAAGTCATTTTATCCAATTAAGACTTAAGTGAGGATAATTATTGCATGCTGCTTGTTGTATAATCATATCCGACGAGAGATGCTTGTGGATCCATTAGAGAAAGAAATAATAGAGACGGAAGTTGACAACAATGAAGATGTCATGCTTGGAGAAAAGATGAGACACGTTGAGGCAAGTAATACTTGAAGTCTATGGAGAGATAATTTTGCAATAGAAATGTTCAATGCTTGGAGAGGAAGACAACACTAAAATAAAAATTAATGTCATGCTTTCAATTAATTCAATTATCTGTGAATATTTATAATGAACTTGAGTTGATTTATTCTCCTTTGACATTATTTACTTATTTGATGTAATGGATATTTTATTTTAATAAACTTCTACTTTTATTTATTTATGTATCACTATTGACAATTTTTATCCCGTATATACTTGCATTTTTTTCATTATTTGTATGTCATAAAGGAACATGGAAGAATTAAACCAATCAACTTTAATGGGTAAAAAGCATCAATAGACAAGAGATGAAGATACAAAGTTTGTGGAGTGTTTGTTGGAGCTTGTGGCATGCAGAAAGTGGACTGGAGACAACAGTACATTCAGACCTAGATATTTAAAGCAATTAAAGCAGTAACTTTACTAAAAAAAGTCGGGTTGTGGGTTGAAAGTCAACCTACATATTGAATCAAGAGTAAAGCAGTTGAAGAAATAATATTGTGCTATAATTGAAATATTGATGGCAAGTCGATTTGGGTGGAACAATCAAGAAAAAATGATAGTGAAAATAAATTATTCAGAGATTGGGTAAAGTTAATGATATAATTATTTAGCTTATGTTATAAGTATCATTTGTATTTATGTTATAGTAACTTTTGTTCTTTTGGAATACATGTACATTCAAATGCTACAGGTTTGTTCAAAAAGTCATTTCCTCATTTTGATGACTTGTCATTAGTGTTTGGAAAGGATAGAGCCATTGGGATGGATGCTGAAGATCCTGCTGATGCAGTTGAGGCGATGGATAGAGAAATGCAAGAAAATATTTTTTTAACGGGCGATGATGTGGACATAGATGAGGCTCCAATTGATTCTATAAATGAGACACAATTTCCACACTCTCTTAGTCATTATTCTACTCACACTGAAATTGGAGTTTCAAAAGGCCAAGATTCTGCATCTTGTGCCAGAGGAAAGAGGAAGAGAATCATTGGAAATGATGTTGTTATTGCTGAACTTTCAGAGACCATACAAGCTCTAAGAAAAGTGTATGAGAGCGCTAATGACAACATTGGTGACCTTATTGTATACTTTAAGCATGAAAAGGAAAGAGCGGAAAAAAAGATGCAAGTATTTGAGGAATTGAAGAAGATCGAGCAATTAACTTATATAGAAAGAGTAAAGGCTGGGTCTATAATCACAAAAGATCAAAGTGCAATATGTTTCTTCTTTACTATTGATGCTGAGTTGAAAGCTCTTTATGTGCAGCAAATTTTAACAACAAACATCTGTTAATTGCACTATAGTGTTAATTAAGTCTGCTTTAAACTTTTTTAACTTTTAGCTATAGCATTATGGTAGTAGTTTGTAGTTTTTTATAGTTAATATTCTGCATCATATTTTTTGGAGTTAATTAAGCTCTTTATATTTTTATGGCATATGTTGGACTTCTACTAGCAAAAGAGACAATAGTTGTACTATATTGAGAAATCATATGTTGCTTTTAGTTTGTAATATTGATTCCAAATTGTCCAGTATTTTTTTAAAAGCATTGGTCTTGAAATTTTATGTTGATAATATAATAATTTGTACTTTAAGAGTATAAGCTTTTTAACTAATATTTATGGTTGAATAATATATACACAAGGAGTTTATTTGAAACTGGTTATAGTAATAAATTAAATTAATTAAAATTTTAAAATGACTAGTATATAATTGTATCTTTTTTTAAAAAATTTTTTAAGGGCATTTTTAGAAAAATACAATATATTTTTTTAAAAATCCTGTATCAATTAAATATAAAAATTAAATTTGAATGAAAATTTTAATAAATATTTTTAAAAAAATAAATAACAACTAAATATATATATTTAATTTTTTTAGAGATGAAATTCAGAATTATTATTTTTTAAACTAAACGCTACATAAGAATGCAAAAGTCCACGGCATATTGCTTTGGACAAGGGAATGGTACTCCGGAAGGGTGGAATGCGATTTGAAAAGACGGAAACGCCCTTCTCCTTTAATTTCTTCGTTTCGTCTCTCCCCCTCTCTCGGCCTCCTGCTCAGCGCCACTAGGGATTCCTGCGTTGTTTCTCATCCCGTTCGCAGCAAAGTCTCCTGCTCTGCGTTTTCCCTGAGCACAGGTTAGCGTTTCCTGATCTTCCAAACGTCTTTTTTTTTTGGTTTTTTTTTTCTGCGTTTCGTCTCTGCATAGCCTGCGTTTCCTGATATTCCAAACGTCTTCCTCTGCGTTTCCTGGTCTTCAATTTTTCTGCGTTTTACTCTGCGTTATTTTAATGGTAGCATATGCATATCCTACCGAACATTAATAACGTTGCTTAGTTACTGAAAAAAAAAGGGATACTCCGCAAGAACTAAATGGGATCCTGAAAAACCAGAATTGCAAGCAAAGCCATAGACGAAACCCACCACCCCTCTTTTTTTTCTGTCTGCATGGTGTCCCACTCCCACCAGCTCCCACAACTACAAGAGAGACGGTAACTATCGGAGTGCCTGAACAAACTCAATGAACACCTTCCTGAAAGCTCCCTCTCATCTTCTCAAACACTCCACAGAATCCCTTCCTGTCTTATTCATCACTCTCAAACGTCAACTGCAACATCAACCCGCAGCCACTCTTTCCTTGGCCCCCAGATTGTGTCATCCTCTCATCAACACTCTCATGAATGCCACCCCCCCCCCAATTCCCTGTTGTTTTACTGTTTCTTCCAGGCGTTGGAGTGGGCTCAAGCACGTATGCACATACGTTTATTCCATGGCCAGTCATGTAGAATTCTCATTTCACTCTCCGTCTTAGACTGTAATAAGTATTTTTTTTTTCAATCATTAATTATGTGAGAAAATTTTAGTAAATCAGCCAGGCGTTATTAAGGAAAACTGTTGGTTTTTGTATTTGGTTCTCTTTATAGCTATGTCAACATATATTATCATCCATAAGACCATCCAACCAGTATGGGAATTAGACTGTTTTAATTACCAGAAATAAGTATATAGGGGTTGCTTACCTCTTTTTTATACCACTCCTTTCTTAAACTTTTTTTTCCTTTCTCTTTGTTTACAGAAGAAGAAGAAACTTACTGGTCAGGAAAAGAGAGAAACTTGAAAGAGAGGTATTTCGATTCCTATATACTTCACTTGTGTGAAAATATGTTGTTTAAAATAAAAAAAATCACTTTCTAGTTCTTAAAAATAAGAATTTCTGTTATATGCTAACCTTTTTGTTTTTGTTATTATAGTTTTTATATTAAAATTATTGTTTAAATCTATTTATATGTTAAGAAAAATCAATTGTAAAGAGACAATAATAAAATGGTTAGAGATGCACATTTTTTTTCTTGACAATAATAATAAGATTGAAGTTTTGTTGGTGTCGTATTTGTATTTTGTTTATTTTTATAAATAAAATAAAATAAATACTGTTTAAACTATTTTTTAATATTATGTATATTTTTAATAAAATTTGTATATTACTAATTAATTATATTTTATTTATATTATTTTTAAATAATTTTTTAGGTCAAAATAATATTATTTTAATAATTTTACTTTTTAATACAGTATTTTTATCTTTTTATCAGCTTTTTATTCCATTCTTGCATTATTTAAAATATACCAAACGTAAAAAGTAATGGAGATTCTATTCTATTTCATGTTGTATCAAATATAATTTTAATAACAGTATTCCATTATATTTCATTCTATTCTCATTCCTTCTTTTGCCAACAACCAAACAAAGCCTAAGTTGGGTTGTTACAGATTTGTTGTCGAGGTCGAACACATTCCTCCTCTGGCATTTTGTTTTGTGCCATTATATTCCATTATATTCTCAATTTCTATTCTCATTCTTTTCTTTGCCAACAACCAAACAAAGCCTAAGTTGGGTTGTTACAGATTCGTTGTCGAGGTCCAACACATTCCTCCTTTGGCATTTTGTTTTCTGCCGTTGAGGTATAATCTTTCTCTGCAGTTTTTGATATATGCTCATCATTTTCCCTAATTTTGTTCAACTTCTGCTGTGTAATCAGTTGCAATTCTTAACGATTTTCCGGTGAGGATTACTGTGTGTTTGGATCATAGAAGATTGCTATTTTTGCCTTATCTGTCAACTATTCTTTTTTTTCTTTTTTTAAAATTCAATTTCTAAGTATATTTGAATCCTGCATGTTTTTATGGGGTCAAATTTAGATCAACTTGTTCCATGTCATCAAATTTTGTTTTTTTTTTCTCACTTCTTCACTATATTTGTCATGATTTTTTTTATCTGGTCAGAAATTTTCGTTTTGCCTCTCTCTTTCGTCTAAACTGGCAAGGAAGCAAAAAGAAATGAAGCTAATTTCCAATAGCTGTAGATCAAAGCTTTCTATATTACTAAGGATTCTACGAAATTGAAAGTTTTTAGGAATTATTTGAATCGTCCAAAGAATCAAAACTAGAGCCAGAAGCATTATGCACCCCTGAGAAATGATTGATATGGAAATGTAATTGAGAACGAAAGTTGTTATTAACTTACTGTACTGAAGATATTAATTTCTAGGATTTGTAAGTCTGACTTTGGCTAGAACCTTAGCATCGCATCCATATTTGCTGCCATGCAATATGCTGATCACCTTATGTGAAAGAGATACACTTTAACTATGGACTGTTTTCCATTTTCTTTTCCAATCTTTTTGTTACCCCTGTGCAAATATTTCTAACGGGTGAGCATACATATGACATTATGGCCAACAATAACAAATTAAATTAATACTGATAGAAAAAGGACTGTGAATTTATAGCTGTAAGTCCTCTTCATATCACAAACTACTTATCAAATATGGATCTAGCTCCTCTAAAGTGCACCTTGCACTTTAACAGTAAATTTCAAGTGGGTAACCATGATGAGAAAATTAGGAAAACTGATTTTTGGGCATCTATAGGTAGTTATTGGGTTGCTCATACTTTATCAAAATATGAACTATTGGTTTTCTCGGGGTAACCACATGCACTTTACTCTCTATAATGTAGGGTGTATTATAGAGGATCCACATCAATCAAATACTACCTCTAGAAAAGCTCTCTCCCACCCAGTGGAACCTCTCTAGAATAGCAGCTACTGTTTTGTCATGACTTGGATATCCAGCAAGGCTTTTACCATGTAAGTCTTTGATCCACTTCTCCCTCAAAGATGGCTTAGGAATGCAAAGCTGATTGTCCTACATAAGGAATCCATCATGAATGTGATATTCACCAACATCATGATTAGTGATGCAATTAGCCCAGATTTTATGAAAATCTTCATCTGTCTCATGCTAGTCACGGACTATATTATACCCCGCAACATCTTGTCTCATAGTAACAAACAAATCTACACGCCGTACTCAATGTGTCTGCTACTTTATTTCGGACCCCAACTTTGTGTTTCCATCTGAAAGGGAATTTTTGCAAGTATTGGGACCATCTGGCATGCATGTCTTAGCTACATGGTCAGAATACAACACAAACTCACTCTTAGCTAGATAATGCCTCCAATTTTTCAATGCATGATAAATAGAACTCCTTGTCATATGTTGTCCAGCTATGCCTTGCATCACTAAATTTTTCACTGAAATAAGCTATTGGTCTCTTCTTTTGGAAAATTACAGCTCCTATGGCCACACCACTAGCATCACACTCAACTTCAAATAATTCATCAAAATTTGGTAGGGTCAAGACATGTGCAGTACATAGTTTTTTTTCTAATATAGTAAAACTAACATCAGCTTCTTTACTCTATTGGAAGCTTCCTTTCTTTAGGCATTCAGTAATAGGAGTTGCAATAGTACTGAAATTTGTGATAAATCGCCTATAGAAAGTTGCTTGGCCATGGAAACTCCTGACTTTTGTCACTACCTTACGGGTAGGCCATTCTCTAATAGTTTTGATTTTTCATCATCTACATGTATGCCTTCTAAGCTAACTACATGGCTCAAGAATAACGTAGTCTATATGTCATAAAGCTGTGTTTCTTCAAATTCACATACGGCTTATTATTTTGCAAGACTGTTAGTACCTCATGTCTCAAGTAATTAAAACTTGGATGACCTAACCTATAGTTCCATAACATAATTTTATTTTTTCTTGTAGTAGTTTCCTAGCAAACTGTAGTCTGAGCGTGTTCAGCGTACTCCATTTCTTCATCAAAGTAATATAGTCCTCTGTTTTTCTTAACATTGCCAATCTTCCTCCTCAAGTCCAAGTTTTGAAATTCACATTTTTTGGGTGAGAAAATCACTCTACAATTACAATCTTTAGCGATTTTGCTTATAGAGAGCAAGTTGCAAGACAGATTTGGGACATGCAATACAGATTTAAGGGTTGAATTAATCTTAATAGTTCTACTTCTAGCAATGTGAGATAGAGATCCATAAGCTATTTTTACTTTAGTTTGACTGTAATTTGGAGTATATGAGAAGAAAAATTGGATGCAACCTGTCATATGATCCAAGGCTCCAGAATCTGTAATCCATGAGTGTTTTTCCTCCTTGTTACAATTTAAGGCACAATATAAATTACCTTGCTGTGCTATTAAAGCTGTACCAGTGAGTTTTTCTAGATTGAGTAATTTATAAAGTCGTTCTACTTGTTACTACTAAGATTGAGATTGTTTATGGAGTCCCCTGTTGGTCAGGGTGTTCAGAGGTGGCCTGGTATGCACGGGAGTCCTTCTGGTAATGTCCAGAATATCTTTGCAGCTCACGGTTTTGCTGGTTAGCAGGTTTTCCGTGTAACATCCAGCAATTTTCCCTTGTATGGTTGGTCTTTTGACAGAAATTGCACCAAAGATTTTCCTTCTTAGTACTCCTCTACTCATTAGGACCATTTCAGTTCTGCTCATCCTTCCTTGAGGTAAGTAGGGTTGCAGCTTCTGGTTGAGGGTTTCTTCCATCATTCAGCATAATTTTTCTCCTGCTTTCTTCCCTCCGGTCTTCCACAATAACTTCATCTATCCAAGGGGTTGGGCGTAAGCTAATCGTCCTTTCACGAACCTCATCTAGGTCTTTGTTCAACCCTGCAAGAAAGTCATAGGTGCGGGTCTTTTCTATCAACTTTAAATATTTTTTCTGGCACTTGTCACACCAATAATTAGGTTTAAATAAATCAAGTTCTTGCTAAAATTTTGTTGAGTGGTATAGCACTCTCTAACTATCATAGGCTTTTAATTAATATCTCTAGCGTTATCTCTTAATTTACACAATTGTGCTGAATTTTCAAGATTAGAATATACAATTTTTATCTTGTCTCAGATATCTTTGGCAGTGTTGTAGATGAGATACAAAGACCCAATGTGTTCTTCCATAGAATTGATGAGTCATGACATCACAAGAGCATTTTGAATATCTCAGGTTGAGACATAGGGTCGGTTGGTTCTGGTCTTGTTGTAGTACCATCCAAAAAACTAATTTTCCCTCTTCCCCGTATGACCATTTGAACGGACCTTGACCACCGGAGAAAATTTCGACCATTAAGCTTATAAGTCGTGATTTGGAGTGGTGAGTTATTGAAGGAAGTTGAAATAGGTTGGTTTGATGCAGTGGGTGGCAAAGTTCTCAGCAGATTGCTCCATCTGCCCATCCTTGCTTAACCGGTTAAAGCTTGCCAGAAGTTGGCCATTTTTCTCCCTTTAATGGTATCCTGGCTCTGATACCATATTAAAATGAGAAAACCGGAGGAGAGAAATAGAAAGAACTACAGAAAATACTTTTTATTCTGATGATAAAACCTGAGGAATGCACTGGAATTTATACAACCAACGTAGAAGAATAAATCTCATAATTTTCGAGATTACAAAACACAAGAAAGGAATATAATAACTATCTAGATTTAAATTGATAAACCTTATCCTAATTGCCTTCAAGAATCTCGGCAAATAGTATAAACTAGATATCTTATCATAGCAAGCATATCTTGGCATGTTTGATACCAAGATCAGTGTTCCCAATAATTAGGGATTCTAACAAAGATGAAGTTGATTATGGAACAATACATATTTCCTATATCCCAACAAAGCATAAGGAAGCAAATGTTTTTACCAAGGCACTATCCAAGCCTAAATTTGAAGCATTAATTGGCAAGTTAGGAATGATTGACATCTATTCACCAGCTTAAGGGGAAGTGTTGGAGACAATCTTGGATTTTTATGATCCAGGATATTTATGGCAGTTATTACGTTTTAAATATAGCAGATGTACAGATCTAGGCTTTTATTTCAATTGTATTGTTGCTATAGTTTAGGGATTTTATATCTTTGTGATTGTTATAGTTTAGGGATGTTGTATCTCAATCTTTCCCTAACTATCTCCTAGATTTCTGCTAGCGCTAGTGTATATATTCTATACTTTCGTCTCAAACTATGAATAACATAAAATTATTCCTCTAAACACACTTTGTTTAGAAAATAACAGAGACTTGTTGGCAAATTAATCTATCTATCTCATACTAAACCATATATTGCATTTGCAGTAAGTGTGATGAGCCGTTATATGCATTTTCCAAAGGAGGGGCATCTTAAGGCTGTTTATAAGATTTTGAGGTACTTGAATTGAACTCCAAAAAAGGGATTACTATTCAGAAGTGGATATCAAAGAACTATAGAGGTTTATACAGATGTTGATTGGGCGAGTTTAATGGATGACAGAAGATCAACTACTAGATATTGCATCTTTATATAGGGCAACCTGGTCACATGGCAAAGTAACTAGAAGTAGTGTAGAAACTAAATTAAGAGTTGTTGCAAAGGGATTTTGTGAATGGCTTTAGTTAAAAAGGGTGTTAACAGAAGAATTACCAATAAAGCACTATTGTGATAACAAGTTGCTATCAACATCTCCCAGAATCCTATTCATCATGGTAGAACTAAGGTTGATCGACATTTTATCAAAGAAAACATAGAAGATGGAGTTGTGTGTCTAACTTACGTACCAACTAAAATGCAAATTGTTGATATGTTCACATAAGGGCTTCTAAGACAATTATTTGAAGAATGTGTTGGCAAGTTGGACATGATAGATATTTGTGATCCAACTTGAGGGGGAGTGTGATCAAGATTATCTTTGACTGAGTAATTATTGGGATATATTTTTTGTATATTGTTTCTGATTTTGTGGGGTGATTAGCCTAGTTCTAGTGGCTGTTAGAATTTTATTTTGGTTTTTTCCTGATTATCTCCATAATTATAGTTTCTCCTCATGTATATATGTATCATTTTTGTTTCGGTAATACACAATGAAATTCATTTGCTCATGACCACACTAATCCATTTATGTTCTTCACTCCAATTGCTAGGACTGCTTTACTAGGATTATTTAGAGATTCTTCCTCCATTCTCTCTTCTTTTCGTTGTGTCTTGTTTGTCCTACACCATAGGGTTGGTTTTAGGTTGGCTTTTAAGAAGGTATGCAATGGAGTGAGTTGGGGTGTTTTAGACATGATGCTTCGTTTTGAGGGACTAAGGGCTTTGGTGATCATTGTAGTGGGTTTATGGTCACATTTCTACAAGTGGTTTTCAGTTATTATAAAGGGAGTGTCTAAGTCCTAGATTAGAGGCCAACTGCTAGCCTAGGTTTGATAGTGTTAGAATATAGCTTAAATAATAGGCTATGTTAGTCACACATTGCTTGTTGATGATGCTGTACATTTTTTCCTTGTTATAAGTAGAATAAAGCATACTTTTCAGACTAATCTCTCTTTTTATTTGGTTTTAATATAGTAGCAGAGCTTGGTTAGAGAGAAAATTAGTTTTCCTTTATAGTGAAAATTTCAGTGGTTGAGTAGGTAACTGAGGACTATTCTAGTGACTGAAAAAAAAATTTGGTGAGGCCTTTTCAACTTTGGTGAACCTTGATTAGAGGTAGAAGGTTCCAATCAGCACTGTCATGGATTCTTGCATCCATATGTACTACTATGCATCACCAAGAAGTTTTTGCTCTGACAACCACACGTTGGCATGTGATGGTGTGTTTGCTGTTGTTCTCACTGGCATTTGCCTCAGATGACGTGAATGACTCTTTTTCGAGCCACTGTTGTCTGTTTCCGACACTGGGTTGTGCTCTCCTTACTGCTTTCTGTTTTCTAAGAGTTGTCTAGGTCTCTTTGAGCCTTTTTAGGGTTTCCTTCCATCACAAAACAGTATGTCTACTCCTTATAGTTCAAAATATGGTATTTTTACTTATGATATTATAGCTTTTGTGGCTCAAAAGGGTATTCTATTGCTTGCTTGACATTATCCTCTTCTCTTGGCTCAGGGATTCTTGACTCATGTGCATTTGATCATATTCTTAGTAACAAGCATCTTTTCACTAATCTTAATACTAGTGTATTATTCACCCTCTTCCTACTATTGCCTAAGCTAATGGATCCCAAACAGTAGCTAAAGGCATTGGCCAAGCTCATCCTTTTTCTTCTGTGCCTTTAGATTATGTTCTTTATGTTCCTGAGTACCCATTTAATTTGATTTCTATTATTCGATTAACTCGTACCCTTAATTGTTTTGTTATAATAAATCTATCATAGTGCAAAATTGAGGTATGAGATAGGTGATTGGCACAGGGCATGAGTCAAAAGGGTTGTACTGTCTTGCATCATCGATTGCATGCACCTCTACAAATTCACTACCCTTCATAGTCGATTGGGCCATGCTAGCCTTTCAAAACTATAGAAGATGATTTCTATTTTATCCACCTCAAAGTCTTTTGATTGTGAGTTATGTTAGGTAGGTACTTTGTCACTCTTATTGATGATTATTCTTGTTGAACTTGGTTATTTTTTATGAAAAATCGTTCAGAGTTGCTTTCTTTTTCCAAAGAGTTTTGTGTTGAAATTCAAACACATTGTGGTACTCTTGTTTGTATTTTAGCAGTGACAATGCTCATGAATATTTCTTCGCATCATTCCAAAATTTTATGACTTTACTTGGAATTCTTCATCAATCATCTTGTGCATATACCCTCAACAAAATGGAATTGTTGAATGTAAGAATTATCATCTTATTGAAACCACTGAAACTTTGTTAATGTAATATTGTGGCCTTTCTTTTTTTGGGGGAATGTTGTTCTTACTACATGTTATTTGATTCATTGCATGCCCTTATCTTGTTGCATCATTAGATACCCCATTTCATTTTATTTTCTTATTAACCTCTTTATCCTCTTCCTTTGCGTATTTTTTGCTGCACTTGTTTTGTTCATGATCCAACCCTTACACATTATAAACTTTCTGCCAAAGCCATAAAGTGTGATTTTCTTGGTTATTCTTGTCTTTAGAGAGGGTATTGTTGCTATTACCAATCGCTTTTGTCTCTATCGATGTTACTTTCTTTGAGCATTTTCATGTCTATGCTACATTGGTTGAATCTCCGAGTAAATAAGTTACTTCCTATTCCTAACACTTGTCCTCTTGTTGTTTCTTCTCCTTTGCCTCTTCAGACATATCAATGTCATCTATGTCTCAATCCTTTTGTGCAATCGGCAATGGCACTTGATGACTTACAACTTGCTCCAATGCCTTTACTTGCCTGAGATCTGCCTCCAGATGATATTCTCTCGCTTGCTCTTTGGGAAGGTATTTGTTCTACTCAAAACTCTTATCATATTTATAATTTCTTAAGTTATCATCATTTGTTTTCGCCATACTATGCTTTTGTATCCTTTATGTTTTCTATTAATGTGTCTAAAACTACCAAGGAAAGAGGCCCTTACACATCTTAGGTGGTGCCAAGCTACAATTGATGACATGACTGCTCTATATTCGAGTTGTGTATGGGATTTAGTTCTACTCCCATATGAGAAGATCCATTCTGGGTGTCATTGGCTATCCACAATAAAAATAGGCCTTGATGGTTAGATTGATCGCCTTAGAGGCTTGCCTTGTTGCTAAGTTGGCATTTGGTTTTTAGAATATTTTATTCCCATGAAAGTTATATTTCTGGGAATGAGATTTCCAGCAACGAGATAAATGGAGAAGTTGAAAAAATATGTTTGATTGTCGTTTACTTTTTTGGAAATAATTTGTTATATTACCATCAAATTTTTATTTCTATATTTGGTTCACGTGAAATATTTCTAGGAATATAATTATTTTTTCAAAAATACCATTGAAGAAAAATTTTCAAAATAAAAGGAATGATAAATAGGATGATAAAATAAAGAAAAAAAAAGTAAATAAAGAAATAAGATTTTTTCTTGACTTAAAAAAAAAAAGAAGAAATGAGATTTCTTATTTGGAGTTTAGGGGTTAGGGTTTAGGGTTTAGGGTTTCGAGTTTTAGTGTTTAAAGTTTAGGGGTTAACTTTTAGATTTGAGAGTTTAGGATTTAGGGTAATGGTTAGGGTTTTAAGATTTAGGGGTTAAGATTTAGGGTTCAGAGTTTAGGTTTATGACTTACGGTTAGTGTTAAGGTTTATGGTTTACTGTTTCGGGATTAAGTTTGGGATTTAGGATTTATGGGTTAAGTTTAGGGTTTAGAATTTAGGAGTTAGGGTTTTGGGGTTAAGTTTAAAATTTAAAATTTAGAATTTAGGGTTTAAAGTTCAAATATTAGATTCAAGGTAGGTTTAAGGGCAATTTTGTCATTTTATATAAAAAAGTTTCCCATTCTCATGGGAAACTTTTATTCCCAACCTCGTAGGTGGGAATAAAAGGGTGGGAATATTCATAATTTTTTATTCTCGGGAATGAATTTTTGTGTTTGATACGAAACATGAGAAAAAAAAAATTTCTGCCTCACTTTCCTAGGAATCTTTTAGGATTTCTGGTACTAAACTGATGTGAACCGTGCAACGGTGAGAGTGAATATCGAATGAATATTGGCAAAATTCCACATCGATTAGCGAGGGATGTTTTGAGTGTTATATATATGGGTTCGCAATCGTCTCCCTTACGAGCTAACTTTTGAGGTGGAGTTAAGCGGGTTCATATCATATGGTATCAAAGTCTATATGATACCATATGATATAAACCTGTCTAACTCCACCTCAAAAGTTAGCTCGTAAAGGGAGGATTGCAAACCCATATATATAACAGCCAAGACCTTCCTCGCTAATCGATGTGGGACTTTGCCGATATTCATTAGATAATCACCCTCATCGTTATACGGTTCACATCAGTCGCCCACTCTTTGGCTTACACGTCTTTGTACAAGGTGTATGCGGGCTACGACATGAGCTACCACCACATCGCAGTTTCTTTTTACGACCTGCTTCGGTTGGCGATCTAGCCAATCCACTTGACCAGTCGAAGGCAGGCTTTGATATCATATGATACGAATCCGCCTAACTCCACCTCAAAAGTTAACTCGTAAGAGGAGGATTGCGAACCCATATATATAACACCTAAGACCTCCTTCACTAACTAATGTAGAACTTTGCTGATAATTACCCTCACTGTTACACGGTTCACATCACAAACACTACCTAAGGGCTACACTCATATCTTTGATTTGTACTATGGTGGTACCTTCTCCTTAGTGGCTAAGATTGCTTAAGTTTGCTTATTCCTTTCTATAGCTACCATATGTGATTGGCCACTTTATTACTTGGATATTAAGTAGGCTTTTCTTCATGATGAGCTTTGGTGTATATGGAGCAGCCCCTGGGTTTAGAGGGAGCCTAGGTTAGTATACATTATGCTGCTCTCTTTTATGCTTGAAGCAATTTCCTCGAGTATGGTTTAGCATATTTAACGTGATTGTTCAGAAAATTGGAGTGACTTAGAGATTCACATGATTTAATTTTCTTTAGACATACCTCTCATGGTTGTTGTATCTATTTGTCGATCTATATAGATGATATTGTTATTTTAGTAAATGACTAAGATGGCATTCAATCATTAAAGAGTCATCTCTTTGAACACTTTCAGACTAAGGACTTGGGGAAACTTGAGTATTTCTATATGGAAGTATGCTTTAGATATTTTGGAGGATATTAGTATGACAGACAGTAGGCCTATAGAAGCACCTCTGGATTTGAATGTCAAATATTTACTAGTATAAGGGGAGCCTTTTACAAATCTAAGTAGATATCAAAAATTTGTTAAAAAATTGAATTATCTCACAATTACTTGGTAAGAAATTTCATTTGTAGTTAGTGTCATTAGTCAATTTTTGTAATCTCCTTGTGACAATCATGGAGATGTTGTGAATCACGTCCTCAGGGAAATGCTAGGACAAGGACTATTGTATGAAGATAAGGGTAACACAAGTGATTGGTTACATTGATACTGACAGGGTCCCCATTTGGTAGTCATTTCACTTCGGGATATTGTGTTCTTATTGGAGGAAATTTAGTTTCTTGGAAAAGTAGAAACAAAATGTGGTTGCTAGATCTAGTGTGGAAGTTGA
Source organism: Gleditsia sinensis (assembly GCA_037074535.1). Taxonomy (NCBI): domain Eukaryota; kingdom Viridiplantae; phylum Streptophyta; class Magnoliopsida; order Fabales; family Fabaceae; genus Gleditsia; species Gleditsia sinensis. The sequence goes on along the minus strand of CM073466.1, from coordinate 18,239,683 downwards.
GTATCACACTATGACTTTAGCCACATGTGAATTTATTTGGTTGAAATAGCTACTTCAGGAGTTGAAGTTTGGCCAAATCACTTAAATGTAGTTGATTTACAATAATCAAGCTACCTTACGTATAGCCTCTAATCTTATTTTTCATGAGAGGGCCAAAAATATAGGGATTGATTGTCACTTTATTAGAGAAAAAAGTCTTATTTGGTTGCATTACTATGAGTTTTGTCAACACACAGCTAGCGGATATCTTTTCCAAATCCCATAGAGATCCTCGTATTGGTTATTTCTATAACAAACTTGGTGCACTTGATTTACGTGCTCTAGCTTGAGAAGTGTTACAATATAGTGTAAATAGTAGGCTATGTTGGTCCCACATTCCTTGTTTCTTATGCTGTACAGTTTTTCCTCATTATAAATATAGTACATCGTGACCCTTATAACTCCCGCTTTCCAAACTAGTCTCTCCCTTTCTTTATTTTTAACAGATAGGTTGATCCTTTGTCTCTGTTTGTTCACTTTAGATTTATACCTGCACATTTTTTTTGTCATAGGATTGCCATCCTAGTATCTTAATGGGTTTATCCTATCAGTCTTTAATTTTTTTTTGGGCAAATTACATTAAAGCCCTTGAAGCTTTCATGAAATTCGACATCCCATATCACACAAGTGATAAGTTTTTCTGACCAACAAACACGCATCCTATCCCACTGCTCTGTGTTCTGTAGTTTACCCATAGAACACACAACTTCCCCCCCCCCCCTCTGTTTTCTCCAGTTTACCCACAGAACACTCTGACTTCCTGCCACTCTGTTATCTCCAGTTAATAGACCAATCTTCAAGTGGCTTTGTATGATGTACCTTTTAAGCAAGGAAGATGATTGCATGTACTGTTTTTGAGTCTTGAGGGGGCGAAGTGTATTTTTTGAAGCTTGAGGAGGTTAAAGTGTGGGATTTGAAGCTTGGTGCGCTGATGTTGAATTTCATGAAACATTTAGGGTGGTAAAACATGTAATTTATTCTTTCTTTTTTTTAATCTTGGGGGCGGATGCCTAGTTTGATTTGCAGAGGCAGTCAAGAGCTCTGATGAGCAGATGATTTGTTTTTTGTTTTTCGTATTTGATGTTTCTTGTTTTGTTTTAGAAGGATATTTTGCTTTCCTATTTTCTACCTCTCTTTATGCTAGTTTCTTTTCTCATTTTTGAAAAGGTAGTGTTTGGTATATTAGCTTGCTTGATAGAAAATAATCTAAATCTATTCAGAAAGGAAAATAACTTCCAATCATGATTTGACTCAATATTCCCAAATATACATTTATTATTGATTCAAAGAAATTCTGAAACTTATGATTAATTTGCAGTAATAGAAAGTATTCAATGGCCTTTGTCGCTGTTTTAATGTAAATGGAAGGAGCAGCCGTTGCACAAATTTTCCAAGTATATCAGATATTTTCTGGGGACTAACTGAACAGTACACAATGGTAAACCCAACAGTATCTAATTGTCCAAAAATATGCTACAGGTCTATCCGACCTTCAGACCTTGAGATTATAGAGCACTTACATGGCAAACTATTTCCCATCAGGTGAGATCTTTCATTAATCATTATGCTTTTTAATTAATTGACTTTTAGTAGTTCTGTAAATTGTTTTAACTTAAAGATACTGCCAATTTTCAGGTATGAATCTATTTTTTTCGAAGATGTGGTAAATGGACGTGACATTGTGTCATGGGGAGCCGTTGACCGTAGTCGGCCTCATGGCCAAAGTGATGAACTCATTGGATTTGTAACAGCACGAATTGTTCTTGCAAAAGAAAGTGAGGTTGGTCCCTTTATGAACAAGTGTTTGCTTTTTGCCTAATTATTGAAGCATTTTAAGAAAAATTTAAATGTGCATCACTGCTACTACTTGAACTTGAAAGAGAAGCTGTGATATGGATTTAGGTCTTCTATCACTCCCTGGCAAGGCATCTTTCATTTAGAAAGTGACTTTACCTAATCATTGCGTGCATTTAGTTGGTGGTGTCTTGGTGATATATGTTATCTAGGAAATTGTTATTGGAAAATTTATTCAAGGTGCATTGAACCCATCATCTTGATCCAAAGAAATTTTTTTTTTTAACTACAAGCCAATGTTTTGCACTGAGACAAACAACAACGACAACAACAACTAAGTTTTTTTCCACTAGGTGGGGTCGGCTACATGGATTAAACGGCGCCATAGTTTTGCACCGAGACAAACTTGATAAAAATTTATATTCCTTAATATCCAAAATCTGATTAAATGGTTTGCTTGTTTTATTAATCTCCCGCTTTTTTAAACTTTTGATAATGGCCAAGGTACTAAATTTTGTTTCGAAATACTGTCTTGGTGATTCCAAAAACGGAAACATTTTGAAACGTTTTGGAAATTTCGAAGAAACGGAAGAATTTTTAAAAAACGTTTCAAATAATTTCAAATAATATTTTTTTCCATTTTAAAAGATTTTAACATAAGATTAATGATAGAGATATATAAAATTTTATTAAAATTAATTTGAATTAATGTCTATAATTGAATAGTAAGTAAACATACCACTACAATAGTGACTCCGACTCAAATTTTAACAACATTCAACAATAATCTCTCTCTTGCATCTATCTCTCTATCTTCTTAATTTTTTCGTAGTATCTATATTTAAGTCTCTCTCTCTCTCGACTATGATTTTGTCTCTATATTTAGGCATCTTCCTCTCTCTCTTTGTCTTTCAATCTCTCTTTTCATCATTTTTGTAGTTTTTTCTTTAAAATGAAGATAATGAAGGAAAACAATGTCATGAGAACAAATTGAGAGAGTAGGAAGTTAATAAAGATGTTGTAACTTGTGGGAGAAAATAATTTGGTGTTGGATGTGATATGATACTACTTTTATCTATTTTTAGATTGTCAATTTTTTATTTATCAAATTAGTTTAGTATTTTTCCATCGAAACAATTCGAAATAACTCGAAACGAGAGTATTTCTATCGAAATAACTCGAAAACAAGAGTATTTCTATCGAAACATTTCGAAATATAGTAATTTCAATTGAAATAATATAATTTCTTAACAAACACTTCATTTCGTTTCGATAACTCCGTTTCGTGTCGGTGACTCAGGAAATGGAAACGTTTCGGTCATTTCGATGGAAAAGAAAAGAAATTTAGTTATTTGATAATGGCTTATTGGCATCAAATTTTAGTTCTTGAGAAATATGTACAAATTGCATTTTTATGGGTAAGTACTCCTTAAAGTACAAATGTTTGAAAGCTTAATTTTTGGCTGATAGGTTTTTTCTTTTTCCTTTTTTTTATTTCTCTTATTTTATTTTATGTTTTTAATCAATGAATAATATTCCTGTAGATAGTGGATAAGCTTGGATATGACTCATCCAAATCAGATCAAACTTTAGTCTACATTCTGACTCTGGGAGTAGTGGAAGGATATAGAAATCTTGGAATAGGTAGGAGTTTCTCTCACTTTATTATGGTTGGAAATCTTGATCATATAATTTGTAGTCTAATTTGTGCCTGATGTGCAGCTTCTTCACTGATTCGGAAGGTTATAAAATATGCTTCTAGGATTCCAACTTGTCGAGCTGTGTACCTGCATGTAATTTCTTACAATAACCCAGCAATCTATTTATACAAGAAAATGTCTTTCAAGTGTGTAAGAAGGCTACAAGGATTTTATTTGATCAATGGCCAGCATTATGACTCGTACTTATTCCTGTACTATGTAAATGGGGGACGATCACCTTGCTCACCATTGTAAGTACACAATACCTTCATGCGTTGATTTCTTCAAAATGGTCTTGTAGTTTTTTAATGAACTAAAGGTAGTGTAAAAAATGTTGCACTTTTGCTCTTAATTGGGACATGAGTTTCTGGACCATTTTGGCCGAAATTGATTTAGTTGGATCAGTAAAGGTCTTATGTTTTCTTTATTGATTTATAAATGTTTAGGCTTAAGAACGCATTTTTATTTCTATGTCGTAAATGTTGTTTGCATGGTATCCTGTGGTTTATTTCAAAAGGCGAGTTATTATATGGTGAACAGATTATTCGTAATATAAAATCAAGGTATCTGTGAAAGAAGGAAGATCTTGTCTTCAGTCTTTTATAGGAGTAGGTTATTAAGCTTTGTACTTAAACCCTCTTTTATAGTATTAAAGAGGAAATGCTCCCAATTAATTAGTGTTTTCATGTGGGTAATATTATCCATAATTATTGTTTAAATATCCATGCTTCTTTTAAGTAAATATAAATACCTAAGTAGGTAGATACTTTTACATTTTCAAAAGGCGAGCATAATTGTATGGTAAACGTTGTTGCTGTTATAAATCATGGTATCTGCAACGGCCAACGAAGGAAAAGCATGTCTTCAATCTTTATTAGGAGTAGTGATCAAGCTTTGTATTAAAACACTGTTTTAGTTTATTAAAGAGGAAATCACTCTCAGTCAATTAATATTTTATAGCATTGTTAAAAAACTTTTATGTGGTTAATAGTATCATTAATTATTTTTTAAATATCTCTGTTTCTTTCTAGCAAAGATACATGCCTAATTAGGTAGATTCTTTATTAATTATACCATATATATTATTTTGTAGTTCATATGGTGCTACTCTTAGTGATTATTGACTGATTTTTAGTTAGAATTCTATATTAACTAGTTGTAACTTGTAACAAACACTTGATTTACAAACAGGTTAGACTTTTTAAATTACTCATTTTGTGTATGCGCTGCATGCATAGCTTTTTGGGAGTTCCCCATATTTAATAAGAGGTATTCTTGTGTACACTAAGCGTCTCAGCCTATATAGATTCAGTAATCAATGTTTGTGACACATTGATTTAGGGGACTCCACTTTATTAAAGTTAGTATTGTATATTGTTTACTCTCACTTATTTGTGAGTGGAATCTATGGATGATGTAATAGGCTTAGCTAGGCTACGCAAGAAAAATATGTAAATCCCTTCACGAATTGTAATTTTCATTTTTCACATTTCAGAGAGCTTCTCACTGCAATAGTTAGCGGCATGAGGAGGGGCTTCAGGTCCGTGGCTGCAAGGCTGTGCAAGAATAAAGACAGGAAGATCCCAACGTGGGCAAAATGTAAAGAAAGCCATTCTCTTGTGTCAACAAGACATGACAAGAAACATCTGGCAGTTGATTTTACTAGATATGAGTGTGTTTGATTTTCTTTCTTGTTGGTCTGTTTCTTGTTCCTCCTGTATAATACACCCCTACACTCGGTTCCCTCCAGAAAGTTCATATTGAAACCTAAAATAATATTTAATTACTGGAACGAACATGTCCTAATAATGAAGTTCCACATATTCTGTTAGGTGACACTGATAATCTTTGTCAAAGTTCTGCAAGCAATGAAACTTGTGATACTGATTGATCATTCTCAATTGTTTTCCTTCATTGTTGACTATCGAATCAAATACTCTGGATCTTGCACTTCCAATTTAGTTCACTCGAACTGTTAATTAATATATTATACCGAGGACTGCATGACGTAGTAGAATTGGTGAATTGTTCTCTGTCTATTTGATATTTGACAAATTTCATTAGGAGATTTTTGCTCCACCTGCATGAGCAAGTATATCTATAGACTGCTATCTAAAAGCCATAATATGTAAATTAATGTCGGCAAAGGAGATTTTTTTTTGTCAACAAAATTTCATTAGATAATTTGGCATAAATTTTGGAGATTACAGAACTTTTAGCAAGACATTGAATCTAATTTAAACACAGCCCTATACTTAGGAAGAAATATACAAGTCAAAAGGTAGCACGCCTCTAAAACATAAAAAAGAGTCCTCTAACAACTCTTTAAAATTGCAACAAAAAATTATAAGAACACAGAAAAAGGCACACCAAAAAGGGATGCATCTCTCATCTCTCTAATAATTGTACCTTAAAAGTGTCTTGTCTTCTTTTACATAACCACGAAGCATGTTGTTGCAAATTTAAAGATTTGAGTATATCTTTAAAAACCACAATACAAAAACTAAAACTCTTTAAAAAATCGAAAGGAAGAACGGAAACTCGTTCTCACAAGATAAAAATAGCAGAGAAAACAGAGACTTTGGGGAGGGTGGTGCTAAGGGAAGATCTTAGTAGATCCACTCTCTCCGCAACCAATCTGGTTCACTCTTGTCGCTACTCTGTTCCTAGATGCGATGTTGGATTTATGATATCTTTCAATATCCTAGTATTTAGATAGACAACAAGGGCATCCAAGCTCACATTAATCTCAGGATTAGTGTGCGCATCTTTTACCTTAGTAGTATGCGGAAGTCAGACTACCAAATGCATGAAGAAGAATGCTTAGCTTTATTGAGACCTGTAAATTTTATTATGAGTTTAGTTTTGAGCTTTATTTTACATATGATTTTTTTGGGCTTGGAGATCGGCCCACCCGACAAATGCTTAAATTCTTTCAACCTTAAAAGGGATATGAGAGAAGATCCTTAGTCTTCTTACCTATTTATACTGTGTTCCAATGTTCTATCTTGAATGTTGGTAAAAGGAGAAGAGACGAGTCAAATTAGAGGCATTTGATTCGTAGAAAGGGGTCCCGCCTTATCTCACTTGACGTATGCAAATGAAAACCTCCTAATTTTCCAAGCTTCATCTCTAAATAAAAGATATAGCTATTGGTCTAATAAGCTTAAATCTGAACTCATAATAGTCCTAATACTCTTTATCACGACATTTGGTCCTTAGAATCAAGGATTCCTGTGAATAAGCACATTTTTAAGAGTATGATTCCTAGGAATCACATTCTTAGAAATATAACATTCTCATATTTGGTTCATCATGATGATTCTTGGGAATATTTTATTACATTTATGAAAATCTAACATTCTCACATTTGTTTCACATCAATATTCCTAGAAATGTTTGATAATTTTTCAAAATTATCATTACCAAGTTTTAATCTATACCAAAAAATAAAGTACATATGTAATAAAATAAAATATTAAAAATGGAAAAAATAAAATAAAATGTAAGTTTGGATTTAGATATTTGAGATGTGGAGTTTTGAAATTTGGAGTTCGAATATTAGGGTTTGGAGTTTAAGAAGTGTTTGGTTCAATAGAGGAAAAGGGAGAAGAGAAAAAATAAAATTCTTTTATTTGATTTAATTTAAGAGGAGAAAAGGAAAGAGAAAATAATTTTTCTTTTGCTTGGTTTGCAAGTGGAGGAGAGAAAAAATAAAATAAAATAACTATTATATTCCTTTAATTTTAGATAAATATTCAATAAAAAGGAGTGGGAGGAGTAATTTGAGTACTAAGACAATATGGTGAGGGCGTTTTTGTCTTTTCACCATTCCACAATTTTTCTCTCTCTAAATGTCCCCATTTTTGGAGGTAAATGAAATGAAGGGAGGGAATGGATTTTGTCCCTCTATTTTTTCTCTCATCTCCTCTAAATTATTAAAACAAATAAAGTAATTTTTTTAAAAAAAATCCTCTCCTTCATTTCCTTCAAATCAAACACTATCTTAGTGTTTAGGGTTTGGGGTTTGGAGTTTTTAAGTGTGAAGTTTAAATTTTTGGAGTTTAAAATTTGTGATTTTAGAGTTTTAAAATTTAGGATCTTAGAGTTTGTGATTCTGATTTTAAGATTTGATATTTGAAAATATTTTTAAAAAAGTTGAACCAAATATGGGAATAACATAATCCTATGTTTTATTTTTGAGAATCCTAATTTTATTTTGTGAACTAAACAATTCCTATCAATTTAAAAGAATGATGAAATTTACTTCAGGAGTCAAGTGTGGTACTAAGTTAGGGAAACAATTTAGAACTTATGTTGATACAGTGGGGAAAGGAATAAACCATATTGGGAACTAGTACATAAAATTAATGATAAATTGTAGGGATGGAAAGCTAATATGCTTTCACAAGTAGAAAGATTGCCCTGGGTCCAATTAGTGATTGAGTCCATACTTATCTATCAATTATCATATTTTTGCCTCCCAAAAAAATATGCTAACCAAATTGATGCTTTGATTGCCAATTTTGTATGGGTTACAAGAAGGATAAGCTAATAATGCTTTTGTTAAATACAAATAGGCTCAAGGATGATGAAAGTTTGGGTGGTTTGGGATTAAAAAGTATCCAAGTTGTCAACAAAGCTCTGTTTGGAAAACAAAATGACTCTGAATTCCTTTGTAATAAATGGTTGAGATCAAAATACTATTAACGTGATATTGCTATCTAACTAGTTGGAGGGTAGGAGTTGGTATATGGAAGATAGTGTACAAGAGGATAAGGGTGAGGTTCAAGAGAAATTAGTTACGCTCAAGTTGGGGATTTAGTGTTAGAGTGTGCAAGTAAGCATATATTTCTAGGCAAGATTGTTTTAAATAAGTTGCTAAATATAGCTAGGATGAATTTGATGATATGTAAAGGGTAGAATTTGTAATCTAGCTTAGCAATAGCAGAAGTAAGTCAAAACTTATTCTTGTTTAGCTTTGATGAGGAGTGTAATTTCATTTGCAAGATAGGTCGTAGAGTATCATTAGCTTTCTTTTGAATGTTCAGCCATGGAAGTTTTTGTTGTTGTTCTAGGAAATTGATATAAATTATGTCCATATGGGATCTAATTTCATAGCTCACCAATTTAGGGTATGAGTATCACTATGGAGAAGCTGCGAGCAATGCCAAGAATTGTTGTAAATTTGGAGGACCTATGGGTGTGAATAGGTCACTTCATGGGAAATGATTTGTTGGGCCCTTTTTTAAGTGATGGGGCAGTGAAGGATAAAGGTTTTGATAATGTGGGCTTCAGTCGTGGCAAAAACTATAAAGGAAATAACCATAAAAATTCAAGCTAATAAAAGGTTGAGCAGCCATTCAATAACACATCTTTTATAGCTCTCCTCTTCAGGTAGCAACTCCTTCAGTGCTACAGAGAGCTTTGGGGGAGGGGTGGGGTCCCTCTCCCCTTTCTTCCTCCTTCTCCCTTCTCTTATTCTCTAAAGCTGCGTTAGTTTTGAGAAGAGATTGTTATGGCAACTCCTCTCCTCACTTTCTTGTTATAGGAAAGATTTTTTCTCTCCTTAGGAGAGACTTTTATTTTTTTTAGAGAAGATTTTTCATCTTTCTATAGAAAAGGTTTTAGAGCTTCAAAATTATACATCTCTGTTGTCTAGATTTACAACATTGAGTTTAGATCTACTACTTTGTGCTCAAATCTAAGTAAAAAAAAAATCAGATTTACATCACTAAACTTGCGATTGAGTAAAAAATATTTGAAGAGAGTTAACATTTATATAAGGTTGAAAGGTATATTGCCTCTTTAAGGATACGTCACTTTTTCTTATTTTTTTTTATTGTATTATCTGTGTATATAAATTGTTGAAATATAATATTTGGTAGATTATGATTTGAGAAGTGTGTTACCTCTTTATTTTCTAATCATAATACTTGGCTTTTGTATTTTATCTTCAGAATTTGTTGGACTTGTTTATTTTGTCTTTGTCTTCTATTTATTGACCTTTGTAATAACCCAAACCTTTGAAGGTTAAATACAAATCATTTGAGACAAGGAAGTTGAGAACAATGTAAAAAAATTTAGAGCGTTTTTGACCTTTTCTTCTGACCTTTTGTCACTCATATAAGCATAAATCTCTCATATGAAATCCAAATTAAGTGATTCCAATTGTTACTGAAAGATAAGACATATATCTACAACTTTGATGTTGGACACTTTTGTTAATTCTGTGAATATGATAGTGAGAAGAGGAAAAAACCGAAGCGTAGTGTGTTATGGACCTTTGCTCACAATTTTATGCATAACTCCTTCATATGAACTCCAAATTAGGTGATTCAAGTTGATAAAGAAAGCTAAGCTACAACTTTCATGTTGGACGTTTTGTCAAATTCAGCCAAAAACGTGATGTACTGTAGCCCCGAAGCACGGCCGTGCTTCTGGCTGTTTTTTTTCAGCTTCCCCTGCATCATTCTCGTCGCGGCGAAAATGAGTTCACCGGCGGCGAGATTCGTCAGACAGCTTTTTTTTGCGGTCCCCCTCCCTTTTTCCTTCATTTCTCTTTCATCTGAACCCTAATTCTCTCTCTCTAGAATTTTCTCTACCTTCTCTCTAAGATATCTCATCATCCGGACGTCCGATTTGAGCAAGCAAGGTACCGTTGGACTCGTGGGAAGAAGAGCTACAAATCCCACTGATCAATTTCACTGGAAATTCGCCAGATTGTCGCCAAAAAATCGCATGAATAGTAACCTCCAAGGTAAAACTCCGTTTAATCGCGTTTTAGGCTTCGTTTTACCGAATTTCTTTCCATAGATAGTCTTAGAATTAGTTTCTATACTAGAATATAGGGTTTTTTAGGTTTCGGCATGAATAGTATTTCCGACGAGTGAATAGTGTTTTCTGGCATGAATAGTGCCGTTTAGAGTTTTTCAATTATCATGTTATGTCTATGTTTTCTAGGTTGTTGAACCATCACGAGATGAAATTCTCGTTGTTGGACTCCTAGTAAGGTGAGTGGGTTTTTTTCATACTATAACGCATGTTTTAGGAATTTGATTTATAACTCTCTCGTATGATTTTAACTAGTTGGAATGTATGCTAAATTGTTTTACCGCTTTGAAAACCAATATATTCCAACCATGTTAGAAATTATAAATTTAAATCCTAGTTGAACTCTAGGTATGCAGGGCAAGCATCTAGGCTGATAATTATCCATTTGAGCTAGATTTATAGAAATGCGAACTTAGTCATAGAAATGAACTAAGTTAGCCATGAAATGATTTGATGCATGATGAGCATCTATGTGACGTCTACGGACGATATGTTTAAAGGGAAAGTTTATGATGATAAAGGTCTCCATGGGAATTCATGGATGAGATATATTTTAGAACGGAATTTTATGCATGAAAAGAGCTAGATGGAGAATTATAGCTTTATTGTAAAGTTATTGAAATGTTTTACTTTAAACTCTTTGAATAGCATATTTCAAATGTTTTCTATTGGAGGGACCCTTTTAGATCACTGTTAGCTAGCCGCAGGTAGTGCTAGCCCTGGTGCACCATGGTCATGTGAAGGCTTCGGCCTAGGATACTGTGACGGGCATATGACTGCCTAAGACACAGGGATTTAGGGTAGACTTATGTCTACGCCTACAGTGATTGCCATACCCTTGCTGTGTGCTTGGGGGATTTAGGGTGGACTTATGTCTACGCCTACAGTGATTACCCTACCCTTGCTGTGTGCTTGGGGAAAATGATAGATCTGTTAGGAAAGACCTCCAATAAACTAGTGCATTTTTATTAAAGATTAAATATTTCTAAAATACCTCATTCATCATTGTTATTGCATAAATATCTTCATTTATTACTTACCATGCATAATTGATTTGCTTACAGTTATTGATTTAATCCTGTTTTATCTTTTGAACATACATTTGAACTGTTTAGCATACTTTCAATAAATTATGGTTAAATGTTTAATGTTTTCTATACATTGATTTCAATTATATAATTCATTGCGAAATACTCGTGCTTAGTTTGCCCTGTTTCTGTTATAGTATGATTTACCCATTCACTAAGATGTGGTAATCTCACCCCTCTTCTGTTTCCTCCCCACAGATAGTCAAAGAAACTTTGATCCAGCTACAGCTCCCAAGGAGGCTGAATATAGCATTGATGAGCCCCAGTTTGGACAAGGCTCCAATGTACTGGTTGTTTAGTTTAGTTATGTCTAGTGTATCTCCATGAACATACAGGCAAGATCCTCGCTTCTTGCATATTTTGATGTGTTGTTTGGAAAATGGTTTTATGTTTTACAACAATGTTGGTATTATGAGGCCTTGGGCCAAGTTGAATCACATGAATATTATGAGGCCATGGGCCAAGTTGAATCAAGGATGTTGGATTCATGATATATATATATATATATATATATATATATATATATATATATATATATATATATATATATAAAGTATTTTTTTATATTGGATGTGGCATATGTGGCCAGTTATATTTATTATATACTCTGGATTGTGTGCTGAATGTTTGTGCATGCTATGTGTTAGGCTTACGGCTAGGGGGAAACCCTTATGCCGTGCCGGTCATGTGTTCCATCATTTGGGGCCGTGACAAAGTTGGTATCAGAGCATTAGGTTTCCCTGTGTTTATGGAGTAACGGACCTTTAGGTAGGACTTTGAGTATGGATATGAATCCGGACATGCTTATACTCACGGTGCTGCTAAAGGGGTTCGATAAGATGTTGTCTTTTTGTTCAAGTAAGTCAGTTTATAGTATGCTATTTGGCATGGTTAAGTGATGGTTGGGCTATCTCTGTTTTATAGCGAGATGCCACCAAGAACGAGATTTTGTTCAAGTAAATCAGTTTATAGTATGCTATGTTGGCATGGTTAAGTGATGGTTGGGCTATCTCTATTTTATAGCGTGATGCGTCTTAAAGAATTTAAGAAATTGAGACAGATACCAAATATGATGGTTTCTGAGTGTGACATCCGTTGTACTCGGTTGTCTAGATATGGTAGATTGTGATGTGATGTTGAGAATAAATTTGTTGGAATTATGTCATGTCATTTTGAAATGTCACTAGAAGGTGATTAAATTCAATATGCTTGGAGAATTTTCTCTCTTGATACAAAGAAGTCTTAGTAAGATACCCAGTAACCTAATCTCTGCTTTAGCAGTCCATAAGTGATTACAAAAAGGTGCCAAGGATAGTTGGCAGTGGTGAGAGATGCTGATATAAAGTATACCACTGTAAATCAAATTCCAGTGATTAGAGAATTTTATGATATAATTCCTGAGGAATTGCTAGGATTACCCCGAAATAATAAATAGAACTTGGTATTGATTTATTTCCTGGCCAGCATCTATATTTTCATATAGAATGGCACCCACTGAACTTAAAGAACTGAAAAAGAAGTAGTTACAAGACATGTTAGACAAGGGATTTAAAAGCCCTAGAACTTTTACTTGAAGTGCTCTAGTTCTATTTGTGAAAAAGAAAGATGGATCACTATGACTATACATAGATTATAGACAATTGAATAAAGTGACAGTGTGGAATAAATACTCATTACCTTATATAGATGATATGTTTGACTAGCTATAAGGTGTTCAACATTTAAAAAAAAAATTGTTTCTCCTTTGACGAGGTTGATAAAGGAAGCAATAAAATTTGACTAGTAAGGTGAATGTGAAAGAAATTGTTAGAAACTAAGAAATGTTAGATTACGGTGCCAGTACTGTCTACTTCTTTAGGCACTGAAGGATATACGGTATCTTGTGATACATAGAGAATGGGATTAAGGTATATGTTGATGCAATATGGTCGAGTCATTGCATATGTATCTAGACAGCTTAAGTCACATGAGCAAAAAAATTGTCAGACTTATGATTTGGAAATAACAGCAGTAGTTTTACTCTCAAAGCTTGGAGGCATTATCTGTATGGTGATACATGTAAAATTCATACAGTTTCAATCATCTTTAGTTGAGTAGGTGAAAAAGGCACAGGACAATGATGCCTATTTATGTAAGAAAATTTAAGAATGACAGTGATATTGAATTTAATGTAGACTCTGAAGGAATTCTGAGATTGAGCAAGCGATTGTGTGTATTTAATAAAGAAGAACTTAAGGAAGAAATTTTAGAGGAAACCCATAGATCCATATATACAATTCATCCTGAGGTAACTAAAAGGTATAAAGATCTAAAAGAAATTCATTGGTGGGACAGTATGAGGAAAGATATAGTTGATTTTGTATCTCGATGATTAACTTGTCAATAGGTAAAAGTAGAACATCAAAGACTTGCAAGATTACAATATCAGATAGAGATACCTGAATAAAAATGGGTGATTATTGATAGGTTCAAATTTGTCTTTGAATAAGATAGTAAGACTTCATAAGGTATTTATATCGATTATATCTGATCGAGAACTATAGTTCACAGATTGTTTTTAGAGAGCATTTTAAGAAGTTTTGGGCAGAAGTTTTACATAAAATACCGTAAGCTTTCTAATAGGTGAGTGAGTAAATGACTATTTCGTTTGTCAAGATTGTGACTTGGGTGATGTTTGATATTTGGAGAGTATATCATGAAAATATATGAATGTGTGAAAAGTGAATTGAAATGGATAAGTGGCAGACATGATATGAATAGTGAAAGTAATATATGTTAGAATTGCTTAAGGATTGGATAGTGGTGGAAAAATGTTATAAGAGGAGGATGTGAACATATTGGGTTTACTGGAAGATAGATAAGACAAAAGTAGGAAATTTGTGATTTCAATTGGTTAGAAGTGACTAATGAATGAAATCTTGGAAGAATATAACTTAAAATAGTGAGTTTGGACACCGAACTATATAACGATTTTTAGATGAAACGAATAGAAAAAAAATGATGGCCTTATGGTGCTTTGAGGAATGTAATAAAGTGAATTAGTGGTACTGAAGTTCTTGAGGGATAAAATATAGAAAGTAGGATTTAAATTGATCTTTAATTTGGAAATATGGAGAATATTCTGAGAATCATGTCCGAAAATAATGTAAGTAATCAAGATATTTGTGTTAAAGGTTTATACTATGCTAAATCGAATTTAGTATTTAAGATGTGAATTATGTTGAGATTGGAAATTCACGTATGAATAATTGTTGAGAAAAGAGATTTCAGAAGAAGCCATAGATTGTGAATATGGATTACCCGAGGTAATAAGGATATACTGAGATAAAAAAAAATTGTACTAGATACAAGTGAAATTTTTCATTAGCAGGTATGTTGGTAAGTATGAATTGAATATATTATCTCAAGAGAGTTATTCAGGAAGTCTAAAGATCTTTATTAGATAATAGTATGACTGATACCAAGTTTAAATAATGTGTTTATACATTAGAAGTTATGCTTTAAGTATCTTTATATTATTGTGGTGAAAGTTTGGAGAAATTAATTGTCCTTAGTTGAATTTGCTCATAGCAGTAATTATCATGCCACTATACAATGGCGTCATTTGAAGTTTTACATGAACATCATAGGTTTCTTAATATGTGAGTGAATTGAGAAAAGTTAAACTTTGAAAATCTAATTTGGAATAACATGCAATAGATAGCATATGAATTATCTAAATTGATGATGCTAGTTTGGAGAACATGCTTCAAGCATATGTTTTTGAGATAGGTAGGAGATTTCTTAACAGAATTTGTCTATAATAAAATGATATTAGAAGATGTAAGCCTTATGTAAGAGGTGTTAAAAATGTTCTGTTAAATGACTCAGTGGAGTTAGATTTATTATAAGATGTTATTGATTAAGTGAATTTAATTAAAAAATATATATATACTGGAAACTCAATACAAGTCAAAAGTTTATAAGGACTATGAATGTTGAGCACGAGAAAGTATTAGTTGGTGATTATATATATATTCTTGAAGGACTCACCCATAGAAGAGGTAATGAGGTTTTGAAAGAAAGGGAAGTTATCCTCTCGATATATAGAATTATTTGAATTCTTGATAGGATCGGTTCAGTGGTTTATTGTTTGGTTTTACCACCTGCATTGGATAATGTTTATCCAGTTTTTCATGTGTCTATACTACGGAAATATTTACCGGATTCTACACATGTTATACAGTGTCCATAGATTCAGTTACAGAAAGATTTAACCTAAGAGGAACAAACAGTATAGACAGACAAGTAAAGAAGTTACGGTCCAAAGAAATATTTATAGTAAAGGTGATATGAAAAAAAATCACTCTTTTGGGGAAGCAAATTTTGGAAGAGGCACATCAATCAGTCTATACTATCCACCCAGGAACAAATAAGATGTACAGTTACCTCAAGGACTTGTATTGGTGGAGTGGGATGAAGAAGGATGTAGCAGATTTTGTGGCTCAGTACTTGGTTTGTCAGCAAGTGAAAGCTGAACACTAGAAGCCTGCCGGTTTGCACCAAAAGATTGAGATACCGGAGTGGAAGTGGGAAATGATCACTATGGATTTCGTTAAAGGTTTACCAAGGACCCCTAAGGGTTATGACTCAGTATGGGTAATAGTGGATCGAATGATCAAGTCATCCCACTTCTTACCAGTGAAGACTACCTTTAGTGCGGCTCAGTATGCAAGCCTATCTCTGCGTGAGATCGTCAGATTGCATAGAGTCCCTGTATCCATCATATCTAACCGAAATCCACAGTTTACGGCAAGGTTTTGGAAAGCTTTTCAAGAAGTTTTGGGGACGAGGTTGGATCTAAGCACCGCTTTTCATCCCCAAACAGATGGCCAGTCAGAATGCACGATTCAAATTCTAGAGGATATGCTTAAAGCATGTATTTTGGACTTTGGTGGCAGTTGGGAAGGATACTTGCCATTAGCTGAGTTTGCATACAACAACAGTTATCAACCCAGTATTCAGATGGCACCTTTTGAAGCTCTTTATGGGAAAAGATGCCGATCTCCCGTTGGATGGTTTGAAGTTGGAGAAATCAAGTTGTTAGGGCCAGACTTGGTGTAAGATGCCATAGAGAAGGTCAAGCTGATAAGGGAACAGCTTTTAACTGCACAAAGTCATCAGAAGGCTTATGTGGACCATAGGCGTCGGGAGTTGGAGTTTTCTCTAGGCGATCACGTGTTCTTCAGAGTTTCACCCATGAAGGGAATCTTGCGGTTTGGTAAGAAAGGGAAGTTAAGCCCGAGGTATATTGGACCCTTTGAAATTCTGGATAGGGTAGGAGCAGTGGCATACCGCCTAGCCCTACCACCTGGATTGAGTGAAATGCATCCAGTCTTCCATGTCTCGATATTGAGGAAGTATCTACCCAACCCATTTCATGTGATTCAACCGTAAGAAATCCTTTTGGATGACAAGTTGGCCTACGAAGAGAAACCCGTGGCCATTGTTGATAGACAGGTGAAAAAGTTGAGGTCTAAGGATATCCCTACAGTGAAGGTGATCTGGCAGAATCATTCCCAAGAGAAAGCTATGTGGGAAGTAGAGGACGTCATGAGAGAGAAGTATCCACAGCTGTTTCAAGAGTAGTCTTATGTTTTTATGTTGTGGGTTTTTGTAAAATTCGGGGACCAAATTTTTATAAGGAGGGGAGAATGTAATAACCCAAACCTTTGAAGGTTAAATACAAATCATTTGAGACAAGGAAGTTGAGAACAATGTAAAAATATTTAGAGCGTTTTTGACCTTTTCTTCTGACCTTTCGTCACTCATATAAGCATAAATCTCTCATATGAAATCCAAATTAAGTGATTCCAATTGTTACTGAAAGATAAGACATATATCTACAACTTTGATGTTGGACACTTTTGCTAATTCTGTGAATATGATAGTGAGAAGAGGCAAAAACCGAAGCGTAGTGTGGTGTGGACCTTTGCTCACTATTTTATGCATAACTCCTTCATATGAACTCCAAAGTAGGTGATTCAAGTGGCTAACGAAAGCTAAGAGAAAGCGCTACAACTTTCATGTTGGATGTTTTGTCAAATTCGGCCAAAAACTTGGTGTACTATAGCCCCGAATCACGGCCGTGCTCCAGGACACGGTCAGGACGTGCTTCTGGCTGTTTTTTTCAGCTTCCCCTGCATCATTCTTGCCGCGGCGAAAATGAGTTCGCCGGCGGCGAGATTCGTCAGACAGCTTTTTTTTGCGGTCCCCCTCCCTTTTTCCTTCATTTCTCTTTCATCTGAACCCTAATTCTCTCTCTCTAGAATTTTCTCTACCTTCTCTCTAAGATATCTCATCATCCGGACGTCCGATTTGAGCAAGCAAGGTACCGTTGGACTTGTGGGAAGAAGAGCTACAAATCCCACCGATCAATTTTGCCAGAAAGTCACCAGATTGTCGTCGAAAAATCGCATGAATAGTAACCTCCAAGGTAAAACTCCGTTTAATCGCGTTTTAGGCTTCGTTTTACCGAATTTCTTTCCATAGATAGTCTTAGAATTAGTTTCTATACTAGAATATAGGGTTTTTTTAGGTTTCGGCATGAATAGTATTTCCGGCGAGTGAATAGTGTTTTCTGGCATGAATAGTGCCGTTTAGAGTTTTTCAATTCTCATGTTATGTCTATGTTTTCTAGGTTGTTGAACCATCACGAGATGAAATTCTCGTTGTTGGACTCCTAGTAAGGTGAGTGGGTTTTTTTCATACTATAACGCATGTTTTAGGAATTTGATTTATAACTCTCTCGTATGATTTTAACTAGTTGGAATGTATGCTAAATTGTTTTACCGCTTTGAAAACCAATATATTCCAACCATGTTAGAAATTATAAATTTAAATCCTAGTTGAACTCTAGGTATGCAGGGCAAGCATCTAGGCTGATAATTATCCATTTGAGCTAGATTTATAGAAATGCGAACTTAGTCATAGAAATGAACTAAGTTAGCCATGAAATGATTTGATGCATGATGAGCATCTATGTGACGTTTACGGACGATATGTTTAAAGGGAAAGTTTATGATGATAAAGGTCTCCATGGGAATTCATGGATGAGATATATTTTAGAACGGAATTTTATGCATGAAAAGAGCTAGATGGAGAATTATAGCTTTATTGTAAAGTTATTGAAATGTTTTACTTTAAACTCTTTGAATAGCATATTTCAAATGTTTTCTATTGGAGGGACCCTTTTAGATCACTGTTAGCTAGCCGCAGGTAGTGCTAGCCCTGGTGCACCATGGTCATGTGAAGGCTTCGGCCTAGGATACTGTGACGGGCATATGACTGCCTAAAACACAGGGATTTAGGGTAGACTTATGTCTACGCCTACAGTGATTGCCATACCCTTGCTGTGTGCTTGGGGGATTTAGGGTGGACTTATGTCTACGCCTACAGTGATTACCCTACCCTTGCTGTGTGCTTGGGGGAGATGATAGATCTGTTAGGAAAGACCTCAAATGAACTAGTGCATTTTTCTTAAAGATTAAATATTTCTAAAATACCTCATTCATCACTGTTATTGCATAAATATCTTCATTTATTACTTACCATGCATAATTGATTTGCTTACAGTTATTGATTTAATCATGTTTTATCTTTTGAACATACATTTGAACTGTTTAGCATACTTTCAATAAATTATGGTTAAATGTTTAATGTTTTCTATACATTGATTTCAATTATATAATTCATTGCGAAACACTCGTGCTTAGTTTGCCCTGTTTCTGTTATAGTATGATTTACCCATTCACTGAGATGTGGTAATCTCACCCCTCTTCTGTTTCCTCCCCACAGATAGTGAGAGAAACTTTGATCCAGCTACAGCTCCTAAGGAGGCTGAATATAGCATTGATGAGCCCCAGTTTGGGCAAGGCTCCAATGTACTGGTTGTTTAGTTTAGTTATGTCTAGTGTATCTCCATGAACATACAGGCAGGATCCTCGCTTTTTGCATATTTTGATGTGTTGTTTGGAAAATGGTTTAATGTTTTACAACAATGTTGGTATTATGAGGCCTTGGGCCAAGTTGAATCACATGAATATTATGAGGCCATGGGCCAAGTTGAATCAAGGATGTTGGATTCATGAGATATATATATATATATATATATATATATATATATATATATATATATATAAAGTATTTTTTTATATTGGATGTGGCATATGTGGCCAGTTATATTTATTATGTACTCTGGATTGTGTGCTGAATGTTTGTGCATGCTATGTGTTAGGCTTACGGCTAGGGAGAATCCCTTATACCGTGCCGGTCTTATGTTCCATCATTTGGGGCCGTGACAACCTTAGTGCCTGATGTATATTTTATCATGTATGAATGTAGTTTTTCACTTGTCCACAAAAAAAGTTGCCCAATTGCCTTTTTTTCAATTTTTCCTCAAGCCTGCCCTAACAACCATGAGCACAAGTTTTAGAGAGGAAACTATCATTGCAGCTCCTTCCTTAGTTTCTTTCACCTTTTTGCTTAGTTTAACTTTTTATTTTGTAGTTTCTTATTTTAGAAAAGTTTGTTCATCTCTTTAAGGGAGTTTTTTTTTACTTCTTTTAAAAAATATTTTTTTCTCCTTTTTAAAAGAAGTTTTGGAGTTTCAAACTTTTAAGTAAGTGTTTGGTAGGAGGAGTCTTTTTTAAATCTTAAAAATTTGTATTTAGAAATCTTAAATTCCCTTATTTGATTCTTAATTTTATTTCATGATTCCCAAGAATTATCAATTCCTGGGAATCAAATTTTAGTATAGATTCTCACCAAATAATTCCTTGAGGAGGGGGTGGGAATTGGGATTCCCATGAGAGTGGGAATCATTTTATAAAAATAAAATTACTAAAATATCACTTCTTTTACCCTTTATCTATACCCTTCTCAGCTTCTTATTTACGCATGCATGCAGGAAGAAGCTTGGTCCATTTCCATCTGTGTGGGAAGAAAGAGACAATGCGCCAAACTCAACGCATCCAGCACTACTGCACCTCCCTCTGCACAGTACCCACCACCGCGAAGCACCCATCCAGCGTCGCCCCGATCTGTTTATTAGCATCCCTTACAAAAGGTACTCCTCTGTTTCTATATCTCCATTTTGTGCTCCTTATTTTTTCACCTACGCTTATCTGCCACAACCACGCTTATCTTCTTTCTATTTATGCTCCTTATTTTTCCACCTTCATGCCAAATGTGGAGTTCTAGCATATTAGGAATATGTAAATAATTGATATTGTGAATAACCAATTACCGATCCCTGTCCTCTTGATATTCTGCCCATTTGTTCTGCAACTTGACATTCTAGAGAGTAAAAAGCATACTTTCAAGATTCATTTCTAAAATCTGATATGTGAGCAATCCATAGGTCTAATCGAACATTCACTTGTAAAGGTTGAAGAAATTCAATCTACAAACTCAAATTTGAGCCAAACCATAAGGCTCTAGCAAATGGACAAGTAAAAAACAAGTGGTCATTATCCTTCTTTATGATCTAATTTGGCCTGAAAAAAGTTTGTTTCTTGTATCTTAAAAAGATTAAACAAGTGGTCCCACATACTTTTCCAGTCCATCTAAACTTGCTAGGTAGTTCTCATTAAAACTTATTGAATACTCCTTTCCACACAAATATTCAAGAATCAATGAGTATACCAAATCATCGTATGGAAGATACCTCATCATCTGATGACAATTGCAAAATAGAAGCAACAGTTTGTGGGTTTGTTGTTATCCGAAATCCTTTCTCTTTTAAAAGTATTAGCTATCATTTTTTTGGGGTTATTATTAGGAAAATTGGTAGATCCATTTATGTTATCAAATTAATTAATTAGTTTCTTAAATTGATTATTTATTGATATTTCATTTTCAATGGGAGAATATCATCTAAATTTATTTACATATTAAGTTTTTTATATCAGCACTATATGGTAATAAAACATAGTTATTGATTACTAAATGTGATTCAAAATTTAAAAAAGAAGAAAAGTTTTTATGAAATAAATTGAACTGAAATTTTTCCATCTCAATGTTGATCAATTATCACAGATTTTAAAAATTCCCAAAGAACTAGTACTACTAGCCCATTATCACAACTTGACATTTTGTATTTTTTACAGGATAAAAACTTGGCATTTTGTCTATAATATTTAAGGTTTAAAAGCATAATATTTTAATTTTCTTATAGCATATTTATAATAAACATATGTGACACTTTTGATAGAATAGTTGTAATGATAAACATCTGTGACACTTCTTATAGCATGTTTGTAAAAATATTCTCTTTATATTCATGTTAGATGATTTTTGTCCCTTCTAAAAGTATATTATTTTTGTTTCATGTTAAATGATGGTATGATTAAACTATGGAAGGAGAAGAAGACTCATCCTCATACTAATAATATATATAGAATTATTTAATCAATTTATTCTTCTTTTGATGAACATGTGTATTATATTATTGGTTTATCATTTAAGAAGAAAAATTAGGAGATGTGTTGCTTGGGATCATTATAGTAGGGCCATAGTTAGAAATGTCAATTTCGAACGGATAGTTTACATTAGTGATACTGCTTGTATTGAAAGTATTAGAATGGATAGAAGGTGTTTTTATAAATTATGTGACTTATTAAAAACTGTAGGGATGCTTGTACCAACTAAGCATATGAGTGTAGAAGGGCAAGTTG
The DNA here is from genome assembly GCA_037074535.1 of Gleditsia sinensis. Classification (NCBI taxonomy): domain Eukaryota; kingdom Viridiplantae; phylum Streptophyta; class Magnoliopsida; order Fabales; family Fabaceae; genus Gleditsia; species Gleditsia sinensis. The sequence continues at coordinate 18,217,513 of CM073466.1, read as the reverse complement.
CAATATGTTTACATATTTTATCTCATAATGTTAAAAATAAAGTAGTTAAAAGACAGTTCATGAGGTTTGGTGAAACAATAAGTCGGCAATTCAACAAAGTCTTGCATGTTGTATTGAAATGTTATACAATTTTACTCAAACAACCTGAACCTATACCTCAAAATTCTACTGATAAACGTTGAAAATTGTTCAAGATAATGTTACAAGCAAATATAAAAAAATAGGTATTTTCACTTTATTAATTAAGAAATAAAAGCTAATGCTATACATTTTTTTTCTTAATGAATAGAATTGTCTAGGAGCCCTAGATGAGACATACATAAAGCTAAATGTCTTACAAGTTGATAAGGCTAGATATCGAACCAAAAAGGGTGAGATAGCAACAAATGTGTTAGGAGTTTGTTTTTAAGATTTACAATTTATCTATGTTTTAGCTGGATGGAAAGAATCAGTAGCAGATTTTAGGGTTCTCGGAGATGCTATATATTGTAGGAATGGATTAAGAGTGCCAAAAGGTACTTTAATTTATTTTTGAGTGTCATTTTTTTATTTTTTGAAATTGGTGCTTCTTAGATTCATTTTAATAACTTTTTTTTAATTAATGATCATCATTCTTTTTTAGGGTACTATTATTTATGTGATGCTAGATATATGAATATGGAATGGTTCCTTACACTTTATAGGGGCCAAATATATCATCTTAGTGAATGGAGACACGGGGCACAACCTGTAACACCACAAGAGTTTTTCAACATAAAACATTCTTTAGTTAAGAATGTCATTGAAAGATGTTTTGGCTTACTAAAAGGGTGTTGGAGAATTTTAAGGGTCAAATCATTTTATCCTATTAAAACACAGTGTAGGATAATTACTGCTTGTTGCTTGCTTTATAATCACATTAGAAGAGAAATGGCAGTGGACCCTTTAGAACATCACTTGATGGACATGGAAGAATAAGAATATTTTTTGCAAGGTAATATGATAACTTATGTAGAGGCATCCGATGCTTGGACAAATTGAAGAAATGAGTTTGCTTAAGAAATGTTCAATACATGGAGAGGACAACATTGAAATCATTTGGGCATTATTAAGACTTTTGTTTTGTGTTGCTTGTAATGATGGATATTTTAAATTTAGTCATTTTATTATATTGTAATAGATTGAATTATTAACTATTTTTATGACATTTTTAGTTGTGTTATGATATTATTAATAAATTCTATTTAATTATATGCTTTTAACTATTTGATATTGTTTATGTTCTACACTTTTTTTTCCTATCGCTAGATGGAAGAATTCAAAGTGAAATATATAAAGAGTGGGTAAAGGTAACTTATGATATTTTATGTCTATTCAATTATAGTTTTATGTAATTGTTTTTCTTTAATTGATATATAAATATATATATATATATATATATATATATATATATATATATATATATGATTTATAATTTTTATTGACAGACTCATCCTAATGCTAAAGGGTTTTACAATAAGCCATTTTCTTACTTTGATATTGAAGTTGAAAAACATATAAGAGAGAAAGTTGATGAAGCAGTTGACTTTATTGTTGAAACTCTAGAAAACTATGATATTGGATAAGGTAATGGGTCAAATAATAAAAAGAGGGGTAAAAAAAGAGATCGATAAAGCTCATTAATTGAGATGGTGGCTAATAGTATTACTAAGTGTAGTACTTTATATAAGAAATGTATTAGTACAATTGAAACTTTGGCTTCAGCTTTAAAGAATGAATCTGATGGAGCCAATAAGAGAATGTTAGTTTCTCAAGAGTTGAAAAATATTGAAGGATTAAATACTCTACAGAGGGTTAAAATTGGGCGTTTGATATGTGAAGATAGTTATATAACTGACTTTTTCTTGCAAGTAGATCTTAAAGAAAAAAAATTATTAGTGAATTATATATTGACAAGAAATTATATTTGAGAAGGTAACTTTTTTGTTACATTTTTTTAGTTCTTTTCTTTCATATTTCACTAACATGATTCAATTTTTTACAGTGTTGATAAAGAAGATACTGGCTTAAAAGTTAGATTAAGAAGGTAGTGTTGTTTTGGGTTATCATATCATGTTGTGATGTTTTGTTGTTTATAACTATTTTGTACACGTCCTATTGAGATTTTTTTTGTACACGTTCTCCTAAGATGTTTTTTTGTACACATCTTCTTGTGATTTTTTTTGTGTATAACTATTTTGTAATATAGTATTATCATGTAATTATATATGCAACGTTGCATATTTTTTAAATTTTACACATCTTTTGTCATAGAAGAGGCAGCTTTGTTGCTTTGGGAGGACAATTATAGGTATTTGTTAATTTATTTTATTATTTCAATATTTTATTCTTTATTAAAAATAAAAACAAGTAAGAACACTTGTAAAAAGAAGTTAAGAGACATTTTTAGACAATTACTGAAGATTCTCAAGAAATTTAAGTATAATCAAACAGATAAATATAAGATTTTCAAGAAATGTTAATTAAAGATTTCCAGCAATCTTAAAATTCAACTAAATACATTTTGCATATTTTTTATAATTACAATTCCCATCAATTATATTTTTTTAAAAATATGATTCTCAAGAATAAAATTTTTTGCCATATACTAAACGTCCCCTAAAAGAAGACTAGACTTTAAAAAAAAGTTGACAAGTATGTTATCTCTTCAATAATGTGTTCTAACCACCTGAGTTAACTTCAGGTGGTCATTCTTTTCTTTTTAATATCGTATCGACTATGAATCTAAAATATTAAGATATAATATCTAATAGACTAATGTTTACAAAGTGTATTATCTTTATATTTTTTAATCATAATACATATTTTTTTGTATATTCAAAAATTGCAGAATTTGTTTTATCTACTTTTATCATTTATTTGTTGACCTTAGTGTTTAATGTACTCATCTTGATGTATCAATGATGGTTTCCACTTGTTTAAAAAAAAATGGAGGTAAATATAGGCCTATGTGTTGTTGATTTTTGTGTTTAATGTAATTTTATTAATCATAGTTTTATGAATAAATGTTCAAAAAAGAAGTCAAGTGAAAATAAGGCTACGTAACAACATTTCTCAATGCTATGAACACACCACCTCGAAACCTTAGCAAAGCTTGGAGATTGTCATCAATGGCTGAACATTCAAAAGAAAGCCAATAGTCCATGGCACAACAAGAATAAGGGTAATCTTTTTCATGAAGATGAGCTGTGTGATTATTTATTTATAAATTTAGCTTGATAATGTGTCTTTAGAAAAAAAAATTGAGAAGACAATGCGGTTTTACTGCAACAATTTTTAAGAATTGTTATCAAATATCTTATCAATCAATTATGTTCTTAAAAAGGGTTTTTGTTTTAATTTTTAACAAACCATTATTTTTGAATGATTTAAACAACAACTTTTTCACATTATCTACAACACATTAACTTTTAAAAAATCATAGCATTCCAAACATAAAGTTTGAAGATACTTGATCAATGAAATGCTTGTAAAATAAAGTCATTCATACTTAGTCATGTTAGATATCTAATCAAGTATCAAACTTACAGATCTAATGGTTCTTTAATTTGAACTGATCTAAGTTGGACTGTAAATGCACAAAAGTGAGAAATTTTGAGTGTTTTGGATTTATGATATGATAATAAGAGTTTTTTTTTCAAAGCTACATTACAAAATGATTCGATCAAAATTTATATTTTTATTATATATATATATATATATATATATATATATATATATATATATATATATATATATATATTTGATTTTAGGTTTATAGGCCGATAACAGGCGGATCCGAATCTCTTGCTGTGCTCAATGCACAGTAAGGGGTACTGTATCCCTAAAATACAGTTTTTTGGCTATGTTTTGAGTTTTTTTTTATATAAATTTTTTTAAAGAGAAAATAATATTTAAAAATATAAGAATTTGTTAAAAATAATTAATTTTTTATTAAAAAAAATTAAAAATTTATTAAAAAATCAAATATAAAAATTTATTGAAAATTATAAAAGATATTTAAAAAAAAAATTATTAAAAAAAATTAAACTTTAAAAATATATGCAAAAAAAATGTAAGGACACATAACACCTTCTTATTTTTATATTTAATTTTTCAATAAAAAATCAACAATTTATATTTAATTTTTTAACAAAAAAATTATTTTTAAAATTTTAATTTTTCTTTAATTGTTTTAAAAATAATTTTCTAAATAATATGTTAAAAAAATTAAATTTTAAAACTATATTAAAAAATCAAACATTTTTATATTTTTTAAATTTAATTTTTTATTTAATTTTTTTTAAATAATTTATTAAAAAAAATTAAAATTACCCCCAAAAGGCTGCGTTTTGGGGGCACAGCAGGGTATCCGGGTCCATAAACAAAAAGAAAAAAGAAGGGGCCGGTAGGCGCTTCCCAGAATCTACTAAGATGGGAAGAAAAAATGGAGGAAGGTCACTGCAAGAAATTCTTCGTCGTCGCCTCGAGTCCTGCAAATCCAGATACTCAACCGTTGATGAAATTGTGAACCATCTTCGCTCAAGTTACCCTGATTACCAGCGAACAAAGCAACAAACTTTGACTCGATTTGTTCTTGAAGCTTTGGAATCATCTAAGCGTGGGAACAAGCAGTTGAACAGAAAGACTGCTATTCCTATATTGAAACATGACGTCTCAGAAGATTATGAGGACGAAGAAGAAGTGGGTCGAAGTGCATCTCGAAAGAGGCGGAAGAAAATTAATGAGGGTGAAGAGATGCGAAAAATGGAGAATTTACACCTTAGAAGGTTACGGAGGGATGAGGGCCGTTCATCAACGTCGTCTGCTTCAACTTCTAGTCCATCATTGTTGTCGGAGTCGGAGGAGAGTGATGGCGAAGATGGGGCAGTGTCTACGTCAGAGGATGCAATTTATGGGGAGAAAGTGGAACCCTGCTTTGACTTGATGAAGACAATGTTGCGAGCTTCATATACAGAAACGAAGAATACGAAACCCATTGTGGAGGAGAAAAACCTTGAATTGGAGGTGATCAATAATATTAAGGCGACAAAGGTTGATGCTGTGAATGGGGGTGGGGGTGAGGTGAAAACGGGCTTGGAATCGAAGAGGCAGTTGAGGGGTTCAGTTTCTAATGGCAGTGGTGATGTTGAGGTGAAGGGGAAGGATGGACTCAGGTTTAAAGATTTGGGGGGGATGAAGGAGGTTTTGGAGGAATTGAAGATGGAGGTTATTGTGCCACTTTACCATCCGCAGTTGCCAAGAAGGTTAGGGGTGAGGCCAATGGCAGGGATTTTATTGCATGGACCACCCGGGTGTGGGAAAACTAAACTGGCTCATGCTATAGCTAATGAGACTGGTCTTCCGTTCTATAAGATATCGGCCACGGAGGTTGTTTCTGGAGTTTCGGGTATAAATGTTACTCTTGTTTGCTGAAATTATGATTTTGTTCTATAGTGATCCTTAATTTCATGTTTGACTGGCTTATATCAGTATTGTCAGGGGAAATTTAAGGAACTTATGTTAAATAGTGTTATTAATAGTTACTTAAACCCATTATCTAAGACCATTGACCTTATTATTGGGTGAAAGATGTGAAAAGCCTTTAGTTATTGGTTCTTTATAATTGCTATCAATGGATAATACTGATTCGAATAAGCTGAGTTAGGTATGACATAAATTCCAGATGTTTAAAACTCTTTTGAACTCCCATTCGCATTTTTATGTTAATTTAAACTTGCTGGTGTAGCCTGTAAAATCGATACCCATTTTGTGGGGGTGGGAGCTTGATTAAAGCTTGGTTTTTTTCGGTTATCCTTATATTGACAGAGATGCCGAGACTGAGTTGCTATTTCTTGGATGGTTGACCACTTGGCCTCAGGCAGTTAAAGTTGTTGACTTTTAAGTTTGGTTTTGCTATTCTCAGTTCTAAAATACACCGCCCTTTAAAAGTGGAATTTCAAGTTAATTGGTTGGGAATTGAAAAATGAATGTGCATTCTTCTGACAAACTAGTTTCATTGCTTCAACTATTAAACCTAGTTTCTTAAAAGTTTTAATTAATTTTTTGACATGTAAATCCTCTAGGAGCATCTGAAGAAAATATTAGAGAGCTTTTCTCTAAAGCATACAGGACTGCCCCTTCAATTGTCTTTATTGATGAGATTGATGCAATTGCTTCAAAAAGAGAAAATTTACAACGTGAAATGGAGAAACGAATCGTGACGCAATTAATGACTTCTATGGATCAATCGCACAGGCTTCTGCAACCAGCTGATAGTTCAGAAAGTTCGGATGCCCCTCCTGGCTATGTTCTTGTAATTGGAGCTACAAATAGGCCTGATGCTGTTGACCCAGCTCTGAGAAGGCCTGGGCGGTTTGATCGGGAGATTGTCCTTGGCATTCCTGATGAGCATGCAAGGGAGGAGATCTTGTCTGTGCTTACCCACAATCTTAAACTTGAGGGCTCATTTGATCTTCAAAAAATAGCCAGGTCTACACCAGGTTTTGTTGGAGCTGATTTGGCAGCTCTGGCTAACAAGGCTGGTAACCTAGCGATGAAGAGAATTATTGATGAAAGGAAACGTGAATTATCCCAAGATCTTTTGGATGAGCATACCGAAGAGTGGTGGAGGGAACCTTGGTTGCCTGAAGAGATGGATAAGCTTGCCATCAAAATGTCTGATTTTGAGGTCTTTAGATTTATATCTTTATTTTATTATTCATTTTATTTTTCCTTTCTTTTTCTAATTCCCTGAATATTTTTTTTAACTAGATTTATATCACATGCTGTTACATCTATTTTTTAATACCAGTTGTTATTGTCAGGATGCTTGTACCTATTTATCTGTGGATATGAACATTATTCTTGTTTGATTGGAATTATTTTACACTAAAATTTTACTAGTTGATGATTTTTATCTTAAAATTAATGAATGATATTTAGAAAGATTTTCCTTGAGAATTTATTTGTAAATAATATGGCAAATATTATTTTTATCTGGGTATTTTGCAGGAAGCAGTCAAATTGGTGCAGCCTTCATCAAGAAGAGAAGGATTTTCTTCCATTCCTAATGTAAAATGGGAAGATGTTGGTGGGCTTGATCTTCTAAGACAAGAGTTTGAGCGTTATATAGTTAGACGCATAAAATATCCGGAGGATTATGAGGTGGTTTTTACTGAAAATTCTTTTTATAAACTGTGACATTGATAGAACCTGTTTCTAGAATAGTAAATTGCAGAAAAACAGAACAGTAATTATATGAAACATAGTGATGCAATTCTGAATTAAAGGTGAGTCAGAATACAAACTCTAGTTGATAAAAAAAAAACAGCAAAACCATTATACGAAAAGAAAACCCAGAGAAAGAAAAGCTCCAGCACTTTTGAGGCTGCTGGATATCTCCCAACAAGTCACCCAAATCTTACCCTTCTCTTACCATCCGTCCTCCTCTTATTGCCAGTAACAACCTTCTAATGAACTTCCTCCTCAGCTTGCCATGCCCTTCATTCTTTGCCTGCACTAGTCACATTATTTTCTCCTGCAACCAGACCATGTTTCCTTATATATGCCTTAGTAATAATCATTAAAAAAAAGGCGGTCCAGTGCACGAGGCTCTCACTTGGTGGGATCTGAGAAGTGTAGATGTAATCAGCTTTATCCCTACAAGCGGAGAGATCTCAAGGTCACTAAGCAGCAACCTTACCGTTGTGCCAAGGCTCACTCTCTACCTTAAAGCATTCTATCAAACATTTGTTAAGTTAAAGTAGATTGGTGAACTAGGCAGTTTTGATTTGAGGAATATCATTTGGTGGAGCTGAAATTTATATATCTTTTCCATCTTTTAGATGACATAGCTATATCTGTCTATTTATTCCACCCCAAGATTTTGGGAAAATTGGTTACTTGCTTATTGTAATATAATTTTAAGAGATAATGGGTTGTATTTTTCAAAAACCTTGTTTAGAATTCATGTGGTGGTGTAATTCTTTAAGAGAGGTGAGTGTTTGTGTTGACGGTTATAAAATGCATGGTTCAATGAGGTCAAGATGAATGTTTATCTATGTTTGAATGAACCATCTTTGGTACAATTTTTTTTTGTTTTGTTTGAATGGTGGTATATTAGCTGCCTGTTCCTGGATTTATTTATCTTCCCTTTTTAAAAAAATTAAACAGTATCTATGCATTAATAAAACCAAAATTGAGGTGTCTGATAGTCTAGTGGCTGATTTAAACTCATGGAGTCATATTTAGCTCTGTTTGTGTGGCTGTATCCTCTGTACCAATCCTTGGTTGAATTCTGTGTCAATGCCTGTCGAAGACTTGGAAAAGAAAATAGGAAAGAGCGTAATTTATTTTACGCTGGATTTCTTGATTAAATAGCAAGATGTAAATATCCAGCATCTGGAGTAGCACTTACAATTGGCTGCTGAACTGCTCAAAATGCTGGCAAGACTTTGGCCACAGTTTTGCATGGGATTCTCTGGCAGCCAGGTGCAGAGTGATTAAAAATTATAGGAACTTCACAGCTATCCCTTTTCCTTATGCTGGGTTTAAAGGTTAAACCGTTAAAGTTAATATAGCTTTCTCTCTTCATATAGGACTCTGATAAAAAAAAAGGGGATTGATAATGTTTACCTCATGGATTTTGAAAGGGGGGAGACACCAAGACATTCCATTTTATTCAATTGGATTCAATGCTAAAGATCTGAGTTGGAGAGTATACTTTGCAGAAGGGTATACTGAGTGGATAACTGTAGGATCCAGTATATTTTCTAAATTACAAGATTGTAATTCTATCTAGCCAAATTTATATTTTTTATTGGAGCCTCTTTTAACTCAACAGCCATTCCACCCTTTTTCAAACTGTACCAGGGACGTTCCCTAAATCTGTTTACATTATGAACCAGATATTAGTCATGTCCCAGAATCTAATTTAGAGAAACCTTACAATTATATGAGCTTCCATATCCATATAATAGTATTTATTTCACACATATTCTATTGCAAAAACACTGCTCAATGATTTGGTGCAGATTCATTCTCATTCTCTTTCTAAACTTCATGTTACTAATCTAATAACAGATCAGTTGATATTTGTTCACACTATTTCATGAAAAATTATCGTAGGCTCTATTTCACATGCTGGTTAATTTCTTGAAGTTATCTTTTCCAGGGATTTGGGGTGGATCTTGAGACGGGATTTTTACTTTATGGACCCCCAGGTTGTGGTAAAACACTGATTGCCAAAGCTGTTGCCAATGAGGCAGGAGCTAATTTCATTCATATTAAGGTCTGTCTAACTACGCCACTTCTTTCTCTTCAGTTCTGGTTTCATACTTTAGTTTTACAGGATGTTCCTGTGTGTCTGAAATAAAGTATATTTATGAATTTCTTAAATTGCTTTTTGTAACTGTTAGGGCCCTGAAATTTTAAATAAATACGTTGGAGAAAGTGAGCTAGCAGTTCGGACATTGTTTAGTCGGGCAAGGACATGTTCACCTTGCATACTTTTCTTTGATGAGGTTTGTGGTTTTGTCACCTTTGAATGATGTTTATTACCAAGACATCATATGGCAAAGATGTTTGTATGGACTTTTCTTTTCCGTTAAAAGAACTATCCTGCACTACTATTACAAGACTTTTTGTTGTCTTCTCTCTCGTGTGTGTTTGGCAAGGATATTTTTTTAGCGTAGCAAACAAATTATGTGGAACACCTCTGTGTTTATCCACTGTTGATTTTCTTGGCCTACAAAAGGAATATTTGATATGTTTACTAAGTAAAACTAAATTTATTTTGGAAAAGTATACCCAGCTGTTTATCTGCAAGCTGTAAGATTCATTTTTTGTCCTTTTCAATCATCTGTAGGTGGATGCTTTGACAACCAAACGTGGCAAAGAAGGTGGATGGGTTGTTGAACGACTATTAAACCAGGTCAAACAATTACTTGAATCTTTTGAAGAAAGAACTAGTTATATTAAGGGATATATCTTATTTCTAGCTGGGATAAAAACAATACAATTATTTGCAATTGCAGTTACTTATTGAATTAGATGGTGCTGAGCAAAGGCAAGGTGTTTTTGTTATTGGTGCTACAAACAGGTATTGTTCACCGTCTCTATTTAGTTATGTTAATTTATATTCCCATCACATTCCATTCAAGTAATTTTATCTTATGCAGGCCTGAGGTGATGGACCGTGCTGTCCTTCGGCCCGGTAGGTTTGGTAAACTTCTTTATGTTCCTCTGCCAAGCCCAGATGAGCGAGTTTTGATTTTAAAAGCTCTTTCAAGGAAGAAGCCTGTTGATGACAGTGTGGATTTGAGTGCTATTGCAAGAATGGAAGCTTGTGAAAATTTAAGCGGCGCTGATCTTGCTGCATTGGTTTGTCTCTGTTTTTTATATTTTTGTGGTTCATTTGATGTGAGAGTTGATATGAAATGATTTTTTAAGTCTCCGTGTTCCCCCTTTTTCATATTTTATTTTAGCATCATTGCATTTGTGTGTATTACGTGCATATCTAGCTGTTTATAAATGGGTTTGAGGACAAGATGCTAAGAAAAATGTGGAAGCGAATCTGGGCTTTGCTGACTCTCATTAATTAATATACAGATGAATGAAGCAGCGATGGCTGCTCTAGAAGAGAAATTGACATCAACCGAGAGAACTTGTGATACATTGACTATCAAGGAAAGTCATTTTGAGATAGCACTAAGGAAAATCTCTCCATCTGTGTCAGACATGGTATGGCTCATTCTGCTATATGTCTTTGATGGATGCCATATGGGGGATAATTTGTATTTAGAATCTCATCAAATTAAATTATGTTTCATTTTTTGGAGCAGCAAAAACAATACTATCAGCGTTTGTCAGAGAGTTTTTAGGCAGCATGAGAAACAGGGCTGTGGCGGTAGAAGGTAGTCACATTTTTTCAGGAAAGGGCGTGTAGGAAGAAATGTTAGGTGCTGAGAGCGATGTGCTAAATGTATTTGCTTTTCTACATACAAGATTCTACATGTTTCCTGCAATCTGCAAGCAGGATATAAATTTTGGCCTATGGTTTTCTTATTATTGATTTTGTCCTTTCATATTGCTTGGAGTTTGTTGTCAAAAAAGAGGGATTGGGCGGCTTTATTATTTATTTAGATTAAAGTGTACTTCTTTGTTTCCTTGTCTTCTCTTTTAGGTTTCTGTTTTATCCTCCTTTCATGTAATTCTACAAGTTTGTTGTAAAACTCAAAATTAATTAGGTTTCTAATTCTCTTTTAGATAATTTTGGCCTATGGTTTTCTTATTATTGATAAGTCTTGAGGTTCAATGACTCACTTTTAATTAATTTTGAGTTTTAATGGCTTGTTGGAATAAATTTTGAAATTTATAATTTTTAAGTTGCTAGATGTAATTTAGTGTTGAGAGATGTGGGTAATTAACAAGAAGTCGTTCAAACCTTAACTTTATCACGAAAAAAAAATTCATTTTTAAATTATTTTTGCATTCTTTTTTAATTTCAACCCTTTTTTAGAGAAATACTTTTTAAAAACAAAATAAAATTTTTAGAACATTTGAAAAAAATCATCTTCCATAAATTCAAAAAATAAATTATGTTTTCAAAAATTCAGCAAGAGAAAAAAATGGAAAGGTAAAGAAGACAAGGCTAATAAGGTTTCATAATTAAATTCACTCAATAATTATTCAATTTGTTTTCTTTCTTTATTTTCAAAAAAAAAAATTACCTATAATTATTTTCTAACCACACCATAAACTGCCAAAACTGATAAAATCGATCGGGTTTATCAATTTTTATGATAAATCGATTTTTTTATCAATTTTGTTTTTGGGTCAGAGAATTAAGACATTTTCATAGAAAATGTCATTGCTGGATTCAAACCCAACAAATGGCATTTCCAAGGGAAAATACTATTTACTGAACCACATTATTTATTTTTATACCATATCAAACTTTTTATATGCGGTACCTTGTTTCATCACAAAAATAATTGTTATCAAAACAAAATACATTAATATTAAATACAATTATGCTTTCAATAATACTACAAAATAGTAATAAAATCAAGCGAAGGAACCAAGGTTGAAGTCTAATGTTTGAACGGGAAAAAAAAGTCCTACAACTTGGTGAAAAGGCTGCAACTTGGGAAGCTTGCAAGTTCAGCGGCTGTGTGTAGTATCGAGCAAGAGGCAGTGAGTTGAGGGAATTTCATCGGGCTCCTCAAACAAGCTAGACGACTCAGTTAATTTACAAGAAGGAAAAAAAAGGCTGCAAGAGGATTGGATTAGGCTGCACAAAGCTTGTTAAAAACAAAGTTCTAGTGTAAATTTAATATTTATAAAGTATGTTCACATGGACACTATAATATAAAATAATTTAAAATATTTATATATAATTTAAAAGATCACACTATATTTAATACAAATTTTTGACATGTATCAAATATAAATATATTTAATTTTTTAAAGTATCGTTGTTTTATAGTTTAATAAAAAAAAATCATATCGTATGAGTTACATAACCTTTCATATTAAAAAAAAATATTAACTAGTAAAAAATTTAAAGAGTTGGCATTGATAAGACAAAAATGGCTTTGTGGTGCATTGTCTTGCAACACTGAAGCCAACCTGAGTGAACAGACTTTGAGATTTATGTTGGGAAAGAGAGTCCAAGAAAACAGATTTGAGAGAAATAAAGACAATATGAAGATACTCGAGAGAAAGGATCATGAATGGTAAATAAATTGACACCTAAGTTGCCATATCGTAGTTCATAGATAATAGAAGGGAATAATAAACGGAGTGAGGCTGGAGGACATATTTTAGCATGTTATAAAAATTTAGGGATTTTGTTGGGAAACAATAACTTATAGGACCAAAATGTAACAATAAATATAGTTAAGGGACAAAAATACTATTATAACCTCACAAGAATTACATACTATATGGTCATACTTTTGAGAGGTATATTTAGGTGGAAAATCCCTGGATGCTCAAACATTAAGAAATACCACCAAACCACCTCTAAAAATACAAACAATACACGTAGGCCAAACTCACGAACAACACTTTAATTCTTGGTTTTTCTCCTTTTTTCGTATTTCATATGGTATCAAAGTTGAATTGAGAAAAACCCTAATTTTCTTGTGGTTCGTTTCTTCCTATGGTCGTGCCTTCCTTCCAACCACTGTCCAAGGTCAGTATTTGACCAAAAGCACCTTAAAACCCTTACCAATCTTCCCATCGTTGTCAGAACTCCTCGAGGCACTGCCCCCTCTCCCCCCCCCCCCCCTCTCTCTCTTCTCTCTCGACACCGAGATTGAAGAAGACGCCTTGAGTCTTACGCATCTACGTATGAAAGCACATAGAGCATCACCTCGAACCACTATCCACCCAGAGTGCATTGAAGGCCTTTTTAGGACCCTAGCCAAGCCTCCATTCCTACAAGTGACACCTTTGTGATGATTTTTTTTGTTTGTCCTTATTCTCGACTATTTTCACCCTTACACAGACTTAGTTTGGTTGATTTAGTAGTGTTCTTTAACAGTTTCAAATGACTTGCAATAAAGTCGATCATTTTGTATTTTATCTACATTAGTCTTTCAACTATTGTATTTATTTAATTATTTATGTAAATGATATTATTGTTAACATGAAATGATTAAGTTGAGATTTTTCAGCTCAAATAGCTCTCTACCTTGAAAAAAAAATGTCCTAGATATCCTTGAATAAACAAATATATTGGATTGCAAACATAGTCCCATAGATCTTAATGTTAAACTTCCCCTTTTATCAAATCCTGATACACGAAGACTTATTAGGGAGCTAAACAATCTCACATTCACCCAATCAAATATCTATTTTGTTAAAAATGTAGTAAATAAATTCTTATAGCCTCCATAAAAAAGCATTGGGATACTGTGACTTGTATCTTCAAATACATGAAGAGGGTCTAGGAAAACAAAATTTGTAGGAGGATTACAAACAAACTTTAGGTGAATATTATGTCAAATGGGTAAGTTCACTCTTACAGGGACATTTGATATATGACAAAAAATTTTTATTAAAAATTATATTTTTTAAAATATATAAAATATATTTGATTAATTTTTAAAATTGTTGAACATTTTTTTTTGTATTTAGTTATACTTATAATTTCTTGATATTCTTTGTATATTTTTTAAAAATACCTTTATTCATGCTTTTAAAATTTTTTATTTGTTTGTTTTTAACAAAGAATAAAATAAATTATTGTTAATAATTTATTAAGTTTACATTAATTTTATAAAATTATTAAAAAAATATATATTAATAATTAAATTTATTATTTCACTCTTGGTAAAGATTTCCACTTTTATAAAAATCACAAATTCTCAACCCTCCTCTATAATAATTTTTTCATGAAAATTTACATCAAAATTATTTTTAAAAATTGAAATTTTTCTAAAAAACTTAATTTTTATTTTGATACCAAATAAAACAATTTTCAATTCTCAAATTAATATTTTTTAAAATCTAAAACTTTATCCCCTACCAAACACTCCCTTATTGGAGAAAATCTTGCATCTTAGAAAAGAAAATGTTGTGGTTATATCTAGCATAAAAACTTAATATCATGCCATGGCTTTTGCAACATGCAAACTAGTGTAAATAAAATAATTACTTCAAGAGTTGCAATTTGATAAACTAGATAAAATAAAATTTATTTGTGATAGTCAAGATGCATTACAATACCTTCAATCTAGTTTTGCCATTTCATCTAAGATAATATACTATGAAGGACTCTTACTATTATATGACCAATTAGTTGACATTTTCACTAAATCTTTAGTAAGTCCTTGCATCACTTACATTTTTAACTAGTTTCGTGCATGTAACGTTTATGCTTCAGCTTGGGTAGAAGTGTAGTGTGTGTGTATAAATTTCATATCCCCATGATTAAGGAGATAATATTCCTATTGCTAGATTTAATGAGTTATATATTAGAACTGTAATATCTCTAATTATAGTAATTCAATGACTCGTCACATACTCCATATAAATACAAAAAAATACAGGAGGCCAAACTCACCAACTACATTTCAATCATTAGTTTCCTCCTTTCTCTTACTTCATTAATATCATTTTCTATAATTTATATTAAATGTTAAAGAACATGATAATTTATATAACTTCTGTGAAAGCTTGAAATTGGGAATTTAGAGCAAACTTGTATAGATTATGCCAAATTCACCCTAATTAATTTGAAGTTCAAAAAGTATATTTCATTATGCTTAACCAAGTACCAAAAATATTTAAGATCCCGTCCACTTCACCAAAATCTTCCATGCTTCAACAGCCAGTGTATCTCCCCCTCCGTTAGGGACTGCTCCATGGCACCGTTCCCATCAGAATAGCAAATTCCTTCACCTGTGTGAGCATGGGAACTGGAAAGAACTAATAAACAAGTGAAGGGCACGCAGGGGAAAGCCTCAAAACAAGAAATCATTCATGTTGCTCTCAAGCATCTTCTCCAAGTCTTCTTGGGACAACAAGGTTTTCCTGCCACTACCCCCAGTCTTATCATATGGTTGGGCCATCTTCCGAAGGAACTGCATCAAATAAATAAGAAAACAGACGTTACACAACCATTATCAAAATAACATGCAACTCTAATTTCAATTTCTGCCAAGACACGAAATTTGTACTTTATCCACTTGTTCCAACACTAACTAGTGCCTAATAATTATGCACGCGTGCAGAAGTACATGCATACTAGTCAAACCATGTATACATAATAAAAATTTCCCACAAGTTTATTAACAAAATGATGTTTTTCAAGGTCATATAAACCCCTTTTTCTCCTTGGCAATTTAGTATGACACACTTGATAAAAAAAGAACACTGAATCATTTGAGACAAAACAACAGAGAAAGAGTACAAAAATTGTACTTCACCAAAAACAAGCTGATGGATATTTGGGACAGTATCCTCAAGATTCCAGTATACTGAAGTATATGTAAGTGACTAAACAATTACAAGGACAGACCTCACGTGCTATATGCAATGCCATGTCTGTGCTCAAGTTCAGGTGAGCATCCCGTAAATGAGACAGTATCCAACCAGGCAACTTGGAACGTTTGTCATGACGACTATACCTGCAGAGTGCAGACAGTTATAAGTTATAACCCACAATACAGTTACTTCAAAAACTTTTTTCCAAGACAAATATAAATTAGTAGCCAGTGTCATAAATGGTGCGTCAAGGCAAGTCTGCTCATTTACTTCTTGAAGAATCACTTAATAAATCTATATCTGTCCGTGGGTAAATGAACAAAAGAATAGATTTAGGAATAAAAACAGGTAATGATCCCTTAAATATGATCTTCAACAAAAAGGACCCATTAACCAAAAGTGTGCTTAATCCTGTCACACTCATAACATGATAAACTACACCTTTGGTTATCATTCCTTTTTAATAAATATAGTTGTGAACAGGTCCTTGATATATTTTCCCCATAGATCTATTCCCCATCAACTGTGAAACAGGAGAGGACACTAAAGTAATACAATGTAAAGTGGATATTTTATATCATGTAGATTCTGTAAACAATTATTATTGCTGTCGACTCATGATTATCCACAGAAACATCTCACATTTTGTCCATTATAACTACAGTTGATTATATCTAGATTTAATTCTGAAGTGCTGAATAAACATATATCTTCCTTTGCTTGAAAAATAGATTCTGAGACTTGCTGAAGATTCAGTTTGTTAAAATTCACTTTTAGGGAAAGGCAGTAACTTTGAATCCATTTTGGGACAAATTCCAACAAATGAAACAATAGAGTGCAGAGAAAAAAGTTATACTCTATAATTCAAACCAGAAACTAGTACACTTTCAGAAATTCATTCACATTCAAGCAATCGCTGAACTTGAATGCAGAAGTAACTGCAGTAATAACCCCCTCTCATTTCTTCAAAAAGTGCTTGTATTCAAAAATGAAAAGGATGTAGGGACTAGGTTTACTAACCTTTTGTCAGCAAAAATCATCATCCCATAATCAGCCTTTGACCGGATTACACGGCCCACACATTGAGCAGCTTGTCTCTGCTCCAGAAAAGTAATGTTACAAAGGCTTCTAGTATAAAGAATCACTAAGTTTAGGAATCAGATAGTTAAATAAACAGAAGTAATTGAGTCATAAGCATGCAGAAGACGCACACACAGAGAAAGGGGAGTCATACCAAGGCATCAAAAGTCAGAAAATCTCCTTCCTTAATTTGAAATGTATCCCGTAGATATTCCAGGCGTGCAAGCAAAATCCTGAAATTATAGTACTCTCGTCAATTATGCAATCAGCAATATACAAATATTGGAATGGGCCACCACACCAGAATGCCTTTTATAAGAAATTTAATTGATAGGAACTCACTTGCTTAACGTATATTGAAAAGGAACACCAAACATGATCACTAGTCTGCCATAATGTCGATCAAAATCTATACCTTCAGCAACTTTTCCCCTGCAAACATGTACATATATTCTTAAATTCCCATGAACCATGACAGATAGATAGATAGATAAACAATTACAAATCTCGGCAGCTCATTAAGTAGATGAGAGGAATAAAAATGTCCCTTGTAAATAATCAACATGATATCCTGTATAAGCAGGAGTTGTAAATGCTCCTTTTAAAATTGACCAATACAGCTCTACTTATGTGTGTGTCAAGCAAAGCAACAAGCATTGACGTCAA
The DNA here is from genome assembly GCA_037074535.1 of Gleditsia sinensis. Lineage (NCBI taxonomy): Eukaryota > Viridiplantae > Streptophyta > Magnoliopsida > Fabales > Fabaceae > Gleditsia > Gleditsia sinensis. Next base: position 18,199,750 of record CM073466.1, on the reverse strand, counting down.
CATGCCAAAATCTATGCTAAAGTCAGAATCTAAGTCACAAGTTATTATCTTAAAGAGCAAATAAAAAAAGATGAGTATGACACAGGAAAAAGGAATCAATTATCTCAATCACAGAACGGATAGCAGGGCTTAGTATTTTGACGTATAATAAATGAGGTACAGCAACACAAAGACAAACCCCATAATACCCAACCATTCGAGCAAGGGTGATCAATTGGTCAAATGCTATTCACCTCTCCTATCTGATAACAATTCATGGAGGTAGTGAACAGAAATTGAGTTCACAAATCATTAAAACATTGGACAGATGTCTGCACACCACACTACCGAATATTATAGGTCATCTGAAGCTATATTTGTCAATTAATGTATTAGCATAAAACGACTCATTTCCTTTTTAGATCAACAAAGCTAATAGTCTGATTAATCAATTTAAGAGATGCAAGGTTTAAACACTTTTAGCATCGTACCTAGCAACAGAGAAGAAGATAGCACCTCTTCCACAATCACAAGCCTTGCGGTAGTTATCAAGAGCCAATGTAGTTTCTACCACATCTTGAGTCTCAATAAAAACAAGCTTATGTTGCATTATTTCCTGCCAAAAAAAGGCTTTTAGCACCACCAGACAATAAAACAGACATTACTAGCATAAGAACAGTAGAAATTAAAAGAACTGTAAAACTTCAGGATAAACATCTAAGATATGGTGAATGGGTATGCTTGCACACAAGTACAACTCTCACACACCTCATAGCAGGCCCCTCTCCTCTTTTATTTAATATACTTGAATGTAGAGATTAACGACTAGATAAACTCCTAAAGATAATGATAAACTCCTAATCCTTTAGAAGTCTCACTTTAATAAGGTTTCTCAACAAGAACATATACAGTGCACTCACCTTCAGAATTCCATTTTCATTCCAGCTATTGACTATTCCATCCATATATGAGTAACTGACAAAGAAACATACAATCCCATCTGGAACAACTGAAGCCATCTCTAGCAAGAGCCTTCCATAATTCCTCACTACACCCAGATCACTTCTCATATCAAATTTGGTACTGACCGGAAGCTGATCACTGAAATAACAAACCCATTACATTGTTAAAAAGAAATAAAAAAAAAAGGGGAAAGCAAGAGAGATAAATGCGTTAAATAGATCTGCTTAACAAAATGGAAGAGCAAATAGTAGGAATACCTGCCACGTGTAAGTACCATAGGGCATATGCAATCTCTTGTTAAGGACATCGTAAAACTTCGACTGACAACAGGGTTAAAATTCAAAAGACGTGGGTACAGATCTATGGGGCTGAGGGTGCCAGATGTGATCACCACTGACTGAAATCGCTCAAAAACAGGCTTTATGGCAAGAGAAGCATCATGGCAGCAAAGCTGAAATGTCATTGATTAAGAAAATAAGAGAAATATAATAAATACATCTAATAATGAAATTAACCTTACATACATAGAATTCAAGACGCACCAACTCATATAACTACTCACAGATGATATGAAGGAGACTTAGATTTACAAAAATATAGTTAGCCATTCTCACAATCTCAATAGTATTAAAGATGAAAAGGTGATATTTTGGTAAGAGAGCAGGATATTCAAACACAATGGAGGAGTTACTTTCAAGGATTTTTTAATGAAGGACGTAAATTAACCTGTGACGCAGAAGAAGACCGTATTTATACTTTTTATCATAGAATTCAAGAGCTCAAAGTAGAAAAGACTTTGAAGAGAATGAAAAATGACAAAACACTCAAATTTGATAATATACTTATTGAGGTGTGGAAAATTTTAGGAAAGAAAGATATAAGTTGGTTCACTAAGTTGTTTAATGTGATAATAAAATATAAGAAAATACCAGATGAATGGAGGAGAAATACTTTAATTCCTATCTATAAAAATAAAGAAGACATACAAAATTGTGCCAACTATAGGGAGATTAAACTCATGAGCCACATTATAAAGTTACGAGAGAAAATCATTGAACAAAGATTAAAATATAAAACTTAAGTCACAAAGAATCAATTTAGTTTCATGTCAGAAAGATCAACTATGAAAACAATTTACTTACTGCAAAGATTGATGGAAAGTTATCAAAGGAGGCAAAATAATTTACATATGGTTTTTATTGATTTTGAAAAAATATATAACAGAATGTTAAGAGAGGTTTTATGAAAGGCTTTAAAGAAGAAAAGAATACGTATTGCGTATATTCGAACAATTAAATATATGTGCAATATAATCATGACTTGCATGAGAACACAAAATAGAGACACAGAGAATTTTCTCACAACTATTGGACTATATCAAGAGTCATCTCTGAATCCATATTTTTTAACTTGATTTTAGACACAATTACTTAACTTATACAAGATATGAGGCCTTGATGTATGATTTTTGCAGATGATATAGTCTTAGTTGGTAAATCGAAAGAGAAAATAAATATAAAATTAGAATCATAGAGACAAACTTTAAAAATACATAGTTTTTGTATAAGTAAAAATAAAATAGAATATATGAAATATATTTTTAGCAAAAAATGAACAAATACGAATTTATAAGTAAAACTTGGAAACCATATATTAAAACAAGTAACAAGTTTTAAATTTCTTGATTCTATTATACAAAATGACAACAAAGTAAAAGAGGACGTAAATCATAAGATTCAAGCGGGACAGATGAAATAGAAGAAAACTTCGAGTGTCATTTGTAATAGAAAAGTGTCGCTCAAAGTTAAAAAAAAAATCTATCATATAGTTATAAGACCTACTATATTGTATGGTACTGAAAGTTGGACGATTAAAAGACAATATGAAAATAAATTCAATGTTGTAAAGATGATAATGTTGTGACGGTTGTGTGGACATATCAAAAGAGATATGATTAAAAATAAGTACATTAGAGATAAAGTTAAGGTAGCACCTATTGTAAAAAAAATAATAGAATCTCGCTTAAGGTGATTTAGATATGTGTGAAAAAAATCTACAGAAACCCTATTAACTAGAGTAGATTAGATGAAAATAGTCCGATAGTTAGATGTAGAGGGAAGTCAAAGAAAATAATAGGTAAAAATATTAAAAGATATTTAATAGTTAATAATCTATCTATTGATCTTATTTATAATAGGCTACTGTAACGTCGTTTAATTTATGTAGTCGACCCCTCCTAATAGAAAAAATCTTAATTGTTGTTATTGTTGTCGTCTCACAATCTCAGTAGCAATTACTAAATAAAGGGAAATCAAGTTTTTTCTAAGGGGAAAAAGATCATAACATACATTGCACTCTCTATGTTATTAACTGGAAAACTAGGATGCACCAACATATAACTAATTTTGAGATAGTCAAAACAGTAATCTACAAAAGACATGACAATGATAATGCTAACCTGCAATACAGGATCGGGAATATGTGGCATTCTTTCATCAAAAGGTTCAATTATAATGGAAAAACCACGAGCATAGGTACCCACAAGTGTGGCAAAATCACATATAGTTTGGATATGTAGAAATTCATCTGTGTCTGTAATTTCTAATGTCAACATCAATGAATGCAGGCGGTCGTAACAGAACTTCAGTGTCTTTTGGTCAATTCCAGCATGGTTAAGAATAGAGGAAACAAAGGCTAGAGGGCTTTCCTTCTCTACATTCTCAGTTTCTAGGCGCCCTTCAAGATATTGAACTAATCTACGTAAAACATGAAGAAAATGCTCAGCTCGGCGAATATTTCCAGGTACAGCCTCCTTCAGAATATCATCAGGCAAAGCTGGATTTGAGAGCCAGGCATCCGTAGCTGTGTAAGGAAAACAAGTTTAGCAAATGACATAGGGAGGTAACATTAATATATTAGTAAAATAAGCATGTTACATACCAGCCATGTCTCCTCTCAGTGCCAAACCCTCAACAAGCCTGTTGTATTCAGCACGGAGTCTACCTGCATCAGTGGCCTTGAACCTTCCTACCAAGTCAAATAGTTAAGATAATCTGAATCAAGTACTCCCAAGCAAAACTTCACCCTTCTAAATACTTCACAATTTAAGCTAACTAACGTAACACTTAAATATTGTACTCAAATTGCCACAATTACCAAAACCCTTAAGATTTTTGTTTTCCCTTCTTCCTAGTTGAACTTTAAGTTAATATAGCCATACAGCCAAAAAGCAAAGCAATATAACACCAAAGGTAAAAGCTAGAAATGGAGCATACTTGTCAATTTCCTGACGCATCCTACTGAGATTTCTTCTAGAGCCTTCAATAGTCTGCCTCCTCACGCTCACACTGAGCGCTTCAATACAGACATTATCAATATTGTGAGCCTCATCAAAAACAACAACAGACTCTCTCTGCATCTCCTTAGATATTATGCCAGCCACCTTTGGATCAAGTAAATATTGATAACTATAGACGATAACATTTGCAAACTGCACCATATGTCGTGCCAAAAAATATGGGCACCACCCTTTCTCCTTCCCAAATGCTCTCAGATCCTGCAATTGTAGAGAAATTTTATCAAGCCAAAAATCAACAACCAAGAATTTTAAAGTATAAGAAATTATTCCAAAAACTAAAATGCACAACCATGCGGATTATCTGAAATTGAATTTATTTATTTTTATAATTACAATCAAAAGAAAAAAAAAGCATAAAACAGATGCTTCAAGATGTTATAAATAACATAATTAGGATTTATAACTAAGCAAGATACATTTACGATAGGATATAAATAAACAAATTTTACTTGATCGTAGGTTTTAAAATTTCTTATAGCCACCTGTAAGGTGTAAACTCCAGGCGGCAGTACTGCTGCGGAACCCGCCCTCTCATACTGCTCAAAGAAATCGCATGTGGGGATAGTGGGGTTTTCAGCCGCCAAGGCTCTGACCCAGCTGGCCGTCAATTTGCGACAGCCAGCGTCAACCGAGTCTCGGTTCTCCGCAGCCAAAACCCTGGGATTGATACAGAGATTCTTCCTGGAAGACAATCCGACAGCCAAGATCTTGGCGGACGGTCCCAAATGCTGAAGCTGGTAATTGTGGAGTAATTTGAGCTCGGCGAGGGTCTTCTCCATCTCGTGGACAGTGCGAGTACAGTAGATGAGCTTGACTGGGTTCTGGGGTTTGGAGAGAGTATAGCTGGTGATTAGGGAAAGAAGGGCAATCGTTTTACCTGTACCTGTTGGCATTTCAAGGAGGCAATGACCCCTCGCATCAAGGGCTCGTTTAAGCTCCAGCATGTAGCCGTATTGTTCTGGGTATATGTTATCGTAGGGGAAGTAAACTGTAACATCCTCTATTTGGAACTTCATGGTTTCAGAGCTCACCGCTCAGTGAAAGGAAAACGCCGACTGCCCCTACTGATAAATTAGGGCTTTGGAACTTCGCCCTTTCAGTTCACGGTTCACCTCCTGCGTCACGCATTTTTCTGTTATAAGAAGCAACAGGGATCAGCAGTAGCGGAGCCGCATATAATTGTAGTTGTGGGGACTGAATTTAAATTTTTTTAATAAATATATTTATAAAATTTGTTAAATACATTTAAATATATATAAAAAAAATTTAATTTATATTTTAATCTTATAAAATAAGTTATGTCAAAATTTATTTATTAGATCACTCTTAAATTTATATTTGATTTATTATAAAATATTTTTTATTATTTAATTTATGTTAAATTTATATTTAATTTATTTTTAAATTTATATTTAATTATTTTTAAATTTATATTTAATTATTTTTAAATTTATATATTATTTTTATTTTATTACACTATAATATACATACTTAAATTTTGAAATACACATTTAAATAAAAATACCATCTTATCAAATATATTGAACTTGTCTCACGTAATATATTGAATTTGTCCTCTCATTGTATTATATCTATCGCAAATTCACAATATACCAGAATCTTGCCACCACGAGTTGAGTATCATCCAATAAACAAACAATATCACACGAGGAGTGGAGATTAACTTGTCAACTTTTAACACTTACGTGTTTTTAAAAATAATATTTTGTTTCTAGTCATTTTTAAAATAAAAAATTTATTTAAAAATTTATTTTTTGTTAAAATTTTAAAAAAATTAAAAAAAATTATTTTTATTTTTAAAACACTCAAAAATAAAAAATAACGTAATTTTAAAATAGTTCATTAGACAAATTTTTTTTATTTTATAAATTAATTTTTTTTTAAAATATATAAAAATAGAATTAAATAAGTTTTTAAAATTTTAAAAATCATATTTTTCAAAGATATTTATAAAGGACAATACGAATTTAACCTCATTCATATAAACTCTTATAATATTATATAAGATAACACTGTATAAAATAAAACTGAATTATATAAAGTTTTTATGTAATCAAATATTTGATGCATCAACTATATAATATTATATAATTATGTGTTTGATATTCAATATAATATCATTGAGCTTCAATGGCATAGGTTCAATTTTTCACTCCTCCCATATCATATATTTATGAAAAAAAAACTATTCGACATTAAAAGATTATATAAAATAAAAAATAATTGTTTTGACACAATTCTAGTATTTATTACTTACCCCCTTACAAATTTTTTCTATTTTTTTATACTAATTCATTCTATAAAAAAAATCCTAATTATATCTATCAACACAAATACCATCTCTTGTATAAAATCACTCAAAATTGTATCATATAATTTTTCATCTTAAACAATTTTGGACAAAATCAAGTAGTTCGCGATACACTTGACATGTATAGTATGGTAACGTAATTTTACTTCTTTTTTCATTTGTAAAATTTTACTTGAACGATTGGAAGAGGAGAAAGGGGTTATGTGAAGATTTTGAAAAACTTGAAAGAGTCAAAAGATCATATTATTTGGCTCCAAACTCGACTCTCAATTTTCAGAATAGTTGTGATAAATTCGAATTCATAATTATTTAAAAGATAATTAAAATTAAAATTTTAATAACATAATTTTAAAAAAAATTATAGCTTATGTGCTTAAAAATTTGAAAAAAAATATATTAATATCCCTAGTAATTTTTTTTTTAAAAAAAAGATTCAATCAAACAATTTTCTTTATAGATAAGTCCTAGCTTTTTTTTTAGTTGTTCTTTGCATATCGAATTTTCATTGGTTCTTGCTTACTACACTCAAACAGAAAATTAGATTGCACGCTAAGACCACAATATTGGGCCTGATTTTTTTTAAAAAAAATATTTTTTTATTTTTTTTAAATAAAATAAAAATTATTTAAAAACTTTTTTATTATTATTTCAAAAACAAATTTTTAAAACAAGTTTTTTTAAAATAAAAATTTTAAAAAATTATTTTTTAATTTTAATTTTAAGAATATTATAAAATAAAAAATAACATGTTTTTAAAATATTTTATTAAACAATTTTTTTTATGTTATAAAATAATTTTTAAAATCTAAAAAACAAAAATAGAATCTAAGCACATTGGTTCATTATGAAACCAAGAGTCCCTTTGTTATTTTATTAAACTAGAATTTATACTAGAACAAGATGAAAAATTAAAATAAAATATTTTAATTCGCATACTAGGTGGCAAGAAAATCTCTGCAACTCATGGAAGGTTTTTACACGTAAGAGATTATGGCAATAATGATGGAGATGCTTCTAATTTTTACGAATAATGCGTATATCTAAATCCCCTGTTTAATTCAGAAAAAATGACACTTATATTTTCATTGTTTGAATTGGCTAATAAAAAATAATTTAGAACTTAATTCAAAAAATTACGAGAAGTGAATCTATAAATGACAGATGGAAAGAAAGCTGTGAAAGATGAATGGAGAGGTAGAAAGACTGGAAAGAGCCAAATATTAAGGGTGTCTTTGTTTAGCCATTTTTTTATATTGTAAATAAGAAATAATTTTTAAAATATATTTATTTATTATTTATTTTTTTATTTTTAAAAATTTTTAAAATAATAAATTTATATTTTCAACATTTTTTAAAAAGGATGGTGACATTTTTATAATTAATTTTAACTTAGTAACAATTGAACCATAGTAAAAATAAAAATAAATTAAAAACAAATGATGTGAAAAATAAAAATTAAAAACTGATTTTCAAAATTAAAAATAAACATAAAAAATATCTTTTAAAATCAATGACACCCAGAGATTTTATTATTTGCTCCAAGCTTGACATGCAACTTTTCAGAGGACACCCGCAAATTTCTCGAAAAATAGGATTTGTTTCGAAATAATTTTTAAAATATTTTTTTATTTTATAAAAAAAATCTGTTTGTATCGTTATTTTTATAAATTATTTTTAAAAAAAATTATAAAAGTATAATTTGAAAAATGGTTTTTTAAAATATTATTTTATTGTTTTTCTTAATGCAAAACTATTTTCAGATCTTTTTTAAAATAAAGAGAATTGTTTTTATTAATAAAAAAAATTCAAAATTAATATCTATTCATCACAAAAATTACAATATTTTTATTCTTAAACGCAACTTTAAAAATTTATATCTATATAAATTTTTATTTTCTTATTCTAAAAAGACAATTTTTAAAACTATTTTAAAAAAATTAAAAACACTTTTAACAGACCCATAGATTCTAGCCTTGTCTCACTTGTTCGTCTTCCCTTGTTAAATTTTGATTGGTCTTCCCTTGTTAAATTTTGATTGGTTATGACAGTAATAATGCCTCGCCTATCTTAAGTCTTAATTTTCTCTTGACTCCTGAGAGTAGAGGATGTTCATTTACCTTAACAACATACTGAACTTTCATTTACCTCACTGCAGGATGTCTAATTGTCCATTTGCCTCATTGCAGAATGTCATTTGCCTCAACAGTTGTTTTGTATATCTACCTATTAGTTTGATATTTTTGGCTAACTATTGTATTTTATGCATATGTTTTTTATTTTCTATACCTATGACATTTATCTGAGAAATGTTTCTCTTGGTTGATTTTCTGTATTTTCTTGGTTGACATAATATTTTCAAGGTTGATATACCTGAGTAATTTCAGCATTATATTCTCACAGTTACAACATTTCTCTTGGCTTCTCTTGGTTTATTTTATGTATTCTCTTGACTTTTAAAATTGATTTAATGGTTTTGACGTTATCATAGGCACATCTTGGTTGATTTTTTATAATCTCTTATAGTTGATTTTCTTGAATAATTTCTCTTGATTTTTGACTTTATGTATTCTTACAGACACAACATTATATTTTTGCCATTTTGAATATTATCAACATAAGAAAAAAAAGCCATGATAAAAAGAAAATTCATTTAAACAAATTTGGAAGCCCAGCTCTTTTTTATTTTGTGTGGGTCGGGCTCAAAAAGACCAAAAATTGGGCTTAAAAAAAACGAAGCCTAGTTTTTTGGTCCTGTTTAGCCCAACCCACAACAACTCGCTAAAACTCTCAAAACCCGATCCAATTCGTGATCTTCGGGTTAATAAAAATGCAATCGGTTTCGGATTGTGTTTTTCTGACTCGACAGGTGGTCGGGCGGGTTGGGTGACACCCTCAACCCGCCCAAACCCACCCGATGCACACCCTTAAATCTACGTATACCATTCATCTTGGATCAATTAAAATGTATCAAGATTTAAAAGAAATTTATTGGTGAAATGGTATAAAGAAAGATATAGCTGATTATGTTTCTCAGTGTTTAACATATCAACAAGTAAAGGCAAAACATCAAAGGCCTGCGAAGTTACATCAACAAATATAAATACCTAAATAGAAATGGGAGAGAATAACTATGAATTTTATTACAACGCTATTGCAAACACCAAAAGGATTTGATTCAATATGAGTGATAATTGATAAGTTGACTAAATCAGCACATTTTCTACCAATGAAAACCACATATAACGTAACTCAATATGCAAATATGTATTTGAACCAGATAATGAGACTTCATAGAGTACTGATATAGATTATTTTTTATCGAAAACCACAATTCATAACTCGTTTTTGGATAGCCTTCTAAGAAGCTTTAGGTAGAAAATTAAGTCTCAATACTGCTTTTCATCCTCAAACAGATGGATAGTCTGAGGAAACCATTCAAATATTGGAAGACATGCTTCGGGCATGTGTGCTTGATTTTCAAGGTAGTTGGAAAAGATTCTTGCCTTTAACTAAATTTTCTTATAATAATAGCTACCAAGTCAGTATACAAATAGTCTCTTTTGAGGCATTATATGGTAAACATTGTCGTTCTCTAATCGGATGGTTTGAGATTGACGAAACTAAGATTTAAAGGCCTAATTTGGTACAAGATGCACTTTGTAACATCCTAAGCCTCTAATAAAGTTAGATAAATTTAAGGATGAGTAGAAAATACATATGACAAGTAATTAAGATATTTAGTTATGTGACTATAAAGCAAGTATAAAATAGGTGACATAGTTAATATTGAAGTAATATAAATAAAAAAAATTTGGAGCATAAATGAGAGGAATATGATACAAATATATTTCTTAGGATGCTACTAATTTAGGATTAGCAACATAATAAGGAAGGAAGAAGCATTATGGGATGCAATATAAATATATATATATATATATATATATATATATATATATATATATATATGTATGTATTTTTTCTCACCTCCACCATGCATATCATAATCTACATCTGAGGACCCACCGACTTAAACAACGGGCGTATCAATCCTAAAACAAATCTCTTAATTCTATCCTTTTCAGTAGGGACCAGATATGGTGCATATCTAGACAACCGGGTAAAACGGATGTCATATTCAGAAACTGACATGTTTGGTGTTTGTTTCAATTCCTCAAACTCTCTGGCCCTCTTGTCTCTTTCACTCGTTGGTAGAAAGCGATTCATAAATGCTTCCTTAAATTCGTCCAACTCCATTGGTGGTAAAACAACTGCCCGTCCTTGTACAAGTGTCTCAAACCAAACTTGGGCCACATCAGATAGTTGAAAAGACACAAATTCAACAGATCTTCTACTAGAGCGCCCCAAGGCTCTGAAAACTCGTTCCACAGTATCAATAAATATCTGTGGGTCTTCTTGAACATCTGACCTAAAAAAAGTCAGAGATTTTAACTTAAGGAATTGCGGTACTGACACCTCAATCCCTCTAAGCTTGTCCTCTTGCTCAACTGTTCTTTCCAATTCTTGCACTTCAGGAGCATTTTCTGCTGGCAGGCCTTCCCTTCTACCCTGTTCCACTATAAATCTAGCCAATGTTTCTAAACTTCTATGTATACCAGCAATCATATCAGCGGTTCTATCAGGTGGCTCCTGAGGGGTTTCTACTCTTTCCTCAGGAACTCTATCAGATATAGGAGTCTGTTCATCTTGTCTTGGGGTTCTCAGACCCCCGTGTACATCCTCTACCTCTACCTCTTCCTCTAGGTCGGCCTCTACCACGTCCTCTTTGTACTGGTATTGTAGATTGTGCAGACTCTTCTGTAGAGGGTGCACGATCTACAGCTTCTTCACTAGTGACCACTCTAGTTCTTGGCGGCATCATTAACTATACAAAATAAACACCTCTTTAAGATACTATAATATGTATTCAAACTTTACTCAAGGAATTTAAAGACACTTGGAATAGAAAGGAAGTGAATATCCTATAGAATCGCTCAGCAGCACCTGAAATATAAATATGTCCAGCTCATATCGATACTAAAGGTCCTACTAAAGAATCCTACTAAAGAATCCTTTACTCTGATTGTCACAGGGAAACCTAATGCTCTGATACCAACTTGTCACATCCCTACTTTAGGAACGCGAAAATCTCTAATATCTGATAAACTTTATAATTATGCACTTGTAAATAGTTTCACAATAACACATATCCGAGTATTATCATATGTGTACAAATTTGTAATACTAATAATTATACATGCCAAATCTATATAAATAACAGGTTTACAGCAGAAACAAGGATTCTGTTCGTGACGTTCAGAGCAACTCTAGATTACAAATATATTACAAGTTTACATACTGAGAGCCCAGAAACAATTTAGGCTCACCACTGAAATACGACACCCAGTCGATCAAATAGCCGCAGGACCAAATTCTGGGTCTTTATCTGAAAAAAAAATATATCAACCACGTGTAGTGAGTTTTACAACTCAGTGAGTAAATAATACCTCCTATGATCTCTAAGATCAACATAAGGATATACTCTTATATTAAAATTTATCATATTAAAATCTACCGTTCAGAAGTACATCCTTATGGGATCCGCATTGTCAAAATATTCTCAGTTCAAATCACATTCAAATACCTATACCCACATATGATACAAATTGATCTTAAATCAAATTTGATATGCAATAAAAATCAATTCTTTTATATAATGTTCAAGTATGCCACAACTTTCAATATACTCAATAGATAAACATAGATTGTGAGTTCATCACCCTTCTGCCTCCTCACATTACCATAGTCACAATCACAATAGGTAATCAGGGAATGTGAGTTCATCACGCTACTGCCTCCTCACATTACCACTGACTACAACTTCAATAGATCAACAGGGAATGTGAGTTCATCATCCTTCTGCCTCTTCACATTACCACTGTCATAATCACAATAGGTAATTAGAAAATGTGAGTTCATCACCCTACTGCCTCCTCACATTACCACTAATACCACCTTCACAATACCGTCTCAAGCCATATAACCCGTCATTACTCATCAATACATATATATATATATATATATATATATATATATATATATATATATATATATATATATATATATATATATATATATATATATATATATATAAACATGTATAAAAGTGCATATCCATCAAATGCAATGCATAATTATCAAACAACTCGCCATGAGCTTTATGCTTGCCATACAATCATATTCGGCAACTTATCACTTTACATATAATTTAAAACAGAGCTTTCAGTCTCAGTACAAAATCTTTTATCATAAATTTTTCAATCAAGGGAATCATATAATCATGCCCATATCCGAGGCAAACATAACACTGCAAAATCAATGTCACATGCATAACATATTTTCTTTGCCATGTAATGCAAAATACATTTAAAAATCGCATGTTCAATGTGTTCAAAATTCATTTCAAAAGTCATACTCTTCTTCAACTAAATATCATATTTCAATTATTTCAGACATTCCAAACCATTTCAAAAACATATGAAAATATAAATAACATGTAATCATACTCATTTATCAATGTAAAGTTCAAGAAGAGTAAAAACAAGCCATAGGAAGAATTATCTACTCACCACTTTGAAGTACAAAGTTGGACACCCTTAAAATCCTAGTTTCTGATCCAAATTCAGCAAAATAAACCCCAAAATTGAGTTCAGAACGTTCGAAAACCTTAAAAACGATTCCAAATTTGCGAAATTTGGCCTCCGAGAGCTCGGTCAACGCAAGAAGGTCCGACTGCCACGCGCTACACACGCCGCCCAAGGAGCTGTGCGTGGGCTTCACTCGCCGAGAGAGATGCGGCGCGTGGGGGCACGTGCGGTGGTGGATCTAGCTGAAATTTGAGATCCAAAAGTTTCAGTGCCTTTTGGATCGATCTACGATGTTAGGTTTTGCGTTTGAGAACTAAAAATAGGTGTTTCGGGGGTTACCTTTTTGGCCGATTTTCCCTTCAATTTTCCAGCCAATTTCCGGCCAATTCTCCAGAAACCAATCGGATGGATTTGAAGAACTCTTCGTCCTGAGTCCGTTGGTGGTGGTGGTGTCGAAATTCGAAGTCCGTAGACGGAGAAATCTTAGAGAGAAGTTAGAAGGTTTTCGGGGAGAATTTTCTGAAAAGAGATGAAGAAAATCTGCAAATGACTCACTTCCAGAGTGGTTGAGGCTGTTAAAATATCCCGGGGGACCTTTCTGCAAAATTTCACTTTTAGAGGAAGGTCCTTGCAAATTTTTCTTATTTACATTTTAACCCCGAAAACTTTTAAGAAATTGCATTTTTGCTTTGAAATGTAAATTTCTCACATTTCTTTTATAATTCTTTAATCCATGTAAATAATAACTTATTTTCACCAGGTTCTAACTCCATTTTTGAAATCCTCTCTTTAATTCCAAATTTTCTTTAATTGAAATCCCCATTTTCAATCTTTTATTTCAAATTTTCTTTAGTTGAAATATTCGTTAAATTTACGGCTCTTACAATAATAACAAAATAATAATAATAACAGAGGGGCAACAAAATTGTCTTCTAAGAAAGAAAATAACAACAAGGGGCGACAAAGCCATCCTTTAAGAAAGAAAATAACAACAGAGGCAACAAAGACATCCTCTAAAAAGAATTAACATAAAAAAAAAAATAAGAAGATTAATACAATATCAAATATAAACATTGAAATTAATTGTTAGATAAATTATTATTTTCATACCAAGAGTTTTACCCTTTCATCTTAGCATTATAAGATTAGTTCTCTAAAATCAAGGTAAAAAAGTAAAATAAAAGATGAAGAAGGATGATAATATTATGAAAGAAAGTAAAGATACAAAATGTCTAAAGAGAGAAAAATATTACAAGCACGTAGAACTTCAACAAAAGTTTTTCCAAGATCACTCTCAGCTCCTCCACAAGCCTTCTCAAGCCCTCTATTTATAGATGTAATTAGGTGTTGTTGTTTTAATTAAACTAGCAAGCGCATGAATTTGTTGGAGTATAGATTTAATGGTATGCAATGTTGATCCTACGAGGATTGCCAATTAATAGGAAACTCTAATTTAAACCCAAATAAATAACTCTAACTTAGTTGTCAAAATATTTGTTTCGTGAGGAGAACATTAAATTAAATGTACAGGAAATTGATGAACTCAAATTAAATTGAAATGTATTCAAGATAAAAATGAATGTTAAGGTTAGAGGATCCACTCCTGGTATGAGCAATGATAAATTTAACTCTTTTATCACTCAATTGAAATCCTTACATGAATAAAGTTCCAATCGAAAATTGTGTTAACTCGAGCTCACTTTTGTTTATACATGAATTATATTTACCTCTTTTTACAATATTACAACATGCTTGTAAGATAGATTCAAGTTTACATTGTGCCAATTATTATATTGTCTACAATAAATCAAGATTGATTCAAGAATTTATTGTATCAAAAATTGTCTACAATGTATCAAGGTTCACACTTTACAAGAGTAGAATGAAAAGAGGTATGAAAAGAAACATAACAAGAGATAGGTGGTAAAACCAACTATAAACAATAACAAGATAAAATAGGTAGCAAAGTCAGCCATAAAAATAATAAGAGTTAGGCGGTCTGGTAAAGTTAGCTAATAAGATAACAAGAGATAAGAGATAAGAAAGTAAATACAATACCATAAAATAACAAGAAATAGGCAATTTGGTAAAACCAGCAATTAAGAAATAACATGAGAAAAGAAATAAGAAGGTAAATATAATATCAAAGATAAATATTAAGATTAAGAGTTAGGTAAATTATTATTCTTATACCAAGAGTTTCACCATTTACCTTAACATGAGGAGATTAGTTCTCCATATTCAAAGTAAGAAAACAAAATTGAAAATGAACAAACATGACGATATTATAAAAGGATAACAAAGTGTCTAAAGAAATAAGATAATTACAATACTAAAAACTCAAATTTATGCTCTCAAAATTATAATCTCTTCAGCTATTTTTTAACCTCCCCTTACCTCACAAGTTCTCTTTATTTATAGATACAACTTGTGAGGTAAGTGACAAAACAAGTTGCACTAAAGTTTATAGGTTATATTGCACTATGTCCACTGAAAGTAATCATGATATTCCTCTTTGATAGCCACCTGCCCATGTGAAACAAAAGGTTATAGCAAATTGTGTCAGCTATCTACCTGCCAAATTTTGTATATATTGACTGCTTATTTTATGAGATACAACCCAAATACTGCAGCAAGGTTGGACTAGACTGCAACAGTAAGCAGATTTTCTTTTAGCTCAATTGTCGCCCTTTTAATATCCGAATTTGCTAATCACGTAATCATGAAAGTTGTAGAAAATGATGTCAGATATTCACTTACCAAATTTTATATATATTGGATATGTAATTTATAATTTATGGTTAAAATACTGGAGTAAGGTCGGGCAAAAAAACAAACAACAAATAGATTTTCAACATTGGATGTTCTTTGAATCTTTATGTTTAAGTTCTTTTGAAAATATGGTCATAAATCAAGATTGAATTAACACATATATCCATTAAGATACATCTCAGAAGTTAAAAAGATAATGCTCCTTACTCAGCCATCCTCAATGAATTTATTTTATCCGCTTGATTTATAGATATCATTCCCAAAGAACTACAATTTAGTTTTGATTCCTCCAATTTAGTTTATTTTCTATTTTTTTCTCCATATGTAAAAGATGCACAGAACTAAAGATAAATACGAAAAATAAGTGTTTAAATATGACCAACAACTAAGATGAAAATATGTAATTCATAGTTATAAAATTGACTCATCATTAGGTGTGATAATTGTCAACAATGGTGGCCAACAAGTTGCATAAAGTTGACAAATTGGGACCCAAAATTAATCCTTGAATTATTGCTTCATATCCACTGAATTTGCTGACCCCATAAACATAAAAATTGTAAATAATTTCATTATCTTTCTAGCCATATAAATTATGGATAAATTGGATATATAATTTGTGAGTTATGGCTAAAATACCAGAGTAAGGTCAGGCTAAACTACAACAAGAAACAAATTTTATTCTAGACCAATTTGGGCCATCTTAATGTCCGATTTTACTGACTACGTGAACATAAAAGTTGTATAAAATTGTATATTCTATTGACCTACCAAATTTTATATGCATTAAATATGTATTTTTTGATAGTAAGGTTGGACTGGACTGAAACAGTAAACATGTTCTTTTCTAACTTAATTTTGGCCTTTTGAATGTTTGAATTTGTTGATCATGTAAAAATAAAAGTTGTATGAAATTATGTTAGCTATTCATCTACCAAATATCGTACATATTATATATTTATTTTCTAAGATACGACCAAAATACTACAGTAACATCAAGTTAAAAAGTAAGCAGCAAACAGATTTTTAACATTAGGTGTTCTGTCTTGAATCTTTATGTTTCAATTTTTTAAAAAATGTTTGATTCCTATAATTAAGTCCATTTTCTATTCTTTTCTATATCTATAAAAAATACTCAAAAGTAAAAATAAATAAGGAAGATAAATGCTTAATTAAGGTAAAAAGATAAGATGAAAATATTTAATTTATGAGTATAAAACTTACTCATCACCAAACAACACTTATCTTTCCAACCATATAAATTATGGATAAATTGGATATATAATTTGTGAGTTATGGCCAAAATACTGGAGTAAGGTCAGGCTGAACTACAACAACAAACAAATTCTATTTTAGACTAATTATGGTCATCTTAATGTCCGATTTTACTGACTACGTGAACATAAAAGTTGTATAAAATTGTATATGCTATTGACTTACCAAATTTCATATGCATTAAATATGTATTTTCTGATAGTAAGATTAGGCTGGACTAAAACTGTAAATATGTTCTTTTCTAACTTAATTTTGGCCTTTTGAATGTTTGAATTTGCTGATCATGTAAACATAAAAGTTGTATGAAATTATGTCAGCTATTCATCTACCAAATATCGTACGTATTATATACTTATTTTCTAAGATACGACCACAGTACTACAGTAAGATCAAGTTAAAAAGCAAGCAGTAAACATATTTTTAATATTAGGTGTTCTGCTTTGAATCTTTATGTTTCAATT
Organism: Gleditsia sinensis; assembly: GCA_037074535.1. Lineage (NCBI taxonomy): Eukaryota > Viridiplantae > Streptophyta > Magnoliopsida > Fabales > Fabaceae > Gleditsia > Gleditsia sinensis. The sequence continues at coordinate 18,181,966 of CM073466.1, read as the reverse complement.
TTTTTTAAAATGTTTGATTCCTCTAATTAAGTCAATTTTCTATTCTTTTCTCTATCTATAAAAAATACACAAAAGTAAAAATAAATAAGGGAGATAAATGCATAATTAAGATAAAAATATAAGATGAAAATATTTAATTTATGAGTATAAAACTCACTTATCACCAAACAACACTTATGTCTCTTCAAGCCCTCAACTTTTTTCAACTCTGCATAGAGACGTTCTCTTCTTGGATTCATGTTAGCATCAATAGATATCATCTCCATAGTTCTAACAATCTTGTCTGTTGCTAATTGAATGTCGTCATCTATCTATGCGTCCTTGTATCGAAATACTTGAATAAAAGGGTCATCACATTGTTTGCGCCTCTTCTTTGAGTCTGAATTGGCCTCACTTGTAATGTTGCTAGGGGCTTTATAATATTCCATAGATGCTAAAGGGTCTTAGACCTTATTCGTGTCTTCCAAGTCTTCTAGTTGAGCACCTTCATTTTCAACGGCCATCTCCTTAATGACATCACAAGTAGATTAGGCATCCTAGCTAGTTGCACATTCCTTTCTCCAAACGATGCATATATCCTCAAAGTGATGGAAATGATCGTTCCTAAAAGGAGCAACCTTTTTATGTATATGAAAAAAAAAACATAAATCAAAATAATTAGCAATCTTTGAACTTTAAAATAGAAACATAATAAAGTAAAATAAAAATATGTAAAATATGATTTAGCCTAGTTTTAATAACATCAGTTATTTGGATATATGTATCCTACTTCTTTATCTACCGTGACACAATAGGTATCATTATCATATCCAAAACCACTGGTATTTGTACCATATACCATATCAAACATGGTATTCCAACTTATTTTTAGTGTTTTCAACCTTGATTATATATAAGGTACCCCTTTTAGACTTAAGTCAGGGCACCTTTCTTGTAACATGCTTTCTAAGATCTGTAAATACCCATGATTAAACCCATTATCAGCCATAACTTCTGCTCAATTTTCAACTAAACAAGACATTAGACGAGCAACTTATCCTCATCCAGTGTCCATACATGTTTTCTAATTTGGGAACTGATGTCTGAATATTGTGACATTGTGCAAAACTATTAATAGAAATAAAAATTTAACTAGCATCACAAAAGCTAAAACATCCGTCATTTATATAAGTGTAAATAGTAAAACAAATGTCATCCATAAATATACTCCAATGTTTAAGAAAACAAAACCATAGAACAAATTTTAAATTCAGTGTTAAAATACAACCACATTGTAATAATGTAAAAATAAATAAAAAGGTCACACATAAATTTTTATTTGTATGTCATAATACAACTTTTAAATAATTTACTATACTTCATCTATTTGTCCTAAACTCCTCGAACATTTGCTTAGCTAAATTATCTTGCCAATTGATCTATATATTGAGGTGTTATCCAAATTTTGTGTGATAGGTTGAGTGTCATCTAATTGATCTTTTAATGGGTTCAGTGTATTCTCCTGCCTAATAAAATTATGAAGTAGGCAACAAGAAATGATCACACGATTGTGTGTCCTAACAAGAAGCCAGGAAGGACATATAAGAATTGTCCACCTTAACTTCAACAGTTCAAAACACCTCTCAATTATATTACGTACAGATAAATGTCTCATATTGAAGCACTCATGTAGAGTCATGAGTTGATGACCATATCTTTACTCATTCAAGTGGTATCTTTATCCTCTACAGGGTGTTAAAAAGTCCTTACAATTAGTATATCTAGCATCAACCAAATAGTAACAACTTAAAATGTACATATAGATATTAGTAATCCAAGTACATATACCAAAACTGTTATCATAAATTATTTTCTCACCATGTGGTTCTTTTAACCCATTACTTCTACTAATTGCATCACGTAATACCCTGCCATTAGTTGCCGACCCTTCCCTTCTTGGCAACACATATATTAATTGTCCTTCTTGAGAGCACACTCCTAAGACATTAGTTATGATTTTCCATTTTTCTATTACAATATCTAAGTTTGTCTTTTAGTGACACTCTTATTCTTCTGTGTGTTTCATCAAGAGCATCGAGTCAATTTTAAATATAAAAAAAGTATAGTTATTATTATGTAATAATATATAGCAATATGATCCAATAATATAGGGAATGTAATTATTTACCTTGAACCATTTCTATTTGTCATCCATTGAATTATCAGTAATTATTTCTGGTGTTTTCAATAACTCCCTTTGCACATGTATCATAGCGTTCAACACCAATTTGAAATATCTACTAATGATTTTTTCCTATTAACCAAATTGAAATTGGATTACTTTTTTCTTAGCGTGATGAGCAAGAATGTGTAGAAACATTGCTACTTGCTTATTGACTAACATATGTTTAATATGTTTTAACCCCTTATAGAATCCAACATAGAACATAACTGATCAAATGTTACTCTTTACATCCTAAGTTGGTTAAAACAATTACTATCGCTATTATATACCAAATACTTAAGGTGCACTCTCTTGACATAGAAGTTTAAAGTGTATAATTTACTACTTATACACCCTTTACGCAACGTAATGCTAAGAGACATTGCAAAATAACATTTACGATACACATGCATGACATTTAACCAAAAAACCAGTATAAGAAGCAGGAGTCGTCTTCTCACATGGTCCATATCTGTACCAAAATTATGTATATGCTTTTAATCAAACTAAAAAAAATAAACCGTTAATGCAAAAATATAAGTCTTTTATGAAAGAAAATACATTCATACATGTTGTCTGAGCATGGATATGCATGGATATTCAAATGTAACCAAATAATACATAACACTAATATACAAGTAACCAAATTGTGAAATGCATTGCCTTATGCATGGATATTATAATTTAATTGGTATCTAGAATCCTTATATTGCCTTAGCATTAATGCTTTCTCTTGCATGACCTGCTTTTAAAACTAGTTTTCCATTTTAAAAATAATTATGTTTGGTTCAATATTTTTTTAATGTCAATTTTATCAAAAATTGTTTTTAATATTCTACATTTTAAGATAGAAAGCAGAAAGCAACTTTGAGACTTTAAGATGTTCTCTGTTTTCTTTAAAAGAAAAATGAATTAAACAAGTCTTGAGCTTTATTTCTAAAGAAAAAGAATGTTTTCTATTTTATTTCTATAAAAAAATGTTCTCTATTTTATAATTTGTATGGAAGCAAGTCAAGCCTTTAGTTTAAAAGCTTCAAATCCATATGAACTTGTTCAAAATTGCTTCAGGAATAATTTGTACTCATGATCATTTTGCTTTTTAAAAGCTTCATGAACTTGTTCAAGTCAAGCCTTCCTAGTCTTTCTTTAGGGGGAAAATCCTTGTATTTTTTTGTCCTTCAAATACATTTTTTTCTTTATAAATAAATGTACACTTTTGCTCCATATGAATCACCATGTTGAGATCAACATATAATAGTTGAAATGGTAAAAAAATAAATAAAGATGCAAATTGGACCAAGATATCAAAGCAGAAACTTGTGAATACTGCTATACGTTTTGTAGCAACATGTCTTAAGGAAAAGAAACTTAAAATTAGTAATATAACCCACATAAATAATTGTGAAAACAAATTCCACCAACCACCCCACTATAGAAACTATATGAGGCTCAAAGAACTCATATTGATCAAAATCAAAAATAGCCTTGCAACAAAATTTATAGGGTTTGAATATTTCAGTCTTATCATAACATTATTTTTGGACAACATTTTAGATATGCATTAATCTTAACAGATTGATAACCACATCGTTGAAGCACCAAAATTTTAATGAAAGTTTTCAACACATCTAACCTAGTGGTTTATTTCACTTTCTTTGCATAATGGTTTATTGTCATGTGAAAGTCCATGAAGGATTAGGTCATAAATCCACTCATAAGTTATGTACTCATAAGTATATAAGCTAAACAAAAGGAAATATGAATTTCTAAAAACAAGGACTTTGATATCTAAACAACATCAACAACAAAAGTTATAAGTTCTAGAGCCATAGAAGGTTGTTGTGAATTAAAAAAGAAAATCAACATAGCAAAGGACATGCAAAGACCAATTGGAGGATCAACAAAATTAGCAATTTATGTCATCTCTTGTCTCCCACAAAACCCAAAATATGATCACTTCCATTCAAATCTCTTTTGAGTTTAGTTTAAATTTTGAAAAATTATCAACTAGATTTTAGTTCTAACCTGTTACCATAATAATTGCAGAAATCTAGTTTGATTGAAAAGATATCTATAAGAGATATCAAAGATTGTTAAAAAAAACACAACTAAAATCAAGAAGAATATAAAGCTAAATTTATCAATGAAGTTCCTAATTAGGATGATTGTTTTCAGCTTCAGATGTGATTCAATAGGGTTTTAGAGGAAGAGCCATGGTAGTTTTTGAAAGAAAGTTTAATCGAAAAGCCGAAAAGAATCCATTGAAGGCATCCTTGAGAGTTAATTTAACTTCTTTCAGACTAGGATATCAGTACAAGGAAAATTACAAGAGCAGATACCACCATTAAAATATTGACCCACTATAAATTCACACCATCTTTGTTAATGGTTGTTACTAGAAATTTTGGGTGTTCAAACAACATTTCTAGGTATACCATTTATAATAACATTCAATTAAATTAACTAAACATAATTAAGGTTTATGGTATACCATTAATATTCATACAATTCTGAGTTCGCATACACATAATTAATTAACAACATCCATACACAAATCAAACACATATATGTTTACATCTTATTCATCCATATTGACTAGTTCTGGGGATACGGGTGTAGGTGGTTGTAACTTCAACGAGATCTTAGCCAACACGACCCAACGTACGCTAAAAGCCACTCATAGAGAATATCTGCATATCTAGTCCTCTAAATATGATATAAAAATATAGTGATAATTAAATTTCAGTAGATTCAACAATAAATCATAATTATCATCAATATAGATCATCATGTCATGTTCATCTGTATAAGTTACAGCAAATATCTTAAGTCACATGAATGCACTTTATCTATGCACATAAAAATTATACAATAATGACATATATGGCATGAATAACTATTTTCAGAATATCATATGATGGTTATCAATTTATTTTCATATTAAACTACCCTGGTCAGGGTGAGTACTTTCTACTCTTCGGTACAGACTTTTTTTACTCCGTCCGACATGACACACTTTCTCTTTCTTTTCTAATTAATATAATCATTGTCGTGAATAAGGCGTTATCTACTAGTGTACTACGCGGACCGCCATTTGATCGTGCTCGCCTGTTTTCTTTTCTTTTCACGTTAATAGCCAAAAATATGATTTCAATAACAAGTATGTTCGTTATACTCACATGCCATAATTTATCATTAATGCATAATCATTACGAAAAATCAATGGTAAAATACAATCTTGCCATGAACATAATTATTTTTAAATATCACTTTATAAAATATTTTTATGTCAAAATTACATACTTAAGATAGTAAGGAGTTCATACAATGGCAATGGCAATGGCATACACTAGTAATTTATTATTTTTATTTATAAGATTCTTTTTCTTCTTTTAAATATTATTTCCTCTCTCACTAAACAGAGTATAACAACCTCATTTTAAATTCGATTGAGGTGATATTAGTGTCAATTGAAAGATAAGACAATCCTCTCAAACCCTTATGTTGAACATTTTAGTGAAATCTTAAATAATTATAGTGTTACTACTCTCTCAAATTCTATGTTATTTCTTCTTGGGTATGTTTAGACCCCTATTTACTAATCTATTTATATCTCCCTCATACGAACTCCAATTGAGGTGATTCCAAAGCCTATAAAAATTTAAGACACTTATATACAACTTTCATTTTTATCATTTCTTCATATTCATTACGAATTATTCTCAGAAAATCGAAAACAAAAATGCTTACATTTACCACCCTAGATTCTAGACTAATTCTGACATCTACTCATTAATCAGTTATATCTTCCTCATATAGACTCCAAATTAAGTGATTTTAGAGCCTATAGATCCATGATACATATATCTATATTTATTATGTTAATAATTTTCTTTAATTTCCTACAAATTTTGTCCAAAAATTCAAACACAGAAGTATACTAAACATATTCTTTCCTGGTTAGCTAGTTTCTAACCATTACTTACTAATCTGACCATATCTTCTTAATATGGATTTCAAATTAAATGATTTCAGTGGCTAAACATGTTAACTATTTATTTTAGTTCCCTATAAATTTTTTCCAACAATTTAAACATAGAAACTTACCTAACAGATTCTTTCCTAATTAACATTTTTTGATCATTGCTTACTAATCGGACAATATCTCCCTCAACTGGACTCTAAATTAAGTGATTCTAGTGGCTAAGAATCCATGAGACATATATCTACATTTTTCATGCTAGCCGTTTCTTTTAATTCCTAACCAGTTTTTCTTAGAATTTCAAAAATAAAAGCTTCCCTAGTTACTCCGAAATTCAGTTTCCTAACCAAACCTTTCCTAAGGTTTTAGTTTATCATTTTACTACGTCATCTTCCATTTTCTTCCTAATTTACATCTAATTATCTTCCATCAATTTTTCAACACATTCAAATATACAAAATAGCAACATAAAAATTCTAAAAGTTTGCTACCCACAGTTATACTTATGCAAAACTTTCTACACCAACCGAAATATTCAAAACATCCATCATATGGAAGATAACATGTAACATGATATGGCAATATCTATGACCAATTATCAAAGTAACAAATATTATAAATTTTATTAAATTTTTAAGATCAAAATTCCATATAAATGTTATAAATTTTAAAACTTTTCTTCAAAAATAGATATTGTTAAACCTATTTAAAAATCTCCCTAACTCACTTAGTAAATTTTTTTTCTTGTTTCTTCTTGAAGGAAGTAGTAAGATTCTTTCATTCCTTTAACTTTTCTAACAACTTAAATAAGAGAAGGAGGGTGAGTTTTGAACCCTAAGGATGAAGGATTCAAGTAGAGATTAAACTAACTTACCTTGATTACTTAGTATTCTAGACTTCTCCTCTCTTTCTCTCATTTCTTCACTCTACCTTACTTAGGTTTTTCTTCTCCCTCACTTGGACGAAATTATAATGTTATAAGGGTGGATTTTGTTTAAATAAACTATCAAGTGGTTCACCTTTCATAATCATGAGTATACCTTATCACAATTAAGATCCACTTGGTGTCACGCCCTTAATTTTAGGACACGTGAAACACGTATATCATGAACATATATTTTCCATCATCATGAATATTCCAATGATTTATCATGAAAACATATACATATAGGTTTTTCCATACATATACCACATACAGACAAAGTCCATAAACAACAGAGTAATAGCAAAAGTAGGGATTCTGCCTGTGACGTTCAAAGCAACTCTAGAGTACATTTATATTACAATTTAAACACTGAGAGCTCAGAAACAATTTAGGCTCACCACAGAAGTACGACAGTTAGTCGATCAAGAAGCCGCAGGACTAAACTCTGGGTTTTTATCTGAAAAATATGTCAACCATGTGTAGTGAGTTTTTACAACTCAGTGAGCAGATAACACCTCTTATGACCTCTTAGGTCAACATATGAATGTACTCTTTATTTAAAAACTTGTCACATTGAAAATCACAATTCTGAGGTACATTCATATGGGACCTGCATTTCAAATAAATTGTTCAAATTCATATGTATATTCAATTCATAAGTAATGTTGTAAGAACAGTAATAAAATCATGTTATGCATCAATATAATTCATATGAAAACATTTGGAGGATCCCATATCAAAACCACCATATCAGAGTTTGACCCATTCCGTACTTTGGTGGTTAGAATTTGTCTAAACTCAGCATCCTGCTGAGGTTTGCCCTACTACCATTCAAGAGGACACGCGAAGAGACTTTATATGGGTATTTTCCAAGCACATAGTAAGAGAAGGCAAATCATAACTCATATAACTGGCATCTCGCCCATATATAGGAGGCATTCCGCTCTCCATCACATATCATCTCCCGTGTGTTGGCCCTCACACGAGGCTAGCACCACCCCCTACTAGTTGAGGCAATCAAGGTGCGCACTAAGGCTAACATCACCTGCTGTTAGTAGACAGTGTTTCCAATAGAATTCCTCCATAAAACCATAATCTCATATATTCCATATTAATCAAAACAAAGGTACTATTATAATACAACATTTTCATTCTCAGTATATTCCTCTATCAAAACTTTTCAATCAGGGGAATTACGTATACATGCCCATATTCGAGGTAAACATATCACTGTATAAATTAATATCATATGCACATATGTCATATAATCCAGTATAAAATTTTCAATATAATGCAGACTTTCAGTCTCAGTACAGATTCATCTGTCATAAATTTCTCATTCAGGGTTTATTACATGTACATGCCCTTTCTCGAGGCAATCATATAGTTTTATAAATAATGCCACATGTATAAATATTCACTTTATCATTTAATGAGAAATACATGTGAAATCAAATATATCATGAGTTCAGAAATCTATTTTCAAATACTATACTCTTCTTGAACCATATTTCAAATTGTAAGCATTTCAGATTCTTTTAATGCATTTCAGAAACATATCAAAGTGTAAATATCTCATAAACATAATCATATACATGCTCAAATATCAAGAAGAGTATAGGGCAAGCCATAGGAAGAATCATCTACTCACATGGTAAGGGCTCCAGATTGAACAGCCCTAAAATGTACTTTTTCAATCTCAATTTGATCAAATAGACCTTAAAAAAGTATCCGGAGGGTTTAAAAATAAAGAAAACAACTTCGGAAACTTGGTCACTATTCACCCGCTGGAAAATACTATTTACGACGAACAAAAAGCTGTCAGATGGCCGAAAATATTCATATTCTAAGGTTTATCTAAGTTTTGAATCCATCTATGGTGTCATATTTTTAATTAGAGGTCTCTAAGTAAGAGTTTCAGAATTGACTTTTTATGATATTTTCTAATTTAGATCTACGGCGATTCAACGGCTGATTTGAAAAATTGATCGGTCAAAACCGTAGTATTCTTCGTCCTGAATCTAGTGGTACCCTCAATTTTGAGATCGGAAGCTAATAGGCACTCTAAATTTAGAGAAAAAGTTGAAAGTTATTATTCACTATTCATCGAAACTCTCTCGGATGTTCCCTGTCTCTCTCCTCCGATTCTTCTTCCCTTTTAATTGTTTGTTTTTTTAATAATAATAATAATAAATATTTAATAATTAAATAATAGGGTTTTATTTTATATATATCCATATAAATTCCGTTTTTCATCCTAAAATATCCTAAATTTTTTTAAAAATTTATATTCTCATAAATCTTTAGTAAACTCTTAAATCATGATTTTTTGGATAAAAATTGTAATAAAAAAAATCTCAAAATAAATATTTTTATTCATATTAAAAGAAAGAATATTTTTAAAAATACAACAAAATTTCATTAGAGGCCAATATAATTATTTTAATTAAAAGTCTACTTACTTTTAGTAAGACATGATCATTTTTAAACAAATAAAAATATATTTGTTTATAACAAAATACTATCATTTAAAAAAAATAAAAATTACGTCTCAAAACGTAAATTCTCATATTTTCTTTTATACTTCTTTAACCCATATAATAAATATACATATTTTCTACGATTCTTATCTCCATTTTTGAAATTCTCTCTTTTATTCCAAATTTTCTTTAATTGGAATTTTCGTTAAATTTTACGGTTATTACACTTGGTTTTTTTTGGAGAAAGACAACTCATGTTCTTGGTTTCGTCTCCCTTAGTCAAGATATGCATAACAAAAGGATATTTTTATTTTGAAAATTATGATAAAATGTTCTTAAGATAAGGGACAATGTCCTTTTGATTTAGAGATTTATTTTTTTTTTTGTCTTAATCAAGTATGATAAGTTTGCCTTTCTAGGTGACAAATTTTCAGCCCTTAAATATCCCTTGTTTGGCTAAAATTATTTGTGTAAGATAAGGATATTTTGTCATAATGGCATGTATTATTACTTATTGAAATTATGAATGTAAGATATAGATGTTTTGTCCTAATGCCATGTATTATTACCTGCTTATTGAAATTATGAATATAGAATATAGATGTTTTGTCCTAATGCCATGTGACCTAATCTTGTTTATTATTACACTATTATTTCTTTGCATGATTCTTATTTTTTCCTCTTGGATTTGGGTTCATTCTTGCCCATTTTCTTTGCTTTGACTGGAATTATACCTTTCATGGAGGGTTTAGTCACATTTTCATAGTTTGTGGGCTATCGGTCCAATTTCTATATCCTAGTCCAAGTCTATGTTTTATTTCTTTCTTGGTCTATTCTATTGGCTTGCTAGAAACTCATATGAAGTGAAAAAAAACTCTATATGAAGTTTGTAACATCCCATAGGTGAAAGCCCAATATATGGGTGTAGATGTTAAATTTAAGAACTTTAACTCTTAAATTAGGAAAAATTACCCTAATCCAATTTTCTTGAAATTTTAAGACCTTGACTTACTTCCCAAAAATTTATCTTCCTTAACCAAGAATTTCGCTTCTCTTTAATATGTTATTTCAATTTTTTTTTCTATTAGATTTTTCTCTCTATACTTATTCCCTTAATGTTAAAAATATTTTTTATGCATACACATAACGTGAAGAATTTTTAAAGATTATATTTTCTTAGATATCTAAAAATTGTCTAATAAATTTTATTTCCTTAACTAAATATTTATGTACCTTTATTAATAAAAGAAACAAAATTAGGGATGTTACAAAACACATGGCCGAGTTATAACTCAATTTCAAAATTCAATGTGTGCAATCAAATTGTGGTGGTGAGTACCAACCTCTCTCCAAATAGCTGTTTTCTTAAGGTATACTTCGTAAGGTTAATTGCCCATACACACCCCAACAAAATGATGAGGCATAGCAAAAATATAGGCATATAGTAGAAGTTGGCCTCACTCTTCTTACTAATGTACATATGCCTTTAAAGTTTTGGGCAGAGGTGTTTTATACTGCAGTATTTCTTATTAATTGACTGCCAACTACTAATTTAGATGAAAATTCTCCTTTCGAGTGCCTTTTTCATATCAAACTTGACTATTCTTCTCTCAAAATATTTGGCTATGAGTGCTATCTCTACATTAAACCTTACAATCACTACATGTTGAATTTTAAGTCTACTCTTTGTATATTCATTGGCTATAGTGACAATAACAAAGGTTATCAATATTTAAATCCCACAAATAAAATTTACATATCTAGGCATGTTTTCCATGAAAACTCCTTCCCCTATTCCATATTGTTTCCTTTATCATCTCAACCATCTTCCACTTATCCCTTACCCACTATTTCCTTATTATCTATCTCACCATTGCCTACTATTAATGCCTTCACTACAGTTCTTGGTACAACACCTAATAATGAAGCTATGCATACCTATGATTCTGCTTATACTATTTTTGGCATTGTCTATAATGATACTACTATTAATATTCATGATTCTGTCAATACTACTGTCCCTAATGACTCTGCTTCAGTTGGTGCTACTACTATAAATACAGGCACTGTTATTTCTTTTGTCCTACCACGATTTCCTTCTGTATGGTAGCATGTTTCCACACAATCTATTGGTTCTCATCTTGCCAATTCAATTCCAGAAAATGAATTACTTAAATCTTAAAAGATAAAACTGCCTACTCATCTTATGATCACAAGATCCATGAGTAAAGTATTTAAACCAAAGGTATTAATAGTTTCTATAGTTGCAACTGAGCCTAAATTTTTTAAAGAAGCTCGTCTAAGTCCCCACAAGAAAGCTAGTATAGATGCTGAATATAATGCTTACATTAAGAACAAAACTTGGTAACTAGCTCCTCTCCCACCTCACAGGCAACTTATAGGTTGCAAATGGGTGTTTCAGGTCAAAAAGCATGCTGATGGCAGTATCTATAAACATAAAGCCAAAGGCTTCAACAAAAGGGAATGATTGAACTATAAAGACACCTTTATTCTAGTTGTCAAGCCAATAATAATATGTACTATTCTTACCTTGGCACTACAAAAGAACTAGCCAATCAAACAGATAGGTGTAAACAATGCGTTTCTTAATGAGACAATTGATGAAGAGGTTTTTATGATACAACCGTCTGGCTATGTGAATCAATCTAATTCTCAATTAGTTTGCAAACTTTAACGGTCACTTTATGGTCTCAAGCAAATCTCTTAAACTTGGGTTTAGAAACTCACTTATACTCTCTTTAAGCTTGGATTTTTTTGCTAAAAGATGTGAATACTCTTTTCTCATTAGGGTCACTCCACAACACATAACTTATCCGCTCATCTACATTGATGATATTATCATAATTGGCTTATCTTCTAAGGTCATCTCTCAACTTATATCTCAACTTCACAATACATTCTCTTTGAAGGATTTGGGAAATTTGCATTTTTTATAGGCATTGAAGTCTAGTAGTTCACTGATGATTTTTTACATCTCTCTCAAGCAAAATATGCTAGAGAGCTACTAGTCAAGGCTCATATGACTACTTGTAAATGCTACAACACTCCCATGGTCTCTAGCTTAGAGTTATTAACTTACCGAGGTAATCCAGTGGCTAATCTTCACCTATATCGATCTATTATAGCTGGACAGTAGTATCTTACAATCACTAGGCCAAAACTAGCTTTTGTGTCGATGAGGTCTACTAGTTTATGTCAGAACCATTAGACACACACTAGATAGTTGTTAAACGCATACCGCATTATGTGCATTCAACAATTTCTCATGGATTAGTCTTTAGGAAACCATCATCTTTACATCTCTTTGGTTTGTGTGATGCTGATTGGTGAAATGATCTAGATTATTGAAGATCTACATCTGGTTCAGTGATATAATTGGGAGGAAATTTAATTTCTTGGTGTTTCAAAAATAGTCGATGGTCTCCAAATTAGGCAAAGAGGCAGAATACAGAAGTCATGCACTTACAATGATAGAAGTCTTATGGCTAAATTCTCTTCTTCATGAGCTACAAGTTCCTCTCTCTTCCAAGCCTATCATTTATTGTTACTATCTCAGCACAATAATGCTAACAACAATCCCCATCGTTCATGTTGACACCAAACATATAGAGTTGTACCTTCATTTTGTTTGTGAGAAGGTTTAAACTTAAGAAATTTTAGTTAACCAAATATCACTTACAGAACAAATTGTAGATGTGTTGACCAAATCTGTTTCTCGTTCATTGTTTGCAAAGTTTCAATGCAAGTGTAGAGTGGCTGCCACTGTTGAGCTTGAGGGGGGAATGAAAGGAAGGATAGTCACTTACTTCAGCTAGCTCATGTGACTTAAGAGTAAAGTAAATGTGACTTAATTATAGTTAACAAGTTAAATGTGGGTATAGTTGGAGTCACTATCTATAAATAGTAATTGAAGTGAATGAAATGAATGCATAGAGTTCCTTCTTACCTCTCTCCTTCGTCTATATGCTTTTTTGTTTACTTTCTTAAGTTCTTTCAGGGGGTGCGAGGGGTTATGTTGTTATTATTCTAGGTGCACGAAGATATAGGTTCCGAATATAATGCTACATTAAATAAGCCTTTCATCAATACAGTGTCCAAGGGTTTCAGTATCAAATCAACGATATGTCTGAATAGATATCTAGTAATAGTAAATTGCAAGTGGTAAGAAATCATGGCTAAATATCTATCTATGACACGTATAAAAAATTAAGGAACTACAGCATAACAAACCTCGTGTTGAATGTCTCATGCATCCACACTGAATCGATGCCTTCCTAGACTAGCAGAGAAGCCCCTTAACATGGGAAACAAAAATAATTATCAAAGCTCAATTGTACAAGTAACAACTGCATTTAATTTGTAAAAATATTTTTTTAAAAGCAATTTTTTTTATATTTCAAAAATGTGTTTAGTTTATGTTTTCACTCTATTTTTATTTTTACAATTTTTTAATTATATGAATATAATAAGAATATAATAATTGCAAAAATACTACTGTTATGGTACACTATAGTATTAAAAATTATAAAAACAATATTTTGGTATTTTTAAAATTTTTTAAAATTAAAAAAATATTTTTTGAAGATAAAAAATAAAAAATAATCGAATTTTCAATCCTATTTTCTGTTTTCACTGAAAAGAAAAACATAAAATAGAAAAAAGAAAATAAAATGCACCCGGCATAATTTTGGAAAACACCATCATTGTATAACTGCTCGTTGCTCCTCTCCTCCGCTCGTTCCAGGATTTGTTTAGTAGTCCACGCCCTAACTAACGGCGTACATGGACTTGTTTCCATAGGCCGAAGTGGGCATCTATGAAAGTATATCATTTGACAACCAACAAAGATATTAGAAAGGTTTGACACTATCATTGTGACTTAGAAAAAGTATCAAGATATCACAAAGCAACGATGGAATAAGACATATATCTATATCTTACCATTAGGAGTACATACAATCCCCAATGTCTTCCAACATAGTCTTGACGAACATCTTGATTGGAATGCAAGTTGCATGGTTGAGAGTGATCGTTATTAGGGTCTAAACCTTCATAATTTACTCCCTTGACCCACAAAACTAACAATTGGATAAATAAAAACTTCATACTACAAGTGATCAATTAACATTTATGTTTCTTGCCTTGGATATGCCGAGTGCTTTTCGGTAAGCATGCCTCCTCGCATCGGATTGGAATAGTATATTAAGCATCATTGGCGAGTAGACTTCATGGACATAAATTTCTACTGTTTCTAACCTTTTTCATGTCTCAGACTCTTTTCCAGTTAGGGGCGTTTGATTCAGGAAATCTCATTCACAGGAATGAGATTCCCAGGAATGAGATTCTCATCCTTATAGGTGGGAAAGTTTTGTGGGGCAAATTTTGTTGAGCCTTTACATTTATATATGCCTGAGAATGTTTGTATTCTGAAAATAAATTTATTTGACCGTATAATAAACACGATAATATATTTTTTTTTAAATTTTTTTGAAAATGTTTAAAAGATAACTTGAAACAAACGCCCCCTAAAGAGCTTTTTCTTGCACATATATTAAGCGAGCCATTTGTACCTAATATGCTAAGGCAAGCTAAACATAAAATAGAAAACTATTTGTGGGAAGACGCACAAGGAAACCTTAGCTTAGGAATAGATATTACCTGAATATAGCAAATTTGATGGTAGTTCTACTAGAAGGTATTTAATCAACCGATGGTGAATTAAAATTTATATAAGTAAAAAAATTAAAATAGTGTAACTTATTTTTAGTATAATTAATTTTTTATTATTTAAACGAATAGATAATAGTTTTTAAAATTTTAATTTATGTAAATTTTATTTCATTGCCAATGAATCAAATATTTACTTTAATTTTATTTAATAAAATAATTTTGAAGGTAACAATGGGCTTCTGAAAATACAAAATAAGCAACATGGTATGAATACAAAATGGCATCATTGTATTTACTTTACGTGATTCCAACTAAATGTAATTTTAAGTTTTATTCATATATCGAAGTTTTAAAATCACAACGGGAACTGTAAGTTAAAAAAACCACAATATGAACATTTACGAAAGAAAACAAGTTTCACAAATAAATGCGTTTACAAAGCAATTTTAAAAATCCTGTTATATAGAACTTTCTTCCATGACTTTTCCGTGCAACAAGAGTGGCACTTACCACAACAGAATGTATATCTCCAATTTAACTTAGTTTACATATTTAAGGTCTGTATTTTTGTGGTATATTGTGCTAAGTTACCAAGATATCCAGAAACATAGTTAAATCCATAATTAGGGGAAAATATAGAGCGGCGCATATATAAGTGGAAATTGAACAAGCCTGCCAATAGTTGGTAGATCGAATTATCAAATAAGAACAAAATATGCTCTTTGAAAAGAATCTTCTTTGCCAATCTCAACCCCCAATTTTGCTTTCAATTTATAAGACACTTATTTGAGCATATTGTGAATGGGTAGCACATTAGCAATATAAGAATTTTTTTCTATAAGAGTCACTTTCTTTAAGTCCTATTTGGTATGCTGTCTTAAACTGATAAAATAAAAATTTAAATTCTATTACATCAATTAATTATATTTAATTGACAGAAATAATTTTTTGTGGAATGTACATTCTCTATATATGCAAAAGTGGTTTATTTTAAAAAAAGTGATGAAAATAAAAAAATGAATAAAATAATAATGAAAAAGATTAGAATATTTTATTTATTATCGATAAATAAAATAAAATAAATAATATTTAAACTATTTGTTAATATTATTAATATTTTAAATAAAGTTTATTTTAAATTTTGATATTATCAATTATTTATTTTATTTTTTTAAAATAATTTTTTATATAAAAATAATATTATTTTAATAATATTATTTTTTGAAATATTTTTATTTTTTTATGAGTATATTATTATATTATTTAAAGTATTCTAAATATAAAAAAATAAAAGAAATTTTATGTCATATCAAATAAAAGTTTAATAATAATATTTTATTTTATTTTTAATTTTTAATTTTATTTTATTTTTTACCAGCAATTAAAAGGGACATTATAGTTTTGTCTTCTTATTAGTGTAAGTTTTAATAATTTTATTAGAGTTAAATGTAATTTACTTAAAAAAAAAACTATCGCTGATTGGGTAGCAATTTTTTTTTGTTTTTGTTTTTTTGGCAAGTTGTGTAACACAAGTTATATCAGGCAAGTAACGACTACACGTGACAGTTTTAGAAAAGAACGGAGGAGAGAGAAAAAAAAAAATCTCCAATCCAAAGGTCGAGCCGCAGTCTATATAATGCCCTACCGCTTCGCCGGTCGCTCTTAATCTTTCTGGGAGCAATGGCTGCTGCAACTTCTCTCGTTGGAAGTGCCCTCCCTCAACTGCCCCCCTCGTTTCGCTTCAGAGAAGGCGCTGCTTCCAACGCAAAACCCACTGCAAATTGTAGTCGTTACCGTAGTCAATTGCGTAACAATCGCCTTTCGTTATTTGCAGCTGCTGCTGCTGCTTCTTCTTCTTCTTCACTTCGATTCTCCTCTAAAAGGTGCTTCGATTATATTTTTCTTCATTTTCATTTCGAATTATTTGTAATTTGCTTGACTGAACTAGTCACGGCTCACGGGTATCTTTCAATTTTTTAGCTTTATTTATCTGTTGACTTTTGCTTTTGTACTTTGTAAATGTTAGATTAGATAATTTAAAAACGCCCAATTTTAAGCTCAAAGTGGTCATTTAAAATGAATGTGCTGACAGAGATGCATTTCGCCCAATTCTCAAAGCATAGATGTGTCTGAAGTTAGTAAGCCATCATAGAAAGAACACCTAGTGGTCTTTTGATCTTTTTGCATCTCTATATCTTTCTACCAAGTTGTAAATATGGCCGTAATTGGACTTCTTTGTATGTAAGTCTTAGAGAATTCCTGTATTAAGTTCTTTAATTCTCTTTTTGTGTCTCAGTTTTTATGAAAGGGCTACACGTAATGCAGCGAAAGGCGGATTCAATTCCCGAAGGAAGAGGGGTGATGCTTGGAAACAGTATACGTCCATGCTTGGTGAACCAGTGAAGGAAGCACTTTCCTACCCACAGTATAATTGTTTATCTTGCTGTCTTGCCTCCAGCAGGAAACGTCAAAATCTTAGAAGATTTATTCCCAGAGTCTTTCTTGATAAATCTACTTTCCCCTTATCTAAGAATAAGCTCAATCATGCTTGTGTAAGTAGTCCAACGTCATTCTTGGCTTTATGTGCCGGTACCTGTAAATATTCAGCTATTGACTCTAAACAAGCTGTTTCAATATTTTATTTCTTATAATTTATTCCAGTAAACAATTTAAATTTTGTCTTATTTTCTATGATGATATTGATGAGTCTGCCGTCACTTCCAATTGCATCTTTATGTATCCCTCATTTTCAAGGATTGCTTTCTGCATTGACATTTCAAAATTTTAATGTTAAATTTTGATTAAATTTTCTTTTGCTCGTGTTTTTGTATATGTGAGTTTTCATCTGTACATCCCTTCAATCTTTTTATAAAGAATTTTGTTCTAAAAACAAAACCACAAACAATTTCTCTTTTGTCAAGTTTTAATTTGATCTATGTTTTAAATAACATGTTTATTGGTGTTCTCAAATTTTTATGTCAGAAAGACTTTGCATGCTACCAGCTTTTAGAACAATCTGATGCTTAAAAGTTGAAGGTCCATGTTTTATGTTGATGGATACTCCCGGTATATGTGGGTAAATTTGGAGCAGTATCATCTTTCTGTAGCCTTCCTATGTCTATCTTTGTTTTATTTCTGCTTTTATAGTGTATGCTTGTGATAGCCTTCTAGGTACAATCTAATTTATTTTCCTTGCCGTTGAATGTTATATATAAGTTGCTGAATTTTCTCAGGTGAAGCAGGTTCAAATTCCACGGGCAACTGTTGGTCCAGATGAGCCACATGCGGCAAGTACAGCCTGGCCGGATGGTATTACTGAGAAAAATGATTCAAGCATATTGGATTCTGAACTAGAGCAAATAGAGGCGTTTTTAAGTTCTGAACTTCCATCTCACCCTAAGTTACATCGAGGTCAACTGAAGAATGGGCTGCGCTATCTGATTCTGCCAAATAAAGTTCCACCTAAAAGGTTTGTTTAATCAATGATGACAGATATACATTCAATGATATATATGGACAGTGAATTGTAATTTCTTATTTTTAGATATATTAATAAAACTAATAATGAGTCTTCACTTAACAACATAAGCTTGAGTTGAAATAAGTCTTAACATGATATTAGAATCTCTATGGCCAAGTGAATAGAAGTTCAATTTTTGTTGTCTCCAATTCTCTTAATTAAAATTAAGTTTTAGCATAGAGTATGGCAGGCCTATTCTTTATTCACACTTCAAGTCTAAAAGGTTTTTGTGTGAAGCGGTGTTTTAGAGATATTAAAACTAATTATGGGCCTTCACTTAGTACTTTATGTTTTTGAATTGAAGTGGTTCATAACACTTATAATATATCAAGAAAGGACATGCATGGACTTGGCATTTATTTATGAATTGCTTCCAAACCTTGGATATTGTTAGAAGTATTAGAATAAAGATGATGGCTTAGTTAAAATAACTGTGTTAATGACTAACGGGTTGGGCTTGTACTAATTGTATTATACATGTACTTGACTTAACTTTTAATTATAAATAAACACATAAAGACTTGACTAAGAAAATCAGTTATTTCATTTAACCTTTCCATGTGATATTAGAGCTAGGTCTGAGAGACTAGAGGAGAGAAAAAGAGTAGCCTTCCAACAGTTTACTATTTCAAGGCCAGAGCGCCAACCACTCTTTTGAGCGAATTCGGCAGTCCTTATTTTTTTGGGGGTATAGGTCATGTGTCTTTCTCTAGCTATTGTTTAGCAATTGATAGAATTTTTTTGACTAGGCATATAGAACTATAGAAGACTTCACCATGCTAGAGTTTTGTGATTGTGATCCTGGTGAGCAATCCAAGTTGTGGGGACCTGCTAGGAGAAGGTTGAGGGGACTACTTAGGACAAGTAGGTTGAAAACTTTTGAGAGTTGTGTCATGTGTTATGATGTGGCCAAAGAGAGTAGTTGGGAGAATGTTAAAGGGGCCGCTCATGGGAAGTAGATCAAATAATTATGGGAATTGTTTGTCTATTGAGCATATTGTAAGAGGAAGTGTTAGTGGCTGAAGTTATTGAATCATTATGGTGTCTAGGTTTTAGTGTAGTGTCTAGTTTTTTTGTTTGTTTTTGATTGGGTTTTATGTATAACAAGTTGAAGTTTGTATAATCTTTAGCTTGAGGGGGAGTGTTTGGAGTATTAGAATAAGGTTGTCAGCATGGTTAAAATAAGTGTTTTAATGACTAATAGTTTGGGCTTGTACTAATAACTTGTACTACACTTGTATTTGACCTAATTTCTAATTATAAATAGACACATAGGGGGCTTGACTAGGAAAGTCAATTATCCCATTTAACCTTTCTACAAATATATTTTAGTGCAGATTTTCCAATTTTTCTTCTTTGAGTTTGTATGTCATACACTTCCATTAGTCACAATCAAGGGTATGTTAGAGGATTTTGCAATGATATATGGACACTTGGGGTGTACTTTATAAAGTCAAATTGCTGGACATCATTAATACTTTGACAGAATGTTGAGAAAGAGCAAAATTTTCCCTCTTGATACTACATATACTGGACATAGACAGGCTCCTTTAAGAGGGTAGCTGGCTAGCTGCTTTGGCCTTTGGGCATCATGGCAAATGTAATTATTAAAGCTTTATATTCTGAATTTCCTGAGGCTTCTATATTTTTCTAGTATTTTCTAATTCTTAGTAATTTAAAATATACTATAAGCTTCCATCTTATAATTTCTAATTCTAATATCTTACAAAAAGTACTGTGTAAGTGGTTAAGCTGACCCAAAAAAAAAAAGTGCAGTAACATAGGAAAAGTTTGGATTACTAATGAGTGGAGTTGAGAAATCCTTTTTCTCATTATCAATCCTGCAAGTAGGTTCAAGAAGGCTGCAAGATGCTTACCTACTCTGTTAGAACCCTCATGGTCTTCATTGATAGATGGTTCTGGCAGGCATACTATGTTATGTAACTACTGCACTTTCTAATTGTATAATGTATTTAATATAAAAATGTGAAGAGTCATCTTACATGCGCTGCTATTGAACATGTTAGAATTGAACGTTTTAATGCAAAATCAGAAATTCTTGAGAAGATTTATTAACAAAAACCAAATTGCACTTAATTTTAAACAGGTTTAAATACACTGTTGGTCCCTCTAGTATAAAATGAAGTGACATTACCCTTTCAGTTTTAGAAAAGTTCCAATTAAATCCTTCATTCATAGTTTTGTTATTTGTTTTAATGGAAAATGATGATGTAACTGTTAAACCATCGGTGGTTTTTTTTTTTTCAAGTAGACTATCTAGATGACACTCCTACAACTGAAATCATGTTTTATTTATGTGAGACCTCTTTCCCAAACTATTTTTTCCAAATAAAAACATGTGATTTAAGTTACTTAAGTGTTTTCTAGATGCATATGAAAAAGAAAAGGCTATGTTGGTGGTTTAACATCCACATCATAATTTTTTGTTAAAAAAACTATGGAAATGTGAATGAAGGATTTAATTGTAACTTCTTTAAAAATGGAAGGATAACAATGCTTTGTTTTGAACCAGAGTGACCAAAAGTGTATTTAAGCCTTTTAAATAAAAATAGGAATATTTTTTTCTCTTATAAAACAAGTCACAAGTTTAAATATCTTGGTTTTATTATACAAAATGACGAAGAAGTAAAGGAAGAAGTAAACCATAGGATTCAAGCGGGATGGATGAATCGTAAAAAGATTTTAGGTGTCATTTATAATAGAAAAGTGTCGTTCAAAGTTAAAGTAGAATTCTACCGTACAACTATAAAATTGACAATATTGTATGGTATTGAATGTTGGATGGTTAGAAGATAACATGAAGATAAACTCAATGTCATATAGATGAGAATATTGTATTGGATGTGTGGACACATTAGAAAAGATATGATTAAGAATGAGTACATTAGGGAAAAAGTTGGGATAGCACTTATTGTGAAGAATTTGGTGGAATTTCGCTTAAGGTAGTTTGACCATGTGTGAAGAAGACCTATAGAAGTCCTACTGCGAAGAGTCAAGTAGTCCGATAGTTAGAAGTAGAGAGAGGTCAAAGAAAACAATAGGTGAAACTAGTAAGGAGGTTTTAACAGTTAATAATCTCTCTATTAACTTCATTTATAATATGTTATTATGGTGTCATTTGATACACGTAACCGACCTCACCTAGTGGGAAAGTGTTTAATTGTTGTTGTTGTATTTTTTTTTTCTCTTAGAAAAATGTTTGGCTCTAGTGTTTTCAATAAAAATCCAAAGTGTAGGACTTTAAACATGCATAATGTTTCTAGAATGCACTGTTTCTTGTTGGTAAATACTTCATATCAAATTATTGAATTTTAGGTTTGAAGCACACTCAGAAGTTCATGTAGGAGTAGGATCAATATATGAAGAGGATGATGAGCAAGGCATTGCACACTTAGCTTTAAATAAGAATCAGAATCTTTTGTTTTCTCTTACAAAGTTTTTTTGGCTTTAATGTTTTTAATAAAACCCAAAGTGGAGGACTTTAAACATGCATACAATTTCTCTGAAATGCACTCTTCCTTGTTGCTAAATATTTCATTTCAACTTACTGAATTTTAGGTTTGAAGCACACTTGGAAGTTCATGTAGGATCAATAGATGAAGAGGAAGATGAGCAAGGAATTGCACATATGATTGAGCATGTTGCTTTCCTTGGAAGTAAAAAACGTGAGAAGCTTCTGGGGACAGGAGCCCGATCCAATGCTTACACTGATTTCCACCATACAGTGTTTCACGTCCATGCTCCTACCAGTACCAAGGTTTGGGCTTTTTGGCATTTATTTTTTTGTGACGTGTTACTGAAATTTAAGTTCATCGCTAATTTTGCCGGATGGAATTGGAAAGTTCATTAAATTTTCATTTTGTAATATATTACTATTTTATGTAGATGAGCAAATAAGGTAAAATGCAAGTTCTTGTCTACCCTCTTCCTAGTAATGAGATTGTTATATATCTTAAACAATACGTTATTAAATGTATAAGATTTTTATGTAAATTGTGAAGGTTTTAAATATTAAAGCCTGTCATTGGCATGAGAATGAAGATAATCTTTCTTGATTCTGGAAAATAAATAACACTGTTAAAAGAGATTCAACATGAGATTAAGAGTTCACAAGTCATTAGGGACTTCATTAGGTTTAATCTCTTGGAAAGAAAAACTTCTTCCTGAAAGAAAGGGATAAATAAAAGAGGAAAATGAGAAACAAAGAACTGTATAAAACTAGTAGTCATGAGTTTTTGGTAAAATTTTTTTTGATAATGTTTTTATCCTTAACTTGTGTTAAAATCTTTCTTAGACCATTTTTATGCATTTATTTTCCAATATAGACCCTACGTTTTACTTAGATCTGTCCTTATGTCTGCAACTAGGCTCAGAATCAGATAGTTTTTGTACTTAAGTGACACAACTTCTGCTGTTGCCTATCACTTTGAATCAGATAAACTCTCATGTCATATCTGAAAATCTTGTTTCCTATATCTGATGTGTTTATTGTACTGTATGAAATTTTATTTTTATATTTATTTGATTATAAATGGACGTCATTTATCAGGATTCTGATGGTGATCTACTTCCATTTGTTCTGGATGCCTTGAATGAGGTACACTTTATTCTTTACTGTGCAATCCATTTCTACTTGTCCAAACACATATAATAGCTTCAACAGTGTCATCTGATCTAAGTCTTTCAATGCTTTGGTTTGACCCCATCCTGGTGGCTGGGCCACATAACGAATACTACGGGAAAAAAAAATAAAGAGAACATGGATATGGGGCCTGTTTGGATAAGCATTTAACAAAAGTAATTTTACATATGATATGAGCTCTTTTTAATAGAGCTTTTGTAAATAGTAAAATCCATTTTAAGTTTGGATACATAAATTTTTGTTTTGGCCAATATGTTTGGATGCGTTATCTAAAAATTATTATTTTTTGATTTACTTAATGATATGGATGCAAAAAATACAAAAGTACTTTTAGCTAACAAAATTTCTGAAATAATCATATGTGAGAAATTTTAAGAAAATAAATTAATTAGACCTTATAGTTCTGCACCCATTATTCATTCTCAATGAATTATTAAATTCCCCTTTACATATTAATTCATCCAAAATAATACTACAAGTTAATCAAATTTTGTAATGCAGATATTTAAAGAGTTTTGTTGATAAAACTAACAAAAAATAAAATGAAAATGAGGTTTAAAATCAGTGTTCCAGCATGTTATACTAATGCAACCTTTTTATTAATTGAATAAATAATTATCATTGCTTTCTACTTGAACTTGTTTGGCACATCTAATTTACATAAAGAAATAAATGTTAAAAAATTTCATGAAATAGGGGATGGTACCTAAAATGAAAAAGTAAATACAAACCCGTTTCTTTCAATGGGCTATATGATGAGCTAATAGAGAAAATTAGAAACAGAGAGTGCCAAAGATGAAGCTAAAATGCCCGTAGCATCAATAACATTTACAATATACTCAATTATGGAATTCCTTGTGTTGGGTGCGAACCAGTCAGTTCTAGCTTCAATGTAACCCCTGGCAAATTGGAAAAGCTCACTGCCACCAATCACCAGCATCTCCCTTTCACTTTGTTGAAAATTGGGTTTTTCCCTATAATCTCTAGCTCAGTTTGGGTCCCTAGGTCAAAGGGTTATTGATCATATTTGCCAAGGGCTGTCGTTGTGTTTGTGGGTGGCTATAAAGCATGGGTACATCTATCTTAAGGCATGTTAGACACGTGTCCAACGTTGACACTGCTGATGACACATTTATAGACGTGCTTGGGAGGTGTCCAAATAAAAAAAGTCGTTTTGGTGGCTTGGACATTTACCGGACTTGGCTCAAACATTAAATGGCTCAATGTGGACACAATTGACTCAAAAGAAAAAAGAAAGAAAAACAACTAAAACAGATATAGAATAAGGGATTGGAAATATCATTTTGATTTCATAAATTTTTTTTTTCCATGAATAACATGTTTTACCCATTAATTCTTTCTATTTTCTTTTTGTTTTCATCTTCTTCTGTATTTTGTTTTGGAGGATATCTTATTTTCCTTTGCTGTACTTCTCTTCTTTCTTAATAATATTTCATTTTCTATAAGAAAATGTTTAACATCTTATTTAGTAGATCTTTTTTTGAAAAAGATTAGTTCTAGGTACTTAGAATATAGTATAAAATTGGTTGTTTTTCTTCAGAAGTAAATCACCAAATATAAAATTGAAAAATTGAGAATACACACAAACACGCACATGCCACATCATATCAAAGTTTATATATTTGAAGTTTGATGTGTCAACATGTCATGTCACATGTCTGTCTCAGTGTTCGTGCTTCATATATTGTCAAACAACTGTGTCAGATGTGGGGTTGTGTTCACTGATGATGTTGTACCAACAGAATGATTGTAAATGGTTCATGAAGTACAGAGAGGGATGAAGAAAGAATAGAAAGAAAGGAGAGATGTTGGGGCCAACTGGATTATTTTTTGTTCTGAAATTACTTTTGTTAATAAAAGAGTACTTTTTTAATAATTTAAAGAAGCCTATCCAAACATGCTCATAGTACTTTTTGGGCTGTATCTACCCACTGCTACCTTATTGATGTATGCAGATAGCATTCCACCCAAAGTTCCTTGCTTCTAGAGTTGAAAAGGAACGTCGTGCTATACTTTCGGAACTTCAAATGATGAATACAATAGAGTACCGGGTTGATTGTCAGGTGTGGATCAGAATCTCTCTTGGGATTTGGCTGTTAATATGTTGACATTTCTGCAGAATATTGACCATGTTCCGTTTTTTCCCTCTTGCTTTCATCTACTATTGCAGTTGCTGCAGCATCTGCATTCTGAAAACAAGTTGAGCAAAAGATTTCCAATTGGATTAGAAGAACAGATAAAGAAATGGGATGCAGATAAAATAAGGAAATTTCATGAGCGTTGGTATTTCCCTGCAAATGCTACCTTGTACATTGTGGGGGATATTGATAACATCTCAAAGACAGTTTACCAGATTGAAGTATGTTGGACATTTATTTGTTTAATCATTTGCTAAGCAGTTGTTTCGATGTGTAGGGTTCTTAGACAGTTACTGTTGTCATGCAGGCCATTTTAGGACAAACTGGTGTAGACAATGAGAAGGCTTCTGTGGCCACTCCAAGTGCATTTGGTGCACTGGCTAGTTTTCTTGTTCCTAAGCACTCTGCTGGTCTGGGCGGAAATTCTATTGAAAGACCACCTAATTTGGATGATCAATCGAAGATATCCAATAAGGAAAGACATGCTGTTCGTCCTCCAGTGAAGCATAATTGGTCACTTCCCAGAAGCAGCACCGATATGAAGCAACCAAAGATATTTCAACATGAGTTACTTCAAAATTTTTCAATTAATTTATTCTGCAAGGTATTATGAGGTTTGAATTTTTGTTGTAGTGTCTTCTTGCTTGAGTCCTGCTCATAGTGAAGATTTTGTAGTTGTTTTTGTATGTATGATTCCTCTAAGAGGTAAATAAGGGACTGGAAT
This sequence comes from Gleditsia sinensis, assembly GCA_037074535.1. Classification (NCBI taxonomy): domain Eukaryota; kingdom Viridiplantae; phylum Streptophyta; class Magnoliopsida; order Fabales; family Fabaceae; genus Gleditsia; species Gleditsia sinensis. The sequence goes on along the minus strand of CM073466.1, from coordinate 18,155,619 downwards.
CCAAGATCTACCGCTTCATCAAAATCTAAGGTCACATAAATGATATAAATAAAACAGTATCATATCCAATATAAACTTTATAAACTGATCTACATTATTGCAGTCTTGATTTGTTTACTGATAAATAGAGTATACTTTAGATATGAAGTGGATCACACACTAGATCAAATGTGAGTTTCTCCTCACATGCCAGAAAGAAAGCCAGTAGGCATATTTGTATGGTACTTATAGGATGCATTATCTGCTAATGCTATGACATTCCACGTTTCTTGTCTGCTACAGATTTGTCCTTTGACTTGTTTCCTTGCTCTTCAGTTTTTGTTTCTTCCACAATTATGTTATATCCCCCTATCTGAAGATTCTAATATGTGCTTTTAGTTATTATAATGTTTGTATTCTCTTTATTAAATTTCTTATAATTATCCTATACAGATTCCTGTGGCTAAAGTTCAAACATATGGTGATTTGCGTAATGTCTTGATGAAAAGAATATTTCTATCTGCTCTGCATTTTCGTATCAACACAAGATACAAGGTGCGGTGAAATCTATTGCATCTGCTGCTTCCTGATACTGACTTTATTTTGGGAACGATCATGGCTACTGTAGCTACTTGGTGGTTCATTTTTCTGTTTATTCTGTTGTATCTTAAAGTACTTGGTGCGAATGTTCAATGATTTGCGTAAAAGTGGCTCAATTGCTTTGGGGCATGGTATTTATTTTCTGTCCTTGCTGTATTTAACTATTGATGATTTTAAGAGCTCCTTTTAAATAGTTTTTCAATAAGATTGGACCGGTTTACTATCTCGATTAATTTTTCCTTTTGTTCTTTATCTTGTTTATTCTAAGAGGACTCCCTGCTCTTTTTGTTTGCTTTTAAACGTTAGAGATTCTTGTATCTCCCCTATCCCCAGCTGCCCCAAAAGTAAGAAAGAATTTTCAGATGTTTGACATTTTGTCTACATGTCATAAGAATAATAACTAAAAGTTTGGCAATTTAGGGATGTAAGTTTTCCATAAAGTATGCTTAAGTTATTGACAGATAGCTTTGTTATTGTTATACTGTTGACTTCGTTTCTTAAATTTATGTATTCTTTAGTTTCTCATTGCAAACTCTTTTGCTTGATTTTTTTTTTTTAATTTTGGTAGTTTTTGTTATCTTCTGACAGTCCATCCCACAGCTTTAAATGTGTATCTAATGGATAGAAATTTCCAGAGTTCAAATCCACCTTTCACTTCAGTTGAATTGGATCATAGTGATTCTGGAAGGGAAGGATGTACTGTGACCACTCTTACCATAAATGCTGAGCCTAAGAATTGGCAAAGTGCAATTAGAGTGGCCGTTCAAGAGGTTTGTTTCTTCACTTCTGCTTCTATTGCCTTTTCAAGTCGTATAAATATCAGTTTTCTTTAAGTTAATTGTTTCTGTTGTTTTATAATATACTTTTGTTTATATGTCATGTCCTAGTTATTTCTTTCATTTTATCCTAAAAAATAAAAATGCCAATAATTTAAGATGATGAATTCTTTTAAGTCACTAATAAATGCTTAGTGGACATTTTTGGTAAGATGTTTCTGAAAGAAAACCTTATTGTTTTAGGATTTCAAATTGCCTGAGTGGTGGCCTGCCTGTAATTCATTCTTTGTCAGCGTCTAATGACATTCTATATGATGCAGGTTCGGAGACTTAAAGAGTTTGGTGTTACCCAGGGTGAATTAACTCGCTACTTAGATGCACTTCTGAAAGACAGTGAACACTTGGCAGCTATGATTGATAATATACCTTCTGTTGATAATTTGGATTTTATCATGGAAAGTGATGCTCTGGGCCACAAAGTTATGGACCAGAGACAAGGACATGAGAGTTTGCTGGCTGTTGCTGGGACAGTCACTCTTGAGGAGGTATTTTCATGGGCAGTCATTGGGCCTTGCGTTTTCTTTTATATTTTGTTTGAAGCCTCCTACTCTGTAGTTGCTGACTGTTATTTGATCATGGCAAAAGTATACATAAAAATCTAGCCAATTTATATTATTTGTAAGTGGCTTTTGGTGGCTTGGCTAGTGCCTGTGCAAATATTTCCTTGCTTTAAGTGATCAAATGTAGAAATTGTATTGGTATCTATTTGTCTATTCTTTCTTATTGATGATTCCTGTACTCCTTGGATAACTGAAGATGAGATCTTAGTTGCTTTTATACTATCTCAAAATTGGGTTCTTGCTGCTCATTATCATTTTAGTTGGTAGATGGAAAATATTTTATAATACTTAACTATAAACAGTCTTGATTGTACATTGAGGAAATTTTAAGTTGGCTGTAATTATTGTTCCATTCTTATGTCTTGGATTCCGGTTTTCCTTTGGTTGTTCATTTTCTCTTCATATTTTTACTATAATTTATTATCTTATAAAACTTTATTTTGTATATTTGTTTAATTACTATTAGAAATATTTTGGCCTAAATCCACTCCTAAAACTCGAGTCAAAAAAGGGAGGATTGCCTTTACTTATAAGGAGCATATTCTTTAAACATTCAGCCAATGTGGGACTTCAACAATTACAGATATAATTGTCATTTTTTAGTTATTTATGTTGAGTATCTTCTGGTGTAGGTCAATTCTGTTGGTGCTGAGGTGTTAGAATTTGTTGCTGATTTTGGAAAGCCTACTGCACCCCTTCCTGCAGCAATTGTTGCTTGTGTTCCAAAGAAAGTTCATGTTGAGGGAATTGGTGAAACAGAATTCAAGATATCATCAACTGAAATTACGGATGCTATCAAAGCTGGATTGGAGCAGCCTATTGAACCAGAGCCTGAGGTGTCTTTTCTTAACTTAATTTCTTGCTAGTTGGTTCTAGTGGCGTTAGAAGTATATGATTTCATCCAGTACCTGGAGATTCTTGTCTACAAATACTGCATATTTGATTGCACTCAAATATATTTTGTTGCCTAAAATAAGGCTTAATATTATTGGTAGCTTCATAGTTCATATTTCATATCCTGCTATATGAATCTACTACACCAATTTGTTAGGCAAAAAATATGAGAATCTATAAATGAGAGTCAGTTTCATTGATTGCAAGTTAGGTGCTGTATTGTTTTCCATGTATTTGATTGCTGATAAACTAGTTACAAATTTATGTAGCTTGAGGTGCCAAAAGAATTGATATCTTTGGCAAAGCTTGAAGAGTTAAAACTGCAGCACAGGCCAGCCTTTATTCCTGTAAGTCCAGAAACAGATGCAACAAAACTTCATGATGAGGATACAGGGATTGTCCAGCGCCGTCTTGCAAATGGAATTCCTATAAACTATAAGGTATGCTATGCAAGTCTATGTATGTTATATTTCTCATGATACTGGTGCTTCTCTTGGCTTTTCATTAATTTTCCTTTGCGCTGTTATTGTGGCCATCTGTGTTATGCTAGGTATTTATTTCCAGAACCGTGTTACTAGAAATTGCTAGACCTCCGTTGATTTGTGTCCCGGATTTTCTTCTATTGATGAAGGGGGAATTCCCCAAGGCTCTGTTTGTTTTGACGGAAAACTTTCTCAGAGAAAAAAATTCTGGCATAAATAAATTTTCCAGTGTTTGTTTTGCAAGAAAAGAAAAGTTTTACAATTGTCTAAATTTTACTTCATTTTTTAAAGGATATTTTTTCTCAGAAATAAGTAAAGAAACACTCCAATTTTTGATTCTACCCATTGCTACCAGCTACCACTTTCATTGTCACCCATCGGGGGCAACACCACCATTGTTGCGCACTGTGTGCAGAGCTTGTGTCAATTAAGAACTTAAAATTCAAGTTGAGCTTCAGCTTGGGCTTGGACCTAGACATTTCTATTGGGGCACAAATTTGAGTTTTTATCAATGCCTGGGCTTGGGCTCAGACCTAAATATTTCTATTCGGGCCAAGTTGAAAATGAAATAGGCCTTGGCCTGAGTCCAAATATTTTGTTTTTCTCTTAAAGTCCAACCCATGTTTTGTGACAAAGTGTACATGCCATTGTCATTACTATTAGCATCCACCTTACCACCATTGCTCACTTTTACATCACTAACCACCATCTCACAATCACTATCCATTATTTGCCATCTAATTTTCTTTTTTCATGTAATTTAAATGAAAGAAAAACTTTTCATGAAAAATTTTCTAATGAAAAAAATAAAAAAATTTGTTATGAAAGTAACTTTCTTTAAGAAAAATTTCTCAAAAAGTTTGTATTTTGGGCAAACTCATTGCTCCCCAGAATTTCCAGAAAGTTGATTTCAAAGCTTCCAAGAAACTTCACAATGCAAAACAAGATGAATAGCTATATATAAACTGTGAAAACACAATAGATACATAAATTGAGATATAGTAGTGAGGCCTACGAGTCTGTAATACTAACAGATCATTTGTATTACTTCCATACTTCCATTAGCTTTCCAAACTAAAGTCTTACTTTAATGGGAACCTTAACGTTCCCAAAAGACATTAAAGACTTTTGAACAGTAGGAGTTCGAATCATAAATTGGAAGAAAGTTTCACAAGTATGAAAGCTAGAAAGGTCTGGTGATTATATCCTTTATTTAGTCAATTGGAGCAACAAAGACTACCCAACAACAAATCAAGGTCAGCAGCCTCCCTATGATTAAGGTTCAAAGAAAAAAAAAGATCCATTAAATGTTGGAACATTGGAAAGTGTAAAAGTTGATAAAGAGGAAGGAAAATATCAGAAAAATGAAGCTCCTAACTATAACCAATGGTTATACCAACATCAAAAGAAAGAAGCAACGCAATGGTAATGGTAAGCGTAAATGAAGAAAATACCTGAGAGATGATCTATGCCCCATATAACTTATTAGTAATCCTGTAGATTTTGAATCAGGAATGGAAGACGGGCTATTATTGTTGGCCCTTTTTTGATGGTCATTAATTGGAAGTTTTAGAACCAATTTGTAACCTGCTAACTGAAAAAGGATCTGATAAGTGCAGTTGGTAATGGATGGGTCCACTTCTCATCTCCATCTATGGGAAAATATAATTATGATCTCCGGTACCTGCTCCTTAGGGTTCATGGATCATCGCATACATATTTACATACATAAGTAAAATGTAATTGACTAAACAACCTAGATAATTGGATCACTAGAATTGCGAAGTGGCATACACACTACCACACTGTGCAGTATGCATGGGCATACATGCACAAAAGACAGTTATTCAATGACCATATTATGGTTTATTAATTGATTTCAAGAAGCCTACCCCTGCAGTACCACATTTGTTTCATCATATTGTTTGAGAAATGGTGACCTTGGTCTTCATGAATTTCTTTTTTCTAATACTCTATGCTGTATGTTGTTCTTTTCCGCATTTGTTTCAATATATGTTTAATTTTAAATTTCTCAATATAGTTGTACTACCTTTTGATTTCCAATTGCATTTATAAGTGCATTATTATGGACACTGATAGGATTTTTATGAAGAATTCAGGATTTCTGTGCTTTCCACCTTGAACTTAGAGGGTGTATTTCTCTTTCCTTATTTCTTGACCCTTCATTCCATTTCTTGTCTGCAGATATCAAAAACTGAAAAACAAAGTGGTGTTATGCGGTTAATTGTTGGTGGTGGACGGGCAGCTGAAAGTTCTGACTCCAGAGGATCTGTTATTGTGGGTGTTCGGACACTTAGTGAGGGAGGTCGTGTTGGTAACTTCTCAAGGGAGCAGGTGAGTTTTCTTACTAACTAATTTTTCTGGATATTAATTCCTGGAAGATGTTTCTAATTTTTGATGATTCACAGGAAAGGCTTCATATGTCCCTTACTTTATAAGAAAAAGAAAAAGCTTATCCTATGTTATCCTAATTAGAATTTATTTATGAAAGCTTCATAACTAATTAAATCTATTTTTCTTCTTTTCAACTTATTTGTACATTTATAGTTAATATACTTGGAGAGCAAAGGAGACCAGGGCTTGCATCTTAGATCTTTTTATGTCTGCGATTGTGGCGCAAACTAGGGAACATGATTATATCACTTCTTCAAAATAGGAAAAATAATAATAATTTGGGTCCAAATAGAGATGTGGAAATGCTAAAGTTGACAATATGGAATTACAAAACTTTTATATAAAATTGTGCACCAAAACATAAAAGTCAGACATACATATAACTGTGCTATGGGCATATATTGAACTGTTTCTAAAATTTAATTTGGTAATCAAGGTTGGAATAGGGTTCTTGCATTTACTGAAGAAACTTTACTGCTTAGAGAGACAAAGGTCATTCTTATAATGTTATACGATTTTGGGATACATATCATTAAATAGTTGTAGAGTATGCCTGTGTCTAATAATAAATGTGCAGACATTACCTTCATTCCCTTAATAATTGAAAACCGCGATGGTGAATGCATATCATGTCAGAAGGTCTCTATTATGGTCATAAAAGTTTTTTTCTGTCTGAGCATCTCATTCATACAAAGATATCATTAATGCATGAACATATTTTCAGTATGTTAAAAGACCCAGATTAATATTGTTGGATCCTTGCATGTGTCAATTTTAAGAGTTGCTCTAGCAAACACATGCTTTTGTCAAAAAAAAATGCTGGTGTGGCTATGAATATGAGAATTGATAAACAACCTTTTTTTCTTATAGTTGTATGTTTCACTTATAATACCAGGTTGAACTTTTCTGTGTGAATCACCTGATAAATTGTTCTTTGGAATCTACGGAGGAATTTATATCTATGGAATTCCGTTTTACTTTAAGAGACAATGGGATGCGTGCGGCTTTTCAGTTGCTTCACATGGTGCTTGAGGTAAAAATCTTGCCAACTGTGTTTACATTCTATTCTTTCTAGTTGCTATGAAACCTATCATCTAAAATTTCTGGCTGTAGTAGTCCTTGTACTGTATTGTATGTGCTGAATTGTACCTCTGTTATCAAAATTATTATCCTGTTCTGTTTTATGCCTTATGTTGGTTCGGTTTGTGCAGCATAGCGTTTGGCTAGATGATGCTTTTGATAGAGCAAGACAATTGTATCTGTCCTATTACCGATCCATCCCCAAAAGCTTGGAACGCTCAACTGCTCACAAACTCATGGTAGCAATGATGGATGGGGATGAGCGGTTTATTGAGCCTACACCAAAGTCATTAGAAAATTTAACTTTGCAATCTGTCAAGGATGCAGTAATGAATCAATTTGTTGGTGATAACATGGAGGTGTGCCATTTTAAAATATGAAGTCTTGTTCTTCAGGCATCACATTAAAACACTAAAATACCTTGTTTAACAACTTAATCTTGTTTGTTCTTCAGGTAAGCATTGTAGGGGACTTCACTGAGGGGGATATTGAATCTTGCATTCTCGATTACCTTGGCACAGCACAGGTCACCAGAAATTGTGAAAGAGAGCAAGAATTCAGCCCACCATTATTTCGACCATCTCCATCTGATCTGCAGTTTCAAGAAGTGAGAATCTAAGCATACTTTTCTTTTAATTTTTTTTAAAATATGATGTAATTAAGTTTGCCGAATAATGTTAAGTTGCACAGTCAAGTTCGGTTTCTTCTTTAAACTTTTGAAACTAACTAGCTATGCTCTAATATGTTAGACCTGTGACATATGTTTATCTGCTTTTGGATAGGTATTCTTGAAGGATACTGATGAGAGGGCATGTGCATATATTGCTGGGCCAGCACCAAACCGTTGGGGTTTTACTGTTGATGGAGAAGACCTATTAGAGTCAATCAATAATACCTTAACAACTGAGAGTGAGTTGCTGCTTCATATCTTACATTATGTTTTTAAATTATACTTTCAGGATAAGTGATAAATGTTTTAATCTTTAAATGCTGAAATGCCTATGCAGATGCTCAGTCAAAATCTGATTCTCTACAGACAGGTGATTTGCGAAGTAACCTTCGCGGTCATCCTCTTTTCTTTGGCATAAGTATGGGGTTGCTGGCTGAGGTTATAAATTCTAGGTACGTCTTCCAGCACATCTTTAGTCAGCTTAGCTGGAAAACTAGAATTTAGACACAATGCGTCAGCTTAATTCACATATTTATATACTGCAATCTTGTAGCATCATTAAATAGGCCACTTAATTCTACCCCTGCTAAGACTTTTTCATAGTTCGTTTATTTATTTTATTTTAAAGTTTGCTCTTTCTTTAGTTAAAAAAAAGGATTATTTAGTTCCTAAATATGTGTGAGAGAGAGAGTCTTTGTTTGATCTTTATTTATTTATGTGTAAAATGATAAAAGTTCTTCCCATATAATCTCTAGAAAATACATGAGACATTATATAGAAGATATTGACAGCTAGGCTGCCAATCTAATCCCTAAAAGATAGTCAATCAATCCCTAAAAAATAGAAAACAGAAAGATAGGAATTAAAACGGAGAAAGATCAGGGATATAATCTTCCCTGATCCCGAAATAATAGGAGACAAGATATCCTAGCAATATAGGTTGAGAATTACAGATATCCAATATCTGCAACACCCCCTCAAGCTGGGCTTCCAAGATTAAACATCTCCAGTTTGTTAACCAGATTTTCAAAGCATCTTCTTGCCAGTGTCTTTGTTAAGATGTCAGCTGTTTGCTCTCCTGTTGAAATATAAGTGATGTAAAGAGTTTCTTATTCAACCTTTTCTTTTATAAAATGCCTATACACCTCCACATGTTTTGTTCTGTCATAGTGGATTGGATTATGAGATATACTTATGGCTGCTTTATTGTCACTATATATTTTTAGAGGAAGCACTAGTTTCACCCTAAGTTCTTCAAGTAATAACTTTAACCATAATATTTCACAAGTACCATATGCTATAACTCTTAGTTCTGCTTCAAAGCTACTCCTGGCCACACGTTTTTTTCTTCTACTCGTGACCAAGTTACTCCAAACAAAGGTATCTAGAAGTGGATCTCCTATCTCCACATGAACCTGCTCAGTCATCATTTGTGTACCCTTCAACACTCCTAACTCATTTTTGCCAAAAAAAAAACAATCATTTTCTGGGAGATCCCTGAAGATACCTTAGGATATGGAGAACAACCTCCATATGTTTTGTATATGGGGAGTGTATGTATTGGCTCACAACACTTACACAACAAATGCTATATCTAGCTTAGTGTGGGAAAGGTAAATGAGTTTTTTAACTAGGCATTGGTACCTCCCACTATCAACTGGGATTCCATTTTGTTTGCCACTTAATTTTGCTGTGGAGTCCATAAGAGTATCTATGGATTTGCAGCCAAGTATCCCAGTTTCCTTCAGTAGATCCAAGATGTATTTTCTCTTCGTGACCGAAATTCTCTTCTTGTTCCTAGCAACTTTCATACCCAGAAAGTAACGTAAGGTGCCAAGGTCTTTTATATTAAATTCAATGGCAAGTCTCCCTTTTAATTTAGATATCTCCGGTCATAATTATATTATCAACATAGACAATAAAAATAGTACTCTTTCCATCTTTATATTTATAGAAGAGAGTATGATCAGTGTGAGTTTGTTTATACCCTTGTTCTAGAATGGCTTTTGAAAAACGGTTAAACCAAGCTCTTGGCGATTGTTTTAGACTATAGAGAGCCTTTTCCAATTTGCATACTACATTTTTCTGGTCTTGATCAAACTTAGGTGAAAGGTTCATATAGAATTCCTCCTCTAAGTCACTATTGAGGAATGCATTTTTTATGTCTAGTCTTGTAGTTCCCAATCAAGGTTGGTCGCAATGAAGATTAAGTTTAGCAACAGGGGCAAAAGTTTCATTATAGTTAATGCCATTAGTTTGGGTGTAGCCCTTTGCAACAAACCTTGTCTTGTACCTCTCAACAGCTCCATTAGATCAGTATTTCAATGTAAACACTCGCTTGCATCTGATAGGGATTTTACCTTGTTTTTTTGACCAAAGTCCATGTGTTATTTTTTTCTAGAGCTTGAAGTTTCTCGAAGACTACTTTTCTCCATTTAGGATTACTCCATGCCTCCTTTATGTTTTTAGAAATTCTTTTATTAGATAAAGGTTTGGAGAGATGAAGAGAGGTGGTCATAAGAAACATAGTTATATATAGGGTGCTAAGTACAAGACCAGGGTTTGTTTTTCTCAAAGCAATAGACCAATCAAGATCACTAACTTCAAAGGTTAATTCGGGTTCAAGAATATGATAGTGTGTTGAGTCATCTGTATCTTCCATCACTTTAGAAGTTTTTCTTTGAGAATAAACAAGGAGTTTCAGTTGTGAGTCACCTCTTTCCTTAGGAACGACAGAGTTAATAGTTTCATTTACCTCAGGACTATGTTGTTCAGTTTGTTCAGGGAAAGTTTCACTAATAGGTTCTGGGGAAGTTTCAGTAATACTTCTATTTCAGTTGGAGAAGTTTCATTGTAAGATTCTAGAAGGTTAGGTCTAGGTTTTGGGTTGGTTTGTTGGATGATTTGCCATGGAGCTTCACTCTCAATTCCCCCTAAAGCGAAATTTTTTTGTATTAGGCTTGATTTTCAAAAAAGGTAACATCTGTGGTTATAAAGTACTTGTGTTTTTCTAGTGAATAACATTTATATCCTTGTTGGGTGGTAGAATATCTGAGAAAAATACAAGGAATGGCACATGAGTCAAGCTTATTTTTGTTATGGTCATGAACATGAACAAACGCTTTACATCCAAACACTTTTAGAGGCAATGAACCCATTAATCTAATATGAGGGTAGTGTTGAAGGAGCATTTGAGCAGGAGTTTTATAGTTAAGAGGTTATTTATAAGGTAACAAGTAGTGAGAATAGAATCTCCCTAAAAATACTTTGGAACATTATTGGCAATCGTGATTGAGCGAGTAAGTCAAGGAGATGTTTGTTTTTTCTCTCAGTCACTCCATTTTGTTGAGGAGTGTCAACACAAGAACTTTGATGTATAATTCCATTGTTCAAGAGAGAAGTTCCCAAGATGGAGTTAAAATATTTTTTTTCATTATTGGTACCTAAAATCTAAATATGAGCATTGTATTATTTTTGATCATTGAGTGAAAGTGCTTAAAAGTTGATGTAGCTTCATTTTTTTCTTTTAGAAGGTAAACCCAAGTGATTCGGGTATGATAATCAATGAAAATAATAAACTATTTTTTACTAGAAGCGTTTTGGACACGTGAAGGACCCTATATTTCACTATGGATTAAGGTGAAAAGTTTTGATGATTTATTGGGTTGTGATGGAAAACTTGTTCTATGGTGTTTTACAAGTTGATAAGTTTCACACTGAACAACATCTTTGTTTTTAAAAAGAGATGGGAACAAATATTTCAAATAAAAGAAACTGGGTTGACCTCACCTAACATAAAGTGTCAAAACATGATCTATTGTTCTCTAGAAAGAGGTTGGTTATAGCCATTAGCCGATGCTTGTTTATTTTCAGAGAACTCCTCAAAATAGTAGGGGCCATTGTTTTCCCTAGCACTACCAATCTTCATGTCCAAATTCAAATCTTAAAAGTTACAAGTAGACTGTGAGAATTGGGCAATGCAATTTTGGTCTTATGTAATTTTATTCAGATAATAAATTGCAAGATAATTTGGGGACATGGAGAGCATCTTTAAGAATTATTTGTGGACTAACACTTACTGTACTAGTAGCAGTAGTTGTTGCAAAGAAACCATCAACAATCTTAATCTTTAGATTTCCTGAACTTGGTTTATAAGAGGAAATAATGTTTGCAGATCCTTTAATGTGGTATGTAGCCCCGAAATCTATGACTCAGGGGTCAATAAACCTTGAATTAGAATTGAAGGCAGTGAGAAAAGTAGCTTTCTGGGCCAAGAGGGAAGTACCAGGGTTTGAAGATGAAGGCTGGGTAGTAGACACATTTGGAGATGCAAATTGAGAGGTTATTATATGTTGCAATTTCTCCATTTGCTCTCGGCTCAAGGAGAGATTATTTTCTCCAAGCCTATGTGCTATTTCAGAGGTGGCTTAGAAGCTCTTCCATCTTTTCTATTGTTTTTTCAATTGTTTGGTTTACTGTGTAGCTTCCAGCACTTATCTCTGGTGTGATTAGACTTTTTATAGTGATCATACCATTGGTCTCTCCTTTGATTCTCAATTCCACAAGTCATAAAAGTAGATTTAGGATATAGTTTGGTGGCTCCCAACATGACCCTTTTTATGTTTTCTTACCTTCAGACTTTTGCAAAAATGTCCTCTATATTCGGCAATGATTTTAGACCAAGGAGGCGTCCATGCACTTCATCTAAATCTTGATTTATATCTGCAAGAAAGTCATAAATTCTGTCTTTGTTAATTACCTTTTGATAGTTCTCAAAACAACGTGAGCACAACCAATGACCATTATTAAAGAGGTCAACTTTCTGCCATAATTTTGAAAGAGAGTTGAAGTACGTTGTGACATCCATATCTGTTTGTGTCAGGTTTTGTGCCCTATTCCGTAGTTCAAACAGTTGAGATGAATTCTCAAGATCAGAGTATTGATGCCGAGTAGCTTCTCACATGTTTGGGGCAATTTTGTAACACATAAAACTTATGATAATCTTTTCATCTATTGAATTAATTAGTTAGGCCATAACTATGGAATTCTGGGCATCCCAGGTTTGAAACAACAGTTTGGATTTTAAAGGTTTCTTGGTTGAACCATCTAGATACCCATATCTTCTTTTCCCTCATGCAACATCTCAACTAATCGGGACTAGGCTAAATAATTTTTTTCCGTAAGTTTATGTGAGGTGATTTGTAATAAAGAATTATCATAGTAGGAGTTACAGAGTATGGTAGCCATTATTGGGGTCGACTGCAAGGAAGTAGAGACTTCCGAGTCGTCCCCTTTGGTGCTTGTCATGGCTGTCCCAAGGAAAGATAACCTGAGGTCGACCCGTCATGGAGGTTTAGAGAGAATGCTCTGATACCCTGTGTAAAATGATAAAAGTTCTTCTCATATAATCTCCAAACAATACATGAAACAATATATAGAAGATATTGACAGTTAGGTTGCCAATCTAATCCCTAAAAGATAGCCAATGAATTCCTCAAAAATAGGAAATAGAAAGATAGGAATTAAAACAGAAAAAGATCTGGATATAATCTTCCCTCATCCCGAAATAATAGGAGACATGATATGCCATCAATATAGGCCAAGAATTACGGATATCCGCAACAATTTATTTTTGTATATTCATCCTTGAGAGTAATATAACACAAAATGTTTTGATGTGAAATTTAAAAGGGACAGATTGTTTCAAATTTAAATAATTAGTAATTGAAATTAGTACTTGAGGTTACATGCAATTGGAATCATATCAACGTTATTTAAATTTTTTGTTATTAGTCCCTTTAGGTCTGTGGCTACAGGTAGTTTTTTGAAATGGTACTCTTAAAATTGTCTGACTGTTTAAGTTATACGTTCGTTGATTTTTTATTATTATCCATGTTCCATTTTTTTTTTCCCTTTGAGCAAGTGTTTTATAATTAAGTCCAATTTAAGTATTTAATTACCTATATAATTGCTCCCCGGACCTTGATGGAAATTGGCTAATCTTTACAAGGAATACTAAAGATTGCTCATTTGACAAAACATTTTGTAGCATATTAATTTGATCTCATCTCTTGAATTTAAGATGCTGTGACTGAGGTGCATTAGCACCTACATGGAATTTTATTCACGAATGATTTAATGAATTTTGGTGGAAACATGAACAGCATGTGACTCTGCTAGTGGAACATGTTCTGCTAGTTGGAATGTACATTAGGAGGATAACATTTATAAGCGAGAAGTTAGGGTACTTGACCTTGTGAATAATAAAATACTAAAAGTTTGATTAAGGTCAGAAGATTGACAGAAATATCCAAAGTAAAATAAAATGCTTGGAATGATATATTGCCTCCAGTGTTCAAATAGTGCTAAATTTCAGCAATGTTAGGCAACTCAATGATGCATGAATCATTGTTTAATTTTACTCTTTCCTAAGCGGAGTAGAGATTTGAATTCATTAGTATCAGGCTTGGATATATATAGAGTAGATGTCCAGTATTTCTACTGGTACCCTGAGTGCATGTGTTCTTTTCAAAATATATCCAATGAGCAATATTTTAACTATGCTTAAAATATGATGTACTACATATTTTGTTGGACAGGCTCTTCACAACGGTCAGAGACTCATTGGGCTTGACATACGATGTGTCATTTGAATTAAACTTGTTTGATAGGCTAAATCTTGGATGGTATGTGGTATCTGTGACGTCAACTCCAGGCAAGGTGCGGGTTCCACTTTTATGAATTTTTTTTTGGGATGTATGTCATTGCTGCTAATTTCAATTTGCTTAGGAGTTGTAATTCATTATTTTCAGGTGCATAAAGCTGTTGATGCATGCAAGAATGTTCTTAGAGGTCTGCATAGCAACACAGTTACTGAGAGGGAATTGGACAGGGTTAGTTTTTGAGCATGCTTGAGTTACTTTTACGTTGCAATTCAGTGTCAGCATTTGTCATTTGGACATTAGTGTGATCTGTTAAACAAACATGATCATTGCCCAAATTTGATGAATTGTCTGGTTGAAAAAGCATTATACTTTCAATTGTGGCTTAAATTGTCTTGTTATTATATGACATATTCTATTCTAATGACTGAAATTTTAGAGATCCTTTTGGTGCTTTTCTTTATTTCAGGCTAAGCGAACTCTTCTTATGAGACATGAAGCTGAAATTAAGTCAAATGCCTATTGGCTGGGATTGTTAGCTCACTTACAAGCTACTTCTGTTCCAAGGAAGGTGAAATGAAGATGCTTAAATCTTTATTTTCAATTATGATAATTGGATCTTCTATTTTTTTGCAAATGAAAGTAGAGATAATTTTATTGCAAACAAAACAAAATTTAGTTTTTGTCCCTACAAATTTAGTTTTTTCTTGAATTGTCAATTTAATTTATCCTAATCTTTGATAATAATGCTTCTATTTAATACATGATCTTTATGTTGAATTTGGTTTCCAGGACATATCATGTATCAAAGATCTAACATTTCTGTATGAAGTGGCAACAATTGGGGATATATACCTTGCCTATGAACAGTTGAAAGTCGATGAGAATTCTCTATATTCATGCATTGGGATTGCTGGGGCTCAGGCTGGACAAGATAATACAGGTGAAGTATTTGAAATTTGTATCACAGCATTGTAACTGAAATCTTACTCAACGACAATTCCAATTTTGACAGAACTGGAAATGGGTTAGAATCCTAAATAAGGATTGCATGGCAGAAAGAATTACAGTTCTACCATAGTAGTTGAGGCACTTGTTGTTGAAAGTAGTCTCTGATGGTGCCTCTTGCTAGCAGTTGTGAATTAAAATACTTGAGTGTTTTTCTTTTGGTTTTTGAAGGAAAAAAAAGCATAATTAGTTTCTAAAGCGTCTTTTAATACGCTTGTGCTTTTTGTTCTCCAAACAACAGATGATAAAAAATTACATTTTCACGAAGATAAAGTAAGATGCAATTGGCATATTTCTTTGTTATAAATCATCAACTTTTAAAATAATTAACAATACCAAACTAAGCTTAGTTACAGTTGAGAGTTTTATTATATTTCTGGGCCTTCCCCCCCCCCCCCCCAAAAAAAAAGTTTGAGCAATGGCCTCTGTAATTACTTGTTCATTTCCTAGGTTTTTAGTAATGAAATTTTATCCTTGAAAGATACCTCAAATTTACAATTGAGAGATAAAATACCAATGCCAATTCTAGCCTTAGATTTCTAGTTCAGTTCCATATGCTAAAAGAAAAATAAGAAATAGAAGAAAAATCCATCTCATGTTACAAGTACAAATGTTGTATTTCTGGTTGCGTATATATTATTCTTAAATCAATCTTTTATTTAAATTATGCAGATCCTGTAGAAGAGGCGGAAGTAGATGATGCTTATCCAGGTGTCATTCCGGTGGGACGTGGTTTATCCACTATGACTCGGCCTACAACATGATTTTTCAAGATGGTTGTTTGTCTTTGGCCTGGTTACTGTGAAATTTAGAGGTATGTTGTGCCTTTGCTTGTATTATATTGAGGCCCTTGTGGTAACTTCTGCAAAATTCATTCATTTATCCACTAGATCTTGGGCGTTCCACTAGCTTTAGGGTTTGGGATGTTTGGGAGCTTTCAGAATTTAATAGTTTTATTTTAGTGACTTGTTTTAACCTTTGGAAAAAACTAGAAAATGCAACGCAAGGCTAACATATGATATGCGCCAACATCTTTTGTAATTTTAGGGTTATAAGCAATTTTTGAAGTAAGACTCATTTTTTTAGTCATTTGGTCTTATTTTGAAAAGTGGTTTTCTATCTGACTTAGAGAATGAAGTATCTAATGCAAAAATGTGAAGTTGATAGTTATTTAATGCATAACTATTAACAGTGAGCTATATGGCTTGATAAAGCGTGTAGCACTTCCCTACAAGGGCTTACTCTACACTACTGGGGTAGAGTCTCAACTTTTGTGTATCCCAGCTATACCTAGCACTGCATGCGTTATAACAACCTCCCTGTAGTACTAGCTATTTGTGCTATATGGAAAAGGGATGCCCTTTATCTCGAAAGGGTGTGGGAAAAATATGAATCTATAGCCTTCATCTTTGTCCAAAGATACAGACAGGCACTTTCTGCCACTAGAAGACATTTTTGGCAACCCTGAGGTTGCCATAAGTCACTTTGATGTTTATTTGACACCATTGACTTTTCTGGTCTCCAAGTGAATTCTTGGTTTGTGATGGAGTCACAAATCAGAGAGCTATAGTTATTTCATGTGGTACTTAAGGAGTGGGGTTCTTCTTTCTTACAAGCTGGTTTTAAGGGCTAGTTCTCTCTGCATGCTTAGATATCTATCAAAGTGGTATTAAAGTTAGGATTGACCTCCTTGAAAAAGGCTACCAGGGAGCATGCAACTTGGTGGGCTCGTCGGGAAGATGTTGCCCGATATCTAAAACCTGCCGGCTGGTGTGAGTGCCCCATATTCTGTTGATCCAGCTTGAGTGTCACATATGCATCCGTTGAGGACATTGGCTCTTTAGGGACAGTGCTATAATAGATTCATATCTGGGAGCTATGAGTAATGCATGTGGTACTTAAGGAGCAAGGTTCTTCCCCCATACAAGCTGGTTGCTTAGGTCTCCATCAGTTCATATATGTCAGTTGCTTGCAGCATTGGATCAGATATTAAATGCATGCTTTGGAACTTGTTGATACATTTTAGCCCTGATTCAATGTTTATATTGCAATTCCTACTGAAATTATCTTCAAATTAAATCAAATAGGATTTTTTCCAACCTTGCTAGTGTTATGATTTCCTTTACATTATTTTATTATGCTTTCTTTTAGATTCTTTGATCCATGTAGCCGTTTGATTTATTAGCCAACCCTATTCAGTGATAAAAGACTTAGTTGTTATTGTTGTTTCTTTCAGATTCTTTCATCAAGAGTTCCAATAGTTTATAGCCTACTTAGAAATAGTCATAATTTAAGTGGTTGATATTGTGTTTTATGGTTTATTCAGTTAAACTTTGGATGATTATTAAGTTCCATGAGTTGTTTTAAATGAGTTTAGTTTTTCATACATATTAGTTGGTTTATTAGTATATTGTTATTGTTCTGAATTATTTTAAAAATATTTGATATATTTCATATAATATGCACAACGTTGGAATATAGTGTACAATGCTGTGTTATAGCGTTTAGGAGCCCTAGTCACTACAAGTGCACTATGCAGTATTAATAACTATGATTTGAGGATGCATTTGGAAGATGGGTGCTCAGCTAATGGTTATTTTCTGGGGTGTTTATTAATAGATATACGGCAATGTATAAAGAGAACTCTGGGATGTTTACCATCTGCGCTTTTTGTCCCAACAAGTTTGTATCTTATTTACATGTTTGTAAAATAATTTATAAAAGATATGTGATTATTAATGTAATTAAATTTAAAAAAATTTATGTAAATACATTTCACTTCTCTTTTTACTACCAGATTGTTCCACTATTTCTTCAAATTAATTCTTTAATTCCATTCATGTTTGGTGTCTTTGCAACTCTGCTGTGTGCCCCACTTTTACTATGGAAAAAAGGGTTGTGACTCTTTATGAATTAGGTAATACTAGTTATTTTTTATCTTTTGATGTGTCATTTGTTTTTGTGAGTGACAACATTATATGGATCAAGAGAGGACAAGAAACATTGAAGTTTAAAATTATTCAATCATGTGCATTGGGGAGATTTTAATTACTACCTCCATATATTTACTTTCATCCAAGACAAGAGGTAATTTCCCTTCATGTTAACGGATAATTTACCCTTGTATATATAGAAATACAAGAGACCAAATCCCCTTTCCTATAATACTGGAGTTAATAGAGCTAGTGTACAAAATATTCATTGGCAAGGGAGGAGATCTTGGGTGGCAGCCTGGGAATCTTGGCTGTCAGCTCAGGTATCAATCTTTTCCTTACAGGGAGAGTTGACATTTTCCAACACTTCCGCTCAAGATGGTGAGTGGGTATCTTCCATTCCCAACTTGATAGAGATTTCTCAAAACCTAGTCGTAGGTAGACCCCTAGTGAGAACATCTGCTGACATGTAAGGTGTTTTAATTAAGCCACAATCAAGACTCTCCTTTATGAAATTCCTATCAATCTCAATGTGCTTTGTTTGATAATATTGACTAGGATTGTGTGCGATATTGATGGCTGATTTATTATCACAATACAACTTCATATTCCATTTACTATTGCTTTGAATTCAGCTTCAGCCCTTGATCTTGCTATCACATTTTGTTTCTTGCTCCATCGAGTTATCAAATTTCCTCCCATAAACTGTAGGTTGATCTCCTAGCCACTTGTGATGCCGCATAGTTAGCATTCGTATAAACCTTCAGGGTAAATTTGCTATTTCTTTTGAACAGGATACCCATCTAGGAGTGGACTTCTAATACTGTAGGATTCAATGGACAGCTTGTGTATATTCTTCCCATGGGCTCTCCATAAATTGGCTAGCTACACTAACAGAGGTCTTGTATGGGACAAACAGATGAGCTTACGAAGGAGCTTTTGGTATATTCCTCAGTCAACAGCATCTCTTTCTGTTCTTCTTATTCCATGATTAAGATCAATCAAAGTACTTGCTGCTTATCTACCCAAACTCCTTGTTTCTTCAAAACGATCTAGAATGTATTTTCATTGAGAGATAAAGATATCCTGCTTTGAGTAGGCCACCTCGATTCCTAGTTAGTCTTCTTAGGTCCTTGATTTCAAATTCTGTAGCTAATTGTTTCCTAAATAGTTCCCATTCATCATCATCATTCCTTATCGCAATAATATTATCCACATAAACCAATAGACCTATCATTTTTTCCTTGTCTGAATGCTTGAAAAGTGTATGATCACCCTGACTTTGTTTATATCCCATTCCAAGCATAGGCTGTGTAAATGTTCCAAACCATGCTTTCAGTGATTGTTTTAGGCCATCTAGTGCTTTCTTTAGTCTGCCAACTTTATCAGTTTTGAATTTCTCATTAAACATATGTGGTGTTTCCATGAATACTTCTTCCAAATCTCCATGTGGAAATGCATTTTTTACATCAAATTCCTGCAAACACCAATTAAACATAGCAGCGAGAGATAAAAGAGTTCTTCCATTATTCATTTTTGCAATTGGAGAGAAAGTTTGCATGTACTCTATTCCATACGTCTAAGGATGCCCTTAAGCTACTTGTCTTGCCTTATATCTTTCAAGTGACCCATTAGCTTTATATTTTGATGTAGAAACCCACTTACAACCTTTTGGCCTGTCCACCATTTCTCAAGTCCTATTTTTCTCTGATGCACTCACTTCCTCTTTCATAGCAAGTGTCTAATTTCTATCCTCTTAACGCCTATTCCATAGATTTAGAAATAGGGTTTGAATTGAAGGCAAATAAGAAACTTTTATGTTGTGCTGAAAGTCTATGGAAGGACAAAAGTTGGAGATTGAATATTGGCAATGTTGGGTACAGGTTTGTGTGGATTTTCTCTGGGAAATGGGTAAAATTGAGGTCAGTTTGTGGGTTCTAATTCTGCAACAATTTTAGAAATAGGCTTACTTTCAGAAACAGAGTCTATTTTTGGTAGAACAGTTTCTTGTATGGATTCAGCTTCATTAACCAGCATTGGGATAGAGTTGGCCTTTTTTCTTCTTGAATACTGCAACAATTTTAGATTCCTTTCTTTTTCTTGATACCCTTCACATGCTGGCACATGGAAATGCAATCTGAAGGAAAGATTTAGGGAGTGGTAGGTGTGGAGAATATTCTGATGGTGCCCATTCTAGGGATAGCTGGCTAGAGAGTTTTGATGCTGATCCCTGATTGGAGTGTTGTTGGCCTCAAGATGGCTCACCGAAAAAATACTTAAGTCGTCGGAAAAGGGTGTTGAACAGTAGAAATCAGAGCAATGCTGCACAAATAGAGGGGCTAGATCTCCCTTGAAATAGTGACTCTGGCCTGAATACTTTGAATTTAAGACTTGCACTTCTCTCAAATCCAGCTCTAATGCCATGTAGAAAGAGTTAGTGGGACATTTGACTTCTTTAGTCGGACACCGTCTGTCTATTTATAACCATAAATTAGGTCAAGTGAATTAGTACAAGCCAAATCCACTAGTTATCAACACATTTATTTTAACTTAACCGTCAACCTTATTCTAACAATATTTTACAAGAGATCAAACACCCATAATTCAGAAGATTAATTTTCTATAATACTAGAGCCAATAGAGCTATTGTACTAAATCATTATAAAAAATGCAGGAACTAAAAATAAGGGAGGAGATCCTGGCTGACAACCCTAGAATCTTGGCTGTTAGGGATGTAAACGAGTAGAGTTGTAATGCTCTCACAGTGAGATAAATGAGTTACTCAAGCTCGGCATGTGAAATAAAATGAGATTAAGCCCGACTCACTTTCTTAAGTGAAAGCTTGATCTTGGCTTGTTTAAGCTCAACTAAGATTATACAAATAAGTGTAATGAGCTAAATGTGCTTATTTGAGCTCAATAAATGAGCTAAAGGAGTTTACATAATATATAAAATGATTAAAAAAAATTATAACAAGTACAACTATATATGTATATGTGTGTATGTATGTAGAGCATGCACTTGCACATTTTTTAGGCATATAAAGAAACAGAGAGCTGAGAGCATCTACCTTGGTGCAATTTTTGAGTGTAACACCATCTTTCATTATATATATATCTATATATATATATATATATATATATATATATATATATATATATATATAGTTTATGTAAATAAATTTAAAATGTGTACAACCATGTATAATATATGAATATTCGTAGAAATATATTATTTTATTTTTAAATGAGATGAGGATCAAGTTTTCAAACTTGACTCATTTTATTAAATAAATTTAATGTTATGCTCAAGCTTATTCGTTTAATAATGGATCAAGTCGAACTGAGCTTCTATACAAGTTACATAGCTTAGTTCATTTACATCTAAACTGTCAGCTTAGGTATCCATCTTCTCTATACACAGTCATGCTTTTGTTTGGACTGCGTTGCTCAATTAGTACAAATGATCTAGATCAGACTTGCAGGCCTAATAAGGCCATATCACCTTTTTTTGCATTGTGGAGTGGCCTGGCAGATTTGGAATAAGTTGTTTAGTATCTGTAATGAGCAATGGATTTGTCCACCTACTTTAGAGCTATTATTGGCTATTAAGCATACCAACTTTGGGAATAAAAATGATCAGAAAGTCCTTTGGCACTGTGCATTTTTTGCATTTTTTTGGGTGACCAGAATGCTTTGCCACCAAAGTGGTTTGGCCATGTATGGAGAAAATCTATTGCGAAGAGTAGATCTAAAGCAGTCCGACAATTAGAGGCAGAGGGAGGTCAAAGAAAAATAGGTGAAACTATTAAGAAGAATTTAATTATTAATAATCTTTTTATTAATCTAATTTATAATAGGTTACTGTGACGTCGTTTGATCCATGTAGCTGACTCTATCTAGTGAGAAAATGTTTAGTTGTTGTTGTTGTTTTGGTGTCTTTGGAAGGAGCAGAATGCAAAAGTCTTCTGTCAAAAGCTTTTCCCATCACATCTTCAGAGGATTGTTTTTCTTGCTTCTTTATGGGCTTCATCTCATGGCCTTTTTTGGGGGGTTTGCTCTGGTAGATTTACAAAGGAATTGGCAAGCTATTTTGAGATGTTAATTGTTCTGTTTTTGAGGACTACTGGTCCTCTATGGTTGTACTACTTTTCTCTCCTTTAATCAATAAAGTTTCTTTTTATATATATAAAAAACATACTCCAACTTAAATTACTACTTTAAGAAAGCTTTGATTCATATTATGGAATTTAGAATTTATTTAACATAGGCATACCTATACTTTTATCCACTCAATTAATGGAAAACTAAAATTCAAATATTAACAGGTTTTATATATACAGATGCGACTGAAAATCACTTCCTCCAAGGTGCAACAATTGGCCTGTTTATGATACATAAGATCTTAAAACGTGGCCAAGAAGTTTTGTACAATCGTGGATATTTTTTTCAACCTGTATGTTTCCTGGGGACCTACTGGGATAGTAAACAAGGAATTGTGTAATTTGAGTTTGGGTCTTGGAGAAATTACTAAAAGTTAGAGGCCATAAGATATTGATGTAGAACAACCTTTCAATTTATTTCTCGATTTATCTACAATCAGAATTTTTGGGCTTCACCGGAAAAAGGTGAATTTCCAAGGTTAAGGCAATTCTCTGGATGTTCTTGTGATGTGTTGCCACAGTTCAGAGACAAATAGTCATGTGTTTTTACATTGTGAAGTGGCTATACAGATGTGGAACAGGCTCTTTGGCATCTTTGTTGAGGTTTGGGTCCACCCGGCCTCTTTAGAGAGCTTTCTACTTACCAAGTTTTATGGTTTTGGGTCAGAAAGGAGCATAAGATGTTGTCACAGAGTGCTGTTTTTGCGGTGGTGTGGTGTATATGGTTGGAAGGGAATGCAGGAATTTTCAGACAGAATTGTTTACCATCACATCTGTGGGAGAGAATTACTTTATTGGCCTCTTTATGGGTTGTTGCTAATGGGTGTTGGAAGGGAATGCAGGAATTTTTAGACAGAGTTGTTTACCATCACATCTGTGGGAGAGAATTACTTTTTTGGCCTCTTTATGGGTTGTTGCTAATGGGTGTTTTAGGGGAATTTCCCTTGTGGACATCCAAAGGGATTGGCAAGCTCTTTTGAAGTGCTAGTTGTACTAGTTTTTTTTCCCCTGTTTTTGAGAGGACTGCTGGTCCTCTGTTGTAATTCTCTCCTTTCCCTTGTAATAAAGTTTCTTTTTCCATCAAAAAGAATAAAGGAAAGCAGTTTGCAGTAGTATTCTGGGGCATCGATTTCTTGAGATATTTTCATATCTATGATGCTAAAGTCTGAGAAAGGTCAGACAGATAAAAGTGAATTACGGTGGATATGTGGTATATGATTCAGCCAAGGATTTTGGGTTGAATTATTCTGAGGGCTATACAGTCTTGTAACCAATCATGTTAGTACTATGAACTAATTAATCCTCTAGCCTAAATTATAAAAGATTAGCACAAAACAAAATATAAATTTCATTGAATGGAAAAAAGTAAATTAAAAAATTAAAAGATGGTTAATAATTTTACTTGATTTAAATCTTTTGATAACCTGAAGGAATCTGTTCTGCAATGTGTCTGTAGTTTCTAGAAACTTTAGTCTACGGCTCTCTTTTGCACCCCAATAATGCTACTAAAACATCGACACAGGGCATTGTGTCACCATAGGGAAAAGGGCTTTGAGGGCGGGGGGGACTCCTTTAAATCCTGGAACCCTGGAATAGCTTCTCAACCTTTGTCAGCTAAAAGGAGCATAGGGCATATGGTTAAATTTTTTGTGTAGCTGGTTAAGTTATTGTTAAAATAAACAGAGCAACTGCTGCCATTGCAGGGTGGAACAGTATACATATTTTTATGGGATTTAGATTCTCTTGTGAGAAGAAAGATAAACACAAAATTACAAAAAGACAACTGTTTGATGGTTATGTCACATGAGAAGATTTTGATCCATTATTATGATTGTGGCAAATCAGAAAAAGTCAAAATACGAGAACAATGTGACTTCTGTAGTTTCAAATCTATAAAATATAAAATATCAGAGACAATATAAAGAAAAACGAAAATTTGTTAGCTTCTTTGTATTCTTCATATCATCATATTTTTGGACAAACCCTGCAAAAAGAGTACATATAAACTCTGCAATTAATTAGGCTTGCTTGTTTCTCTTATAATGACTTTGATCTCTATACTGGAACTACAGTCCTGGAAGAGGCGACCAGACCGAGCTTGTCTTGTTTTAGTTGGTCTGCCGTGCAACAATACAATACAATATATATATATATATATATATATATATATATATATATATATATATATATATATATATATATATATTTGTGGGTGTGTGTGTTGGGGGGGTGGGGTATGGAATATTGTGAACTAAAACCCAAATAAACATGCTAAAGGACTCAGCAATTTCCAGCCAAGGGCAAAAAGCTTAGGCCTCGTTCAATCTTATTCTAAAGCAGTTTTAGGTTTATATGTTAAAACAGTTAAGGTTTGTTTAGAGCAGAATTAACATGATAAAGAAGGACTCAGCAATTTCCAGCCAAGGGCAGGAAGCTTAAGCATCGTTCAACATATCATCATATTTTTTGGACAAACCCTGCAAAAAGAATACATATAAACTCTGCAATTAATTAGGCTTGCTTGTTTTTCTTATAATGATTTTGATCTCTATTACTGGAACTACATTCCTGGAAGAGGCGTCCAGACCAAGCTTGTCCTGTTTTAGTTGGTCTGCCGTGCAACAATACAATATATATATACATATATATATATATATACATATATATATATATATACATATATATATATATATACATATACATATATATATATATATATATATATATATATATATATATATATATATATATATATATATATATATATATCTGAGTGTGTGTGTGTAGAGAGGAGAAAAAAAACTATGGAAATAACAGAAAATCATCATTTTCTTTTGAATGGGAACGTGTGCACATGTGATAGTTGATGTCACAAACCAGACTGATAATTGCCATTATATGTCATAATTATAATTTATATCTCTGATCTGAAGCTACCTATGCCTTTTCCATGTTGAGAAATTTATGATGTGTTGCCATGGTTTCTGGATCAATATTACAGTAAAAGACAACAGTTCTATACTTTTTAAGTAATGGTTGCAACATTTGTTATGTGTTGCTACATAAACTGTTCATTCATCCTTTGCTTATATGTCTTCCAGTGGTGGGGGTTTAACAAATTATTGCATATCTTGACAGGAGTCAATCATGTCTGAAAGTTTAATGGTGGTCTGTGGATATCATTGTTCAGAGGATTAGCAGCATGCGGATCCCATGAAGCTGCTGCATCCACATCTCATTTATACAAGTCAACTGTGAAGGTGTTCGACCATCCTATCACAGTGATGAAAAATTTGAGTGCACTTTTTGGTGAAGAGGGCCAATGGGAATGCACCAGTGTGTCAAGTGTCACGGTCCATTGACACATTCGCTTTGATGCGTTCTCATTGGCTCCTTCTGCCCCAAGAATTTCTCATCAAGTGGCTATTGGCTTGCGCCTAATTGATTTCCTTGTTTTTATAAGGTTGTTATATTTTGATCTTCAGGTGAACTGCTAGTAGCATATTATTTCCACCAATAAATTTATAGGAGTTAAAGAATGGAGAAGAAAATATAGAATCCGCTGCTTAAATGTATAGCTGGTATATACTTTTTCCCTTGGCCTTATTTATTTTTGGGTACATTCTTTAGGCCATATTATAAGAAAGTAGTGTTAGCTCTATATAATTTTTTTTGTGTGATATTTATAATAAGTCACTGTAGTATCGTTTGATCTATATAACCGATTTTGTTTAGTAAAAAAATGTTTAATTATTGTTGTTGGTCACCTATGAAACACGGACATGAACACAGATACGGAATACGATACAGACACGGACATTAGACACAAATTTTTAATAAATGTATGACACGACATGTAAATTAAAAAATAATATATATAGAAAGTAATAATATTTATAATTCACTTTATAATTTAACTTTTAAAAAATTATTATAAATTTATAATACAATCAATATTTATTTTTTAATATTTTTTTTATTAATGTTATTATTTTTATTTTCGTCATCTACACAAAAAAATTAATTTTGGATTATACAAAGATAGATTTGTAACCAATAAAATTTTAACATTAACAACAAAAAGAAATAACAAAATATAAAAATTATGTGCATATATAATAATAATAAAAAATAAAAGTAAGAGAGCAACTTTAAAAAGAATTATATGTGTATTATTATAATTTAATTTTTTTACCATAATTAAAAGTTTTTTTTTTAATTTTTTGCAATTGCGTTTATGTAAGACATTACGAGATAACACAAAAATAAGAAGAATTTGATTTCTTTTTTCTCCATAAAAAAGTTTGAACCCTAAAAGTAAATTTTTGAATAAGTATATATACTTGTATAAAAAAAAATTTCGAAGATTTGTTTAAAAAGAATATGAACATGGCTACACATATAGACAAATTCAATAGGAGGAATTTATTGTCAATGGTCAACAAAAATAAATAATAAATATGCGATGATCGGAATGTAAATTACGATAGATGATAGGAATTTAACTTTAATTATGTTGCTATGATCGAAATATAAGTTGTCAATGTTGTGTTCGAACTTTAAATAAAAATCTAAAGGAGATGGATGATTTATGCCTCAAATGCTTGAAATAATTGTCGAACAAGTTCAAAAAAGTGTCTGACATGAGTTATATATATATATATATATATATATATATATATGTTAAAAAATTAAACACGAGATGCATTAGACACGTGTTTCAAGAATGTCTGAGGAGTATCGGTGTCTGTAAAGTGTCCAATACGTCGACATGCCTTAAAATAAAATGTCCGTGCTTTGTAGTTAATCATTCTTAGGGTTAGCTCTATAAATTGAGTTATTGTTTGAGTGCTTTTATGAATTATTCTTTTCAATACTTTCCCACCCTCCTATCCTCTCACCATCCAAAGGAAAGAAACTTACTTTTCTTCTGGACTGCAATTTTTTTTTCTTTTGAAAGCTCTAGTTTCTTCTATTGATACGAGAATAAAAGCTATTAAAGGAAGAAATATATTATCTTCGACTATCAAATTTACATTGCTTTGTTTCTCCTCTCATGTGCTGTTTCAATACAAAAAGTTATTTGCATAATTCATAATTTATCTTCAATGAGTGAAAGAGGTGGGTACAAAAGAATGTGAGAGTAATGGTGTCTTGGAGAAAACAATAACTTATGAAAGCTAGTAAAACCTTGTATTCTGGAATATTAAAATCTTACATTTTGTATGAGGAATGTAATTACAGATATTTAATGCTTGACAAAAATTTCAGATATATATATTTATGTATTTGTTTACTAAACAAACAAAATTGAGGTATTTAAGATGCTTAGAGAATTTTAAATAGAGTAAACACACAATTTAATTCTTGAATTTACTAAGTCATTATACTTTAATCCGTGAACTTAACTTATTACACGGTTTAGTCCTCAAATTTACCAAACGTCAGACAATTTAGTTCTTCCGTTATCTCTACATTAACTGCTTGTTGACGTGACCCGTTAAGTGCTGACGTAACACGTTAAATGCTAACTAATCATGTCACATCAACGCTGATTCAGCTTTAAAAAGAGAGTAAATACACAATTTAGTCCCTGAATTTATTAAATCCTTACAATTTAATCTTTTAATTTATTATATCCCTACAATTTAGTCTAGATCATGCCATATCAGCACTGACTTAATTTAAAAAAAGAATAAATATACAATTCAGTCCTTGAATTTATTATGTCCCTACAATTTAGTCCTTTAATTTATTATATCCCTACAATGTAGTCCCTAAATTCATGTCATTACACAATTTAATTTTTGAATTTATCAAAAATCAAATAATTTAGTCATTATGTTATTTTTATCTTAATTGTTTATTGATATAACTTGTTAAGTGTTTACATGGTACGTTAAATACTAACTAATCATGCCACATTAGCATTGACTCATCTATAAAATTTTGAAATAAAATTGTTCCCTCAACCTCATACAATGTTATTTGCTTCAAGTTGTTGAATTAAATATTGTATTCGTTTTGCGGGGTAAGGGAAACTGTAGAAGCATTTAAATAAAAGAGAAGAATCGTAAATGTATTTACAATTCAATAATTTTTTTTTTCATACAATCAACTATTTAGCAGCAGAGTGAAAATATTTTTCATAAATTAAATCACATTTTTCCCTATCCCCAAAGGAAAAAAATGATAAGCAAAAGAATCTGCAAAAAAAGAAGTATTTTATTAAAATACACAACAATATTAAAACACAATCATGAGGGCTAATTAATAAATATCAACTATAAATTTTTAACATTAACATATATGAATTAGAGCAAAAATTATAAGAACTAACACAATACTGAATAAGAAAGAATTAAGAACGTTGAAATAATGACATCTTATTATAGTCCAAAATGTGTAAAGTGTCAAGTTAAATTACCTATGGTTGTTAATATCATAAGTTTCAGAATAACTTTTTTTTTTAATCATCAAAAACTTATTAGAATAATTTTGTAGAAAGGGAGTGTTTTATGGCATTGTCAATTGAAGATAGAAAATGAGATTTTTCATATGAGAAGTGGAAAAATAAAGTGAAAAATGAAGCATTTTGAAGTTTTTTTAAACTAAGTTAGCATTGATGTAACTGGTTATATTATAAGTAGTTAGTGTGAAAATAATAGAAAGATTAAATTATTTAATCTTTGGTAAATTCGAGTATTAAATTGTACAATGACTTAATTCAAGAACTAAATTGTAAGAATATAATAAATTCAGGGACTAAATTGTGTATTTTCTATTTTTGTAAACTAAGTCAGTGCTGATGTGGAATGATTAGTTGACATTTAACGTGCCACGTAAGTACTTAACGGGCCACGTCAACATTTAATGAGACACGTCAGCAAATAGTTAATGTAAAGATAACGTAAGGATTAAATTGTCTAACGTAAGGATTAAATTGTCTAACGTTTGGTAAATTTAGAGATTAAACTGTATAATAAGTTAAATTCAGGGATTAAAGTATAATGATATGATAAATTCAGGGATTAAATTATGTATTTACTCTTTTAAATACCTAAATGAAGATAATGTATTGTAACACCTTAGATACTAATGTACTAGGATAAAGGCCATGCTTACTACCATTAATGGGGGAAGAAAAATATATTGATCGTGAGGGCAATAATTGTTTCTCCTCGAAGACACTATGATAAAAAAGAATTAAACTATTACATGTGGTTTTTTTGGGACTAAAACTATTACATGTGGTAAAATTTAGAGTAGTCAAAAAGAGTTTTAATCTACAAGATTGGTCTGTTTAGTTCACTTCAAAAATGGGTTAGATAGGTATTTTCTCAACTCATTTATGGGATTGGTCTGTTTGCTCCACTTAAAAAATGTGTTAGATAGGTACTTTATCAACTCATTTAAATGCTTATTTGTCGGTTGGTCTTGTTTTTCTTGTTAAGCAGTCTAACAGATAACTTCTTGGTGGGTTTGACTGTATATGGCCATTGCCCATATGGGCCAAGGAGGAAGTAGTCTTGGTTTGAAATCAAACTATTAATCAAGTTATTTAATTAGTAACTTTAACAATTAACCAAGTTATTTAATTAATAACCTCATTGGAATTATAAGAGCCCTATTTTGTTGGGAGCAGATCCTTTGCTGTGCCATTTGCCACAACATGCAATGCGGTGCTTGAAATGCACTGTTTCAAGATTAGTTAAATGGTGTATTTCGAGTTCGCAAATTCACGAGCAACCAATGTCATTGAAACAGTCGACTCGTAAAATCTATCAGTCGACTGATGCTAGACCAGGCGCTTGGTCATTTTCAAGGGTTGCCAAGTGCTGGTTAAGGCGCCTGGTTTACCACCTGGCAGCCCTTGTGAGACAAGACTACTAGGCACCTCATCAATTGCCCAACCTGTGGCTCTTTGACCTCCAAGATAATCGTTTAAACGACAACATTGCTCCTCTCTCCAGCTACACCCAACTTAAGCTCCTTTATCTCTCTAGCATTGACTTCTTCGGCAAAATACCGCTAGAGATAGCTTCACTTAACAGTCTACTGAAGCTTCAGGCTTGACCTTTCTGATAACAACATAAGTAGCCCAACTACCAAGGAGCTCTCTTAATTGACTCGGTGTCTCATGCTTCAGCTATAGAACAACATGCTTTCTAGGCATATTTTTGATCTTCCTATTTTGTGGGTTCATCTCAAGGAGCTCAATTTGACCAACAACAAGTTTTATGGATACTTATCCAATGGCATGTGAAGAAATATGGTGATATAAGCTTTTTTGGGAACGAAGGTCTGTGTAGGTCAACCCCATTGTCGATTTGTACCTTCACAGAGAGTCCTCCTTCTTCGACATCGACTCAGACAATTCCTTCCAACCCCAGCTCGTTGCCTCAAACTCAAACAAGCATAATTACAACATCCAAAAGTCAACGGAAAAAGGGTTTGAGTCTTGGAGCTATAGTGGCCATTGTGGTGGTGAATTGTATGGCATTGTTGGTGGCAACCTCTTTCATTGTGGCTCATTGTTGTGCCAAAGGGCAAAGCTCCAATTCGATGGTGGCCAGTGAGAGTGGGAAGAGGAAAAACGAGAGCAGCTATTGCAACGAGAAGCAGGTCTACACCAATAATGGGGGTGTAGATAGCGATGGGACTACTGATAGACTGAAGCAAGCTTGTGTTTTTTGATAGGAGGAATCAATTTAAGTTAAAGGAATTGCTGCGAGCATCGGCAGGGATGCTTGGGAAAGGTAGCTTGGGGACATTTTATAAGGCTGTGCTTGATGGTGGTTTTACCGTGGCTGTTAAAAGGCTAAAGGACTTAAACCCACGCCCAAGGAATAAGTTCGAGCAGCACATAAACATAATTAGAAAAGTGAAGCACCCCAACATTGTCAGTTTCAAAACCTATTACTATGCCAAAGAAGAAAAACTTCTCGTCTATGATTATCTCCCCAACGGAAGCTTGCATTTCCTTCTTCACAATTTGTCTTTGTTTTGATAAATAGAATTCTCATTCTTGAGTTTAAATGACATAATCTGATCCTTAATTTTCACTCTTAAATTTTCATAAGGAATTGTGGTCCAGGAAGAATTTCATTAGATTGGACCATAAGAATAAGCTTGGTGCTAAGAGTGGGCTTGCTCGTATTTATGCAAAATATCGTGCAGCGAAAATACTTCTTGAGAATGTCAAATCTTCCACTGTGCTTCTTGACAAGAATGGTGTTGCTTGCATCTCTGACTTTGGCTTGTCCCTGCTAGAACCTTGTTCATACCATCGCAAGATTGGGTGAATACAGAGCTCTTGAACAAGCAAAAGTCAAGAGGCTGTTTCAACAAGCAGACATATATAGTTTTGGCTTATTATTGGATTGAGGAAAGAAATAAACTTAGAATATTTTTTCTATTTACTTTTAGCTGTCAGAAAAAATAATAGAATGAATTTTATATTATTTAATATTGTATTGAATTTAATATAATTTAATTGAAATTTTTCATAGGGGTTTGATTGAGCACCTGACAACCCTTAAAAATAATCAGGTGTTGGACCAAGCGTCTGATCTAGCATCGGTTGATTGGTATTTTTTTATCAGTATCAATCCACTATTTCAATGACATTGATTGCTCGTGGATTTGTGGACTCAAAACACATTGTTTAACTAATCTTAAAACAGTGCGTATCAAACATTGCGTCTTGTGCTGTGTTAAACAGAGGATCTACTCCCTTGTTTTGTCTATTAATTTCTGAACTTTATCAGAACAATTTATTGGAGGTTCACCTTTCACTGTGGAAATTGAAGTGTCCCAAGGAAGAGAGGGAAAAATGCTATTACAAATTTTAAAATACTGTAGAACAAAGTTTACTCTTCTCGCCACTTGACAATGTACAAGGTCACCTCAATTCTACTCTTCTAAACAGTATTAGAGGCAATTGTCAAAGTTCTGTAATAAGTTAACCCAAATATTCCATCAACAAAAAAAACAAAAAATTGATCCAAAATTCTCGTGTTTGCTTTCAGGAGGAGAAGTAATGAGATCATAAAATAGTAACGACAGGGGCTGCAAGCCTACAATTAATAATTAATGGAAGAATAGAATGACTTTACATAATTTTGAGAGCAGAAATAAATCCATCCAACGGTGTGTCTTGAATTTTCATTTTCCACTTCTATAACACCAAATCTTGGATTACGCAATCACCCAAGAATTGTCATTTTTCTATTTGCTGCCCTTATTTTTTCAAAATTTTGATGAATTGGCTTGTATAATCCAATCCATCTAAAATAAATTGAGTTTTATATCTTGACCCATTTTTGAGAAGGTCAGTCCATCTGATTTCACTTGAAAGTCAGTTGATTTAGTTTGACAACTCTTATTAAATTTGAGTTTAGTTTTACTTAAAGGAGTTAAAAATAGGTTGACTAGACCAATCCCATCAAGTCCAATTCAATTTGGTTGGCCATTTTGGAGAGTTGTGATAGGTTGACATCTTTTCGTAAGAAGTAACAAAAAGTTAGCCTTGCCATTTAAAAGAGTTGAGGATCAGGTAGATGAGCCTTATCTTTTTCAATTGAGTTTCTTAAAAAAAAAAAAAAAAACTTCCAATTTAGTTTACCTCTTTCAATTTGATTCTTCAATGATTACGTAACGAGAAACTAACAGAGTTGATGATGTGGCAAAGAAAAGCCATGCTTATGGCAACAAAGTGGCACTTAGGATTTCATTTTTCCAAGAAAGGACACCAGATCTCAAAATGACATTGTCATCCTAAGGTTGGAAGACAAATTAACACAATATTTGCTATAATCAATCTTTATAATTTTGTAGATTCCTTCAAGATTTACCAAAATATATTCATTTATCAATTGCAATTTTGTCTTGAAATATAATATGGACTTTTCAAGTCATTTATATTTATTTAACCAAATGTCATATTCTACTTCGGAATGATAACTGTTAAATCAAGTTCATTGTTTTACTCAATCACAAAATTTAAGAAATTAGCTCAATATTTTATGAATATTCTTTATCATTATTACTATTACAAGAGAACATTTGAGGCATAAAATATGTGATCATTGTATATTTGTTTAACTAAGAGATAATTTTAAATAATAATGAAATTTCAAGCATATCCAATCATAGTTTTAATTGAATTTTTCATGACAATAACTGCAAAGAAAAATAATTAATTTTTAATATTATCTTCAAGATTAAAATAAAATATCAACATCAAATACTTAAATATAATTAAGAAACAAAAGGAATCTAAAAGTAAGAAGAGAAGAAAAATATAAAAATGTATACATTTTCTTTAACAAGTAACATGAACAACTAATAAAATTTTCATACTTCTCAAATCTTCTTCTTTTTAATTAATTATGTATATATAATACTTGCACATTATATATATTCTCACTTCTTAATTAATCAAAAGTTTGCTGGTTGCATAAAAAATTATAATAAAACCCATAAACATTTATACAACTGAGACAAGGAATACTTGATTCTTTTAAACTAGCTAGTCATTATTTTGTTTGTTTATAGTAACCATAAAATTGATGGTTAATTATTATAAATTTATGAGTTATATGTGTCAAATCGAATAAAACCAACCATATATATATTTTTTGGTAGGCTACAATATTCGTATTTAATGGCGCCTTTTATGCTATAATAAATTGATAGCATTTTATGCACATTGGGTTTGTTTTATGCATGGTCACAAGTGACATACTATCTTTTTAGAAAAAAATATATATGAACTTATGGCCATTTAAGTCACTGGTAACTAGTCATTAAACTATAAAAGTAATACACATTAGTCTTTATAGTCATTCAATATCATATAGCCTTTTAGGCTCTATGACTTTTCAAGCTTACATGACTTTATGTCCGTCTATTTATATGATTTCTAGCCAAAACATAATTATTTAATTTAAAATGGTCTTATGACATTTCAGTTGGCATAGTTAGTCATTTATTGACCTCTAACATACATTTGCACATAGCAATAAGTGTCTATGAAAACTCTTAAACATGTTAAAGTTAGAAAGCCTTCAAGGCTATTGTTGGTGGCATGCAATACACGAACTTTAGGGCTATTAATTAGTATAAAACTTTCTATAGCCACTTAAATCTACCTCCTCGCAATTCATCATAATATACCACAACTTTAATAAATTTTCACTTTCCATTTAAACCATGAAATCATTGGCAGTAAAAAAAGAAAAACCAAAATACATTGATGTGGTTGCTGGTAATCATAACAAGTTTGGCAATATAGGTGCTTTGATTTTAAGGTCAATTTTCAATAGCAGATTGATAAGTATATTATTATTATTTCATAAATGAATATAAATTCACATTGAATTCATAGACAATATAAAGGAAAAACAAAAATTTCTTACCTTGATTGATAAAAAGTAAACTTGAAGAAGATTGATTTACTTACACCAATTTGTTAAAGATTTGTGCTGATAACATGTTATAAATAAAATTGAAAATAGAAATACATAGAGAGAGGTAAGATATGCACATTAAAACGATAAAAGAAAAAGAAGTTTAGTTCTTCGAAATCTATATGTCATGCTTTATAAGTTTAGTTCCTGATGAACTATCTAAAATTCCGTATTTTCTTGTAATCATTTTTTTTCTTTTGGATAGAATACTGGGTTAGATTAAACTAAAGGGCCAGAGTAGCGTGCAGAAGGCTTTCTTTGGACATCTATGCCCTCTTATTCACGCAAATGAAGAAAGAGTGTTTTACAGCTCTTGGATGATTTTAAACATTACTAGTCTAATATACCAAAATTCTTTCTTGGCGTGCATGACTGTCTATTATTTAATTAAAGGAACATAAATGACAATACATATAGCCCCAAAGAAAGGATTGAGAGGACACTTTTCACGCTTAATTAACTAACTGAGTCGTTTAGAATCGGGAAATACGCTGGCGGTCCTATGCTATAGTCTAATCATTAACTTATTTTCATGGACTGTTCTTTGTAATCAAGCCAAATGATTTACATAGAAGATTTATAACTTTAAAAAGAAAAAAATTGAAACCCGAAATATTAAATTCACTTTGATATTAATAGCATGTGAATTATGAGCTCACGAGAAAGAGAAAGACTAATCCAGCTACACATAATTACTGAAATATCACATCCATTGCAACTTCCTACTAGTTGATAACTCAAATTTAGAATCTTTATTTAAATATCTGTATAGAAAAAGTATTTAGTTGATCAATAATTAATTTTTATTTATTTAAATAGATAAGCTGCAGCTTTTTAATCTTTTATTTATATAAAATTTAATTTGTAATAAAGAGGTAAATTAGAGCTGAGTGTAAGAGCCTGTAGCATTATCCAAACACTTAAACTCCTAGCCCGGTGGCTATAATTATAAAGAACATTTATTCATCAATCATTAGGATGAGTAATTTTTGACTTGTTTCCCAGCTTGCCCCGTGCTTAGAGGCCATTCACTGTGAATCCTCCGTCAACACAAATGATCTGTCCCGTTATGTAAGAGGCTGCAGGTAAGCAGAGGAACGCCACCAAGGAAGACACCTCGTTTGGCTCTCCAATTCGTCGCTGAGGGGTTCTTGAAATAAAGTTCTCAAGAAGCTTCTCATCTTTTAGGTGCTGCAAGGAATAATCACAACACAACACGCCCTTAATTAGAAGATTCAGAGGAAAACAAGACTGTCAAAAAGAATTATTAAGGATGGAAAACTTACCAATTCAGCGAGGGGGGTTTTAATAGGCCCTGGTGCAACACAATTCGTCCTTATATTGTCTTTTGCCCACTCACATGCCAAATTTTTCGTCAGCTGGTTCATTGCTCCTGCATGCCACATTTTTTTGAAGTCACTGCTCCATTCAGATCTCCCCAGAAAAATAAAATGATGAGAATGCCTACATACCTTTCGTCGCACTATATATGGATCCTACATTTATAGATACCACACCAGCAGTGGAGGATATGAAAACGATGCTTGCAGCTTCTGAAGCCTTTAGAAGAGGATGTGCAAGTTGGCACATGTTGTACGCAGATTCTAGATTCGTACTAAGCAGAAATGAGAAATCTTCCGCTGTACACTCCAGGGTTTGTTTCCGTATGTTTGTTCCCACATTGTTCACCTAATTCACAAAATAAATAATGAAACATCCAGGAAAAATAGAAAATATTCCTAAATAAGGATGTAAAATCTTCAACTTCAGGCCACTTCTTCCACTTGGTACCCATAATTGAAGAAAGAAACCTTAGATTTCAAGGTCATTTCAGTTAGTTACTAACAAGGATGTTGAGTTTGCCATTAAACACAGAGGACACTCTAGTTATGAGGTCCTCTCTGTGTGCAGGAGACACCATGTCACAGACTGAACCAGTAACTTGATATCCCTTTGTGGCCCATCCATGTATGCATTCATTAAGCTCAGCTTCATTCCTTGAGCAAGTGTGTACAGCCGCCCCTAGCTGTGCCAGCTCCTCCACAATAGCATGCCTGATAATAATAGTATATATCATTATAGGAAATTATTCTTTACTAGGTGACTATACTAGAAAAATATCATATTTTGCTCTGTTTCTTTTAAGTCATGAAATATTGAATGCTCTATTTCTTGCATTTATGTCTTCGGATTACAGCATATTTAATCTTTGGAGTTGCTGCTGCTCTATTCACAAAATAAATTTAAGACACGGAAAGCTCCTCCTCCAAAGTTGGCTAATTAACTTGTTGGGTAATCCGTTAAATTAGCTAAAATATTTGATGAAGAAATAGGCTTTATGTCTAGCTGGAGAACAAGAACAAGAGAAATTAAGAGAGAGAGAGAGAGAGAGAGAGCAACCCGATTCCTTTGGTTCCACCGGTGACCAGAGCGGTCATTCCTTGAAGAGACCACCGACTTTTTGCCTCAGCCATTTCTCCTTTCTACAACTGAGCCTAATCAGAAATTAGACGGGCGATAACCTTCCCTTTCTCAAAAGGGTTATATATTAGATAATGTAATGATAACCTAACACAGTAAATCGTGCTATAATAGTGAGAGATTTGTGTAAGAGAAAATTCATAAGGGGGAGGAGTAATTGACAACTGACAGCATATAGTTTTGTAAGAGAAAATTCATGAAGTGGAGTGGTTGAGATTGACGGCATAGAAAACCATTTTGTTCACTTTCATGGATTTTTCTTCACTCTCTCTTTTCTTCGCTGTTACTATTACGTACAGAATTTCTCTGAGGCTTACTGACTAACTCAATTTGGTCCATTAAGGCATCAAAGGGTAAATCTAGAAATTACAGTATGCTAAACCGCCCGACACATGTTCGCACGTAAATGATTTCGGGACCATTCGTTTGATTACTATATATTTAAATTTGTTAAATATATTGTTCTAAGTTTAAATTTAAGTTATGTATATAAAATAAATTTATTTTTTAAAAATATATCTATTTCGAAGATTTTAATTTTTTAAAGAGATTAATTTTTTGACTGTCAAAACGAAAAATACTCCTAATATAAACTAAAAATAAATAAAAATTTACTGCACCAAGTATATGTGGTCTGAACTCAATTTGGTCCCGTTACGGCATCCAAAACAGCCATATAGTCATAGACATCTTTCTCGTGGCCAATGCACAGCAGGGGGGGTCCCCCAAAACGCAGCCTTTTGACTGCGTTTTGAGATTTTTTATTTTTATTTTTAAATTTTAAATTTTTTTATAAATTATTTAAAAAATTAAATAAAAAGTAAAATTTTAAAAAATGGAAAAACGTTTTTATTTTTAATATATTTTTAAAATTTAATTTTTTCAACATATTATTTAGAAAATTATTTTTAAAAATAAAAATTTGTTGAAAATAAATTTTTTGTCAAAAAATTTAAAAAATTTATTGAAAAACTAATTATAAGTTGTTGAAAATAATTTTTTTTGAAATTATTTAAAAATTTATTGAAAAATTAAATATAAAAATAAGATGGTGTTATGTTTTTTTTTTACATTTTTTTAATTTATTTTTAAAGTTTAATTTTTTAACTAATTATTTAAAAAATTATTTTTTTATAAATTCTTATATTTTTAAATTATATATATTTTTTAACTTTTTTAAATAATTTATGAAAAATTAAAATATAAAAATATATTAAAAATAAAATTTTTTTAAAAGAAACTCTCAAAACGCATCCAAAAGGATGCGTTTTGGGGTACAGCACCTCTGCTGTGCATTAGCCACAGCAGGGGATCCGTGTCCCAACATCCAAGGCATTATTAGATAAGGATACGGATCTCCCGTGCCCCCAAAACGCAGCCATTTGGCTGCGTTTTTTTTGTTTGTTTTCTAAATTAATTTTTAATAAATTTTAAAATTTTAATTATTTTTATAATTATTTTTTATTTTAAAAATTAAATAAAAAATAAATTTAAAAAATATAAGAACGTTTTGATTTTTAAAATATTTTTAAAGTTTAATTTTTTTAACTGATTATTTAAAAAATTATTTTTAAAAAAATGAAAGAAAATAAATTTTAAAAAAATAAGAATTTGTTCAACAAAATTTTTTATCAAAAAAATTTAAAAATTTGTAAAAAAAAAATATAAGAATAAGAAGGTGATATTCTTCCATACTTTTTTTTTTTTATTTTTAACATATTTTTAAAGTTTTATTTTTTCAATAAATTATTTTAAAAATATTTTCTATACTTATATTTTTAAATTTTTTCAACAAAAAATTATTTTCAACAAATTCTTATATTTTTAAATTTAATTTTCTCTTTAATTTTTTTTAAATAATTTTTAAAATAATTTATTGAAAAAATTTAAATTTAAAAATATTTAAAAAAAAAAACTAAAACGCAGCCAAATGACTGCACACGGGGGGATCCGTGTCCCGCTGATAGCAATCAGCATATTTTGGGAATCTTTGTGGTCCAACCTGCACCACAAATTCTAAGACTAGGATTTATCCTCACATGCACTTCATTTTTCATATAAACCACGAACAGAAACAACCTAGAGCAACAGAAGCATTCACTGGCCGGAGATCAAGCTATACCCTGCCAGAAGATCAGAGATGTTTGGTGAACTTGAGCATGAACTAGAGCTGAACGTGCCGGTGAGCGAGACGTGGGATCTCTTTGGCACACTTCGGATCGGAAAACTTGTTGAGCAAGAACTCTCAAATTTGATTCAGAAGGTGGAGCTAACTGAAGGTGATGGAGGAGTCGGAACTGTCCTCAAACTAACATTTGCACCAGGTAATTAATATGATCTACCATTCTGCCTACGTAATTTTTATTATCTTACAGCCGTTCATAACGAAGCAGAGATTTTTCACCTAAATTCTTTAAAAAAAAAATGAATGATTGATCTCAAAATAAAAGGTATATGTACTTTTTGGTATTCTAGACTAACACTTTGACCAATAATCTTAGAATAATTTATTCTTATTATAATCTTATTTACTTAAAAAAAGAAGAAGATAAAACTGTGAAGAACGTATACACGCTTGAGAAAATTGCTCTTTTATTCCTTTACTTATTTTGAATTTCCAAAGATAAAAAGAAAAACCCACTTATATAAAAGATTTATGACACACAAATTTTGAATTATATTGATATTGATTTATTATTGAATTTTAATTAGGTATATCTGGCCCAGCCAGTTACAAGGAGAAGTTCACAAAGATTGACAATGAGAAGCGCATCAAAGAAACCGAGGTAGTTGAAGGAGGGTATTTGGAGCTTGGGTTCACTCTGTTTAGGGTTCGCTTTGAAGTGATTGAGAAGGGCCAAGATTCAAGTATAATCAAATCTACAATTGAGTATGAAGTCAAGGAAGAGGCTGCAGCTAATGCCTCTCTTGTTTCCATCCAGTCTCTGGCAACCATTGCAGAAGTTGCCAAAAATCATCTCAACAAAAACAAGGCTGCAAAACAAGCAAACTAACCATATATCAATTACTTCTAGTGATTAGAATGGTCCCAGAAAAAAAATATTCTAATGAGGGAGAACTCTCCATGTTCTCGCTTTTGCTTAGTTCATGAATAAAATTATGAAAAAACTTTGATTAAGTTTTTATTTTACAAAAATTGGAATTTACAATTACACAATCAAAATTTCTCAAAACCTTCGTGATGATTATAATGCTCCGTTTGGTTAATAGATTTAAAGTGATGAAATGAGAACGTCCATTTTCATTCCATCCAACAAAATATTTGGTTGTAAGAAATCATAACCTATAAAATAAAGATTGCTTGATAGGAGAGAGAAGGCATTTGTAACATTCCGTAAGAAAATAAAATTTATTAGACAAGTTTTAGATATTTAAGAAAATATAATCCTTAAAAAAATTTTTCACCTTACGTGTATGCATAGAAATGTTTTAACATTAATTAAATAGGTAAAGAGGGAAAACCTAAGAGGAAAAATTAAAAATAAATATACTAAAGAAAGGTGAAATTCTTAGGTAAGAAAGATAAATTTTTGTGAAGTAAATAGAGGTATTAAAATTTCAAGAAGATTGAATTAGGGTAATTTTTCCTAATTTAAGAGTTAAAGTTACTAAGTTTAGTATCTCTATCCATAAATTGAACTTTCACCTATGGACATTTCATATAGAGTTTTTCTACTTCACATGAATTTTTAGCAAGCCAATAGGATAGCCCAAAGAAGAAATAAAATATAGACTTGGACTAGGATATAAAAATTAGACTGGTAGCCAAAAAATCATGAAAATGTGACTAAACCCATTATGAAAGGTAGAATTTTATCCAAAGTAAAGAAAATGGATAAGAATGAGCCCAAACCCAAGAGAAAAAATAAAGCAAAAATAAAATAAAGTGATGAAATAATGGTGTAATCAAAATTAGGTGACATGACATTAAAACAAAAATTTTGCAAGTGGTGTGATATCCTACATTCATAATTTTAGCAAGTGGTATGATAATACATGGCATTAAGACAAAACATCTATATCCTACACTCATAATTTTAGCAAGTGGGTAATAATACATAGCATTATGACAAAACATCATTATCCTACACAAATAATTTTAGTTAAGCAAGGAGGATTTAAGGGTTGGAAATTTGCCATCTAAAAAGACAAACCTATCATAGTTGATTAAGACAAAAGAAAAAGAAATGAATCCATAAATCAAAGGGACCTTGTCCCTTATCTTAGAAACATAGTATCATAATTTTCAAAATACAAATCTCCTTTTGCTATGTATATCTTGACTAGAGAAGAGGAAGATAAGAACATAAATTGTTTGTTTTCTAAAAATTCAACCAAGTGTATACTAATTGTAATAAGGTAGACCCATGATCATGAAAGATGAATTATTTGGTGGTCTATTTAAACAAAACTCACCCCTATAACATTAGAATTTTTCGTCCAAGTGAGGGAAAGGAAAAATAGAAGCAAGGTAGAGTGAGGAAAGGAAAGGAAGAAAGGAAGAAAGAGGAAGGAGAAGTCTAGAAGACTAAGTACTTAAGGTAAGTTTAACAATATTTCTTTTTGAAGAAAAGTTTTGAAACTTGTAATATTTATATTAGATTTTGATCTTAGAGCTTTAATGATTGGTCATGGATGTTACTATATCATGTTACATATTATGTATGTTTGAATACTTAGATTGGTGTAGATAGTTCTGCATAGGTATGGCTATGGGTGACAAACTTTTATGCTTCTGTTTTTAAAATTCTGAAAAGAA
The DNA here is from genome assembly GCA_037074535.1 of Gleditsia sinensis. Lineage (NCBI taxonomy): Eukaryota > Viridiplantae > Streptophyta > Magnoliopsida > Fabales > Fabaceae > Gleditsia > Gleditsia sinensis. The sequence continues at coordinate 18,113,604 of CM073466.1, read as the reverse complement.
TTGGTAAGGAATTAAAACAAATGGTTAATATGAAAAATGTCGATGTATGTATCACAGATTTTTATCCACTGAAATCACTCAATTTGGAGTCTATATGAGGTAGATATGGTCCGATTAGTAAGTAAAGGTAAGAAAATGGTTAATCAGGGAAGAATCATCTGTGTTTTAATTTTTGGGAACATTCTGTAGGGAATTAAAATAAATGGTTAACATAAAAATTATAGCTATATGTGTCACAGATTTTTAGCCACTAGAATCACTCAATTTGGAGTCCATATGAGGTAGATATAGTTCGATAGCAAATGTCAAAAAATGGTTAATCAGGGAAGAATATGTTAGGATAGTTTCTGTGTTTTAATTTCTGAGAACATTCTGTAGGGAATTAAAATAAATGTTTAACATAAGAATTATAGCTATATGTGTCACGGATTTTTAGCCACTGGAATCACATAATTTGGAATTATTATGAGGGAGATATGGACAGATTAGTAGGTAGAGGTCAGAACTTACCCGAGAAGAAATAACATGTTTTTTGAGAGAGTAATATCACCATGATTTCTTAATATTTCGTTAAACTATTCAAGATAAGAGTTTTAGATAATTATTTTGTTTTTAAATTGATATCAATATTACCTAAATGGAAGTTAAATTGAGGGAGTTATTCTCTGATTAGTAAGAGAAGGTCAGATAGGATGAAAACATGCATCAAGAAAATAAAGAAATAAAATTAATATTAAAAAAAAAGAATCTTATAAATGAAAATAATAAATGACTAGTATATGCTATAGCCATTGCCATTGCATGAACTTCTTACCATCTTAAGTGTGAAATTTTGACATGAAAATATTTTATAAAGTAATATTTGAAATGGTTATGTTCATGGCATGATTACTAATAATTTTTTGTAATAGTTATATTTTGTTGAACATACTTATTATTGAAAGCATATTTTTGGCTATCATTGTGAAAAGAAAAGAAATGAGCATGGTCACATGGAAATCCGTGTGGTGCACCAGTACGGAACGCCCTACCAACGGTTATGAATATATTAATGAGAAAAGAAAGAGAAAGTATGCCATGTCGGACAGAGCGAGAAAAACCTATACCGGAGAGTAGAAAATACTCACCCTGACCGGGGTAACTTGATATGAGAATAAATTGATAGTAATCATATGATATTATGAAAATAATTAATCCTATCATACATGTCATTACTGTACGATTCTCATATGTATAGATATAGTGCATTCATGTGACCAAAGATATTTACTATAATTTATACAGCTGAACATGACGTGATGAGCTATATTGATGATGATTTATTGTTGAACTTACTGGGATTTAATTCTCACTATATTTTCATATCATGTTCAGAAAATTAGTTATGCAGATTTTTCTATGGCCCTAACTTTTAGTGTGCGTTGGATCGAGTTACTTTATGTTGGGCAGATCCTAAAATCAAATAATATGTTTGTGGTCGAGTTGGTTCAGATCTTGGTGAAGGTGCATCCACCCGCATTTATATCTTCAGAATTGGTCAATTAGAATAAATAAGATGTAATTATTTATGTGTTTAATTTTATTGTACGTACTTTTTGATTAATGACGTGTATGTGAACTCTATATTGTATAATAAATAATAATAAAAAAATAAGGTTGTTACAACATTGCCACACCAAATGGATGGAATCAAGGGTAAAAGGAATGAGATTAGCAGGAAATAATGTTTTTCTCTTTTTTTTTTAAATAAACAATAAAAATATTTTTTTAAAAATAAATTAATTAAAAAAGTTTACAAAAATCACTTGTTGAAGTGGTTTGTTATTTGAAAAATAATAAATAAATATTTTTTAAAAAATAAATAAATTAGAAAATGTTATTTATTATTAATAAATAACATAAAATAAATAATATTTAAATTATTTTTTAAACTCATTAATATTTTTTAAAATTTTTTTATATTACTATTTAATTTTTTTAATATTATTTTTAAATAAATTTTTAAGTTAAAATAATATTATTTTAATAATTTTATTCTCTAAAGGTATTTTTATCTTTTTATTAACTTTTTATTTTATTTTTATATTATTTATGACATACCAAACGTAAAAAAGCAATGGAGATTTCATTTTTTTCTATGGTGTACCAAATATAATTTTTTTTATAGCATTTTATTCTATTCTCAATTCTCATTTCTATTTCTTTTTTTACCATCAACCAAACAACACTTAAGTATATATTGTAAATTAACAATTTAATAACAAATTTATAAATTTATTTAATTTTGGTTTTCTAATTTTTTTAAATGTACAACTTAATTTTTAGAATTATCAATTCATTACATGTTAATTTTTTTATTAATTTTTTTTAAAATTAAACTTAATATATATTAATCACTCTAAATATTAATATTAATATGTGATGAGTTTAATATTTTTATAAATTAATTTATATATTTAAAAATATTTTAAAAATAAAATTAAGTGAATCTAAAAATTTAATAACCAAATGGTTAGTCTATGAATAGGTTATTGCATCTAAATACTTATGGCCTTACTTAAAAATTTTCAGGTGGACTCACCTGAATTGAAATAGTTAAATACAGTGCAGTTGTGAGGGTTGTAAGAAACTATTTTTGGGTAACTAGCATTACTCTTTTGTTTTAGTCAAATAGGGTTGATCCCACTCTACCCCAATAGGTTGAGACTTTAATAAATTGGACCCGACAAATCTTTTTTTACAAATGGATTTTATGGGTTGGCTGTAAAGGTCATGCCTAAAAGAATGCAAATTTATAATATAAATAGTACGGAATTTTTTTTAAGTCATATAAGAAAATAATAAACAATATTACAAAAAGTCAAAATACAATTTGTGGCCTTGCAAGGCTACATAAACTAAAATAGAACTAAACAAAGCCTACACCCCAAAGAAAAAGTAGTATGCTGTCGTATAGACTAAAGGGCAACACACCCAAAACCAAAATATTTGAAACAACTCTAAGAAGACTTTAAACAGAAAACCCTCCCTTACCTAAGGCACTAATCGTAAGCTCTAAGAATTAACACATCTCTGACAAAATAAACTAAAATATTAGATAATGAATACAACTCAACGGCACGTTTATATAAAAATATGTATATTATATATAAAGAGAAATAACACACACGCTCAATTTTTTCTTAAAGTTTTTTAAAGGCATTTTATCTTCAAGTTTTTAAGCTTTGTTGAGGTTTCGAGGAGGTAAACAGTATATTACCTCTTCTTAGAAGGAGGATGGAAATTTTTTTCTTTTTTTTTTGGACAAGGATAAAAACTTTCAAATAGAAAGAAAGTTGCTTCTACAAATAAAAGAAAAACTTTTTTAAGAAAAAGAAGAAGAAGAAAACGAAATGGTATAACGACAATCTTGAGAGCGGCACTCCAAGGGCCTAGCCCAACTCAATCATCCAGTTTTATTTTTATTTTACTCTTAAGGTATGACTTGGGCCAACCCGTTGGATTAAGTTAAAACTCTTCCTAAAAATGAGCTGCCATTTCACTGGCCGATCCATTGAGCATAATCTATATGAATAGCTCTAGCTATCCGTCAGATCCTGCTTAGTCGCTGCCCCGCCGCTCCTCTCAAGGTCTCTCCTAAGCCCTAGAGCAGCATCCGCAGAAATAGCACCTTCCCCCTCCCCTCATCATCAGCTTTTTTATTACTTTTTTATTTTTAACTTCTTTTACTTATATTTCTTTTTAAATATATTTTTTCTCTATTTAAAATTTTTTTTTCTTTCCTAAGAAAGTTTGTTCCTCTGGTTAGAGAAATGGTATAAGAGTTTTAAAGAATCATATTATTTGTTCAAATTTATAAGTTGAATTTAAATTTGAGTGAAAAAAAATCAGATTTATAACACCGAATTAATGTTTATGTAAAAAATATTTAAAAAGAGTTAATTTTTAAAAAAATTGAGAGATGTATTACCTTTTAAAATGTGTTTTTATTTTTTTATTTTATTATTATATTAATTGTATTGCTGAATTTTAAAATGTAATATTTAATATATTAAAATTTTAAAAATATGTTATCTTTTTATTTTTTAATCATAGTATTAATTATTTTTTTGTATTTTCAAGAACTGTAAAATTTTTATATTCTACTTGTATCTTTTATTTGTTAGCCTCAGTGTTTGTTTATTTTGTATAAATGTAATTTTTTCACTTATAAAAAAAAAACTCTAACTAATCGTACATGTTAAATTATGTTTCTAGTGTTCTATATTATATTTAAGTTTTTTGGGGGACGTCCAATAAAATTGAAAGGAGATACAACTTTATTTAGATGTTATTACTACCTCTCAAATTATTTTGGTTAAATTCACAAAGGACGTCGACAATTTTAAGCTCTTTTCACATTCTATTTTTATATTCTGTTTTTATACTTTGAAATTAGTTTCTATTTTTTATTTTTCATATTTTTGAAGATGCATTTATTTTGTGTTTTATTTTTATTATATTTTAGTTATATAATTATATTTTCAATTTTTTACTATTTTTTAATTATATAAATAGTAATATATTATTCACATGATTAAAAAATAATTACAAAAATATAACTATTATAGTTTGTTACAGTATTAAAAATTTTAAAAATGATATTTAAAAATTTTTAAAAATATTTTTTAATAATAAAAAAAGTAAATAAATATGATTTCGTAACCATTTTCAATTTTAAGTGAAAATGGAAATTGAAAATACTGAAACCAAACAAAGCCTTGTTTTTGTTTTCGGACTCCAAATTAAAGTAAAAAAGTATATGTACAAAATATAAATAAAATTTTGTAAAATTATAAAAAAAAATAAGTTAAAATATTAATTGAAGAAAAAAATCTTAAATTTCAAATTAAATTTAATAATATAACAATTTCAATAATTGATACTATAATAATATTCAAGTAACAAAGAGTAAAGTCTGTTCCATCATTTGATGTTCCAAATTCATGAATCCTCAAAAAGTGCAAAGAGTTCCCGCACCCTCCCTTTCACTATTTCTTCAATGGACCACAAACCTACCATCTCTTGTTAACCATCTCCCTCCGCCGTATGTCCAGAAGCTCAAACACACTGACATGTATAAGTTGATTGCTATCGGCCAGCCAAAATATGCTGTAGCATCAGATTATAGGCATGTATAAGCTTACCACAAGCTTTAAAAATATTCAAACACGCTAGGAGGTAACCCAAGCTGGAAGTTACGTATCATTGGTATAGAAGGTGAAGGCAGGCCTTCTACCCCCTTTCAAATATAAAACTCACCGCTACTTCCCAGTTGACCTTCTCTTCGTCTCACAGAGCTTGAAAAACGGAGTCTGATGATAAGTCATTAACATCAGAAAAGCCAATGATGAGCGAGGTGGAAATCAAGTGAGGTCCTACGAGTGTAGTTTCTGCAAGAGGGGCTTCTCTAATGCACAAGCATTGGGAGGCAGTTAACCTGCATTTCCAAAGGTCAAATTTCAACAAGTTTAACCTGCATCTCTCCCCCAAAACAAATGGAGGGTGAGAACAGTTCAAATCAATATTAGACTGTCACGGTCTCAAATGATGGAACACATGACCGGCACGGCATACGGGTTTCCCCCTAACCGCAAGCTTAACATATAGTGTGCACAAACATCCAGCACACAATCCAGAGTACATAATAAATATAACTGGCCACATATGCCACATTCAATATCAGAAAATACTGTATATATATATATATATATATATATATATATATATATATATATATATATATATATATATATATATATATATATATATATATATATCAATCCAACATCCGCGATTCAACTTAGCCCATAGCCTCATAATATTCATGTGGTTCAACTTGACCCAAAGCCTCATAATACCAACATCGTTGTAAAACATAAAATCGTTTTCCAAACAACACATCAAAATACGCAAGAAGCGAGGATCCTGCCTGTAAGTTCATGAAGATACACTAGACATAAACTAAACTAGACAAACAGTACAAAAGAGCCTTGCCCAAACTAGGGCTCACCAACACTATCTTCAGCCTCCTACGAAGCTGTAGCTGAATCAAAGTCTCTTTGACTATCTGTGGAGAGGAAAGAGAAGAGGGGTGAGATCACATATCAGTGAATGGGTAAATCACACTATAACAGAAACAGGGCAAACCAAGCACAAGTGTTTCGTAATGAGTTTAATAATTGAAATCAAAGTGTAAAGATAATAATAGAAACATTAAGCATTTAACCACAATTTATTGAAAGAAAAGTTAAACAATTCAAATGTATGTTCAAAAGATAAAACATGATTAAATCAGTAACCGCAAAGCAAATCCATTATGCATGGTAAGTAATAAATGAAGTTATTTATGCAATAACAATGATGAATGAGATATTTTAGAAATATTTAATCTTTAAGAAAAATGCACTAGTTTATTGGAGGTCTTTTCTAACAGATCAATCATCTTCCCCAAGCACACAGCAAGGGTAGGGTAATCACTATAGGTGTAGACATAAATTCACCCTAAATTCTCCAAGCACATAGCAAGGGTATGGCAATCATTGTAGGCGTAGACATAAGTCCACCTAAACCCCCCAAGTACATAGCAAGGGTGTGAAAATCACTATAGGCGTAGACATAAGCCCACCCTAAATTTTATAACTCAGGCGGTCATAAGCCCGTCACAATATCCTAGGCCGAAGCCTCCGCATCACCATGGTGCACCAGGGCTAGCATTACCTGCGGCTAGCTAAGAGTGATCTAAAAGGGTTCCTCCAATAGAAAACATTTGAAAATATGCTATTCAAAAAGTTTAAAGTAAAACATTTCAATAACATTACAATAAAGGTATAATTCTTCATCTAGCTCCTTTCATGCATAAAACTCTGTTCTAAAATATGTCTCATACATGGATTTCTATGGAGACCTTTATCATCATAAACTTTCCCTTTAAACATATCGTCCGTAGACGTTGCATAGATGTTCGCATGCATCAAATCATTTCATGACTAACTTAGTTCATTTCTATGACTAAGTTCGCATTTCTAAAAATCTAACTCAATGGAGAATTATCAGTCTAGATGCTTGCCTTGCATACTTAGGGTTCAACTAGGATTGAAATTTATAATTTCTAACATGGTTGGAACATATTGGTTTTCAAAGCGGTAAAACAATTTAGCATACATTCCAACTAGTTAAAATCATCCGAGAGAGTTATAAACCGAATTCGTAAAACATACGCTATAGTATGAAAAACTCATTCACCGGTAAGGGCTCCAGATTGGACAGCCCTAAAATCCTCGTTTCTGGTCTAAATTCGGTAAAAAAAACCCCCAAAATCGAGTCTGGAAGGTCCAAAAACCTTAAATGAGCTTGGACACTATTCACCGCCGGAAAACACTATTCACGCCGGAAAAAACTATGCACTGCCAATTTTTATCGCCGGAAAATACTATTCACCATCACAAAAATTTTACCGAATCAACAAAATAATTTTATATCCTAATATTTATCTAGTTTCTGAATCCATCTACGGAGTCAGATTTCTAATTAGAAGTTTCTAAGTAAGGTTTTTCAGAATTTACCTTTTACCGAAATTTTCTACTTCAGATCTATGGCGATTCAACGGTTGATTTAAAAAACTGATCGGTCAAAACTGAAGTATTCTTCGTCCTGAATCCAATAACTTTTTCAGTTTTGAGATTGGAAGACCATAAGCACTCCAAATCGAAAGATAAAATTGGATATTACTATTCATACACTATTTATTACTATGCATTTTCTTCATTTTTCTTGAATTCGATCGTTTTATGGTTTCTGTTTTTTTTAATATAATAATAATTATTAAATAATTAATAATAAGATTTTCTTTTATAAAATTCATATAAATTCCGTTTTTCATCATAAAATATCCCAATTTTTTTTAAAAATTCCCATTCTCATAAATCTTTAGTTAAACTCTTAAATCATGATTTTTCTTGATAAAAATCATAATAAAACAAATTTCAAAACAAATATCTTTATTCATATTAAAAGAAAGAATATTTCTAAAAATACTGTAAAAATTCAATAGAGGCCGGTATAATTATTTTAAGCAACACAATACTTCTTTTACTTAAAAGTCCACTTACTTTTAACAAATCATAATCATTTCTACATAAATAAAAATATATTTACTTATAGCGCGTCAAAACATAAATTCTCATATTTCTTTTGTAATTCTTTAATCCATGTAATAAATATACATATTTTCTATGGTTCTTATCTCTATTGTCAAAATTCTCTCTTTTATTCTAAATTTCCTTTAATTGGAATTTTCGTTAAATTTTACGGTTATTACATTCTTTCCTCCTTAAAAAAATTCGGTCCCCGAATTTCACCACCACAGTTGCAGATAAACACTAACCTCATTGTTCAAATAAATGCGGATATCTGGCACGTATATCCTCCTCTCTTTCGCAAGTAGCTTTCTCAAAAGAGTGATTTTTTCCATATCACCTTTACTGTAGATATTTCTTTTGACCATAACTTCTTTTCTTGTTTGTCCACTATTGCTACTGGTTGTTCCTCATAGGTTAAATCTTTCTGTAACTGAATCTATGGACACTGTATAACATGTGTAGAATAAGGTAAATATTTCTGTAGCATAGACACATGAAAAACTGGATGGACATTACCAAATTCAGGTGGTAAAGCCAAACAACAAGCCACTGAACAGATCCTATCAAAAATTTCAAATGGTTCTATATACCAAGGGAGTAACTTTCCTTTCTTTCCAAATCTCATTACCTCTTTCATTGGTGAGTCATTAAAGAATATATGGTCTCCAACTGATAATTCCTAGTGCTCAATATTCATAGTCCTTGTAAACTTTTGACTTGTATTGAGTTTCCAGTATTCTTTTTCTAATCAATTTCACTTTATCAATGACATCTTATAATAAATATAACTCCACTGAGTCATTTAACAGAACATTTGTAACACCTCTTACATAAGGCTTAAATCTTCTAATATCATTTTATTATAGACAAATTCTGCTAAGAAATCTCCTACCAATCTAAAAAACATATGCTTGAAGTATGCGCTCCAAGTTAGCATCATCAATTTAGATAAGTCATATTTTATCTATTGCATTTTATTCCAAATTAGATTTTCAAAGTTTAACTTTTCTCAATTCACTCACATATTAAGAAACCTATGATGTTCATGTAAAACTTCAAATAATACCATTGTATATTGGCATGATAATTACTACTATGAGCAAGTTCAACTAAGGACAATTAATTTCTCCAAACTTTCACCACAATAATATAAAGATACTTAAAGCATAACTTTTAATGTATAAACACATTATTTAAATTTAGTATCAGTTATACTATAATATAATAAATATCCTTAAACTTACTGAATAACTCTCTTGAGATAATATATTCAATTTGTACTTGCTAAAATACCCACCAATGAAAAATTTCACTTGTATCTTCTTTTTACCATTATACTAGTACCATTTTTTTTTATCTCAGTATATCCTTATTACCTTGGGTAATCCATATTCACAATCTATGGCTTCTTCTGAAATCTCCTTTCTCAACAATTATCCATACGTGAATTTCCAATCTCAACATAATTTACATTCCAAATACTAGACTCAATTTAGCATGGTATAAATCCTTAACATAAATATTTTAATTACTTACATTATTCTCAGAGATGATTCTCAAAATATTCTCCATGTTTCCAAATTAAAAATTTCAAAATTAGCTTAAATCTTACTTTTCATACTTTACTCCTCAAAAACTTCAACACCGTTAATTCCTTTGATTACATTCGTCAAAGCACTATTACATCATCATCCATCTATCCTTTTCAAAATCTCTATTACTTTAATCTACTAATCAAAATCTTTCATTTAATGCCAAATATTAATGTAGGGCAATGCAGCAGAAAATGAGAAACACGTAATAGAGCATGGTGCCAAAATAGGAAGTCAGAAGTTTGGACAAAACATTAACAAGAAATTAAAATCGGTGGCCGTAATTCTTGAAAATCTGTAAACAAAATCTAGTTGCTATTTCAGCGAAAATCGGTGGCTGCAATCGGTGGCCGAAAATTTTGAATATATGTGCCAAAATTTAATTCAATTTGTACTTGCTAACATACCTGCCAATGAAAAATTTCACTTGTATCTTCTTTTTACCGTACCATTTTTTTTATCTCAGTATATCCTTATTACCTCGGGTAATCCATATTTACAATCTATGGCTTCTTCTGAAATCTCTTTTCTCAACAATTATCCATACGTGAATTTCCAATCTCAACATAATTTACATTCTAGATATTAGTCTCAATTTAGCAAGGTATAAATCATTAACACAAATATCTTAATCACTTACATTATTCTCAGAGATGATTCTCAAAATATTCTCCATGTTTCCAAATTAAAAATTTCGAGATTAGCTTAAATCTTACTTTCCATACTTTACTCCTTAAAAACTTCAACACCGTTAACTCCTTTGATTACATTCGTCAAAGCACCATTACATCATCATTCATTTATTCTTTTCAAAATCTCTATTACTTTAATCTACTAATAAGTTGAACACCATAATAACTGAGTTCCAAAGATTAGAAATTATCTTTCCTTGCAATGAGGGAAAACAACCTTGCATTTAATACCAACCGTTAATGAGAGAGAATGCAGTGAAACAGACGAAAAGCACAATAGAGAATGGTGCCAAAATAGAAAGTCAAAAATTTGGACAAATATTGAAAATAATTAAAATCGGTGGCCGTAATTCTTGAAAATCTGTAAACAAAATCTAGCTGCTATTTCAGCGAAAATCGGTGATCGCAATCGGTGGCCGCAAATTTTGAATATATGTGCCAAAATTTAATTCAAAGATATTGTTATTCGACAGAAGCATATCATATGGAAAAGAAATATTTTTGACCCTATAAAGTCTGTGAATAACAAGAGCACAAAGTTAACTGGTAGGATACAGTTGGTTGCTTCAAAATATATATAATCAATCAACTGTAAATAATCAGTTCAAATTAAAATTTCTCAAAATAGCTAGTTGACTTATAAACCAATAGTCGACTGGTAAAAACATTGAGAAAACAAAATAAACCATTTGATTGTTCCTCTTTAACAATTAATTGGTTTGCATTTTCACTCTTTTTCTTTTTCTTTTTTTTTACAATGACGGCTATCACCTACAACCTTTCTACAAAAATCAAGACATCAATGCTTCATTAAAGACAATAAGAAAAAGACAGATTTTTGGTGATATCTTATCTTATGCTCTTTATGTGCTTAATATGGGTCACAGGCATAACTACTGTACATATACATGCTTGCCGTTTTTTTACCTTTAATTTAGCTGATATCCACCAATCACTCACATAGCTGTTCTAATAATATCCGGCCTATTCACATAGCTATTATAAATATGCCCTTCTCTGAATTCAATAAATACTTACATTAGCATCTTTGTCTATACTCGAAGTTAAGGTAAGAACAATTATGGAGGGAACAACATTCCGTCAGTTTCGAAATATCTGTGTCTTTTGTGGTCCCCGTCCTGGAAAAGATGGAGAATATATGAAAGCAGCACAAAACCTGGGTATGGTGCTGGCCAGGAGAAAAAATCATTTAGTGTATGGTGGAGGTAACTGTGGGTTAATGGGGTGTGTGGCTACAGCTGCACATGTAGGAGGATGCCGAGTTCTAGGTATTATTCCTACAGCTCTAGCTGCATCCAGCAACATAGGGAAAACAATTGGGGAAGAATATAGAGTAGCTTCCATGTATGAACGCATGGCTAGAATGATGAGCAATGCTGATGCCTTCATTGCCTTACCAGGGGGTTTTGGTACTTTAGAGGAGATTTTTCAAATAGTCTCTTGGGCACAACTGAATATGCATCATAAATCAATAGGTTTGTTAAATGTTAATCATTTCTTTGATGGTTTGTTATATTTCCTTGATCATGCTGTGGAACAAAGGTTTATCCCACACTCAGCACAATGAATTCTCATCTTAGCTTCAGATGCTGAAGAGTTGATTGATGCTTTACAAGCATATGTTCATGTACTTGATCCAATCACAGCTCAAATAGAATGGACAACAGACCATAGCAGAAAGCGCAAATTGGACTTGGATCTTCATCTGTAATTGTAGCAAGATGTGGACATTGCTGTACCACTTTTACTTTCTTAGGGTTATCTTGGATACCATCTTGCTAAACATACTCCTTTAGAGTTTGTAAAACTATCTTTAAATGTTGCTTATGATCCTTTGAACTTTTGTAATATTTTAGTGTATCGTCAATAATTATAATAACAAATTGATCTAGAAATGGCTTAAGTACTCTTTTTTTTATCAAGTCCATGAATAAAGCTTGGATATTTTTCAAACTAAATGACATCACCAAGAACTCATAATGCCATAACGAGTCCTAAAAGAAATTTTTCGAATATCCTATTCCCTTATCCTCAATTGATGAGATCCAAATATTAAATCAATTCAATTTTTTTTTAAATGTTGAGCACCTTGTAGCTGGTTAAACATATAATCTATATAAGATAATGAGTATTTATTCTACATTGTCACTTTATTCAATTGTCTATAATCTATGCATAGTCATAGTGATTCATCTTTCTTTTTTATAGATAGAACTGGAGCACTCCAAGTAAAAGTACTAGGGCTTTTAAATCCCTTGTCTAACATGTCTTATAACTATTTCTTTTTTAGTTCTTAAGTTCAGTGGGTGCCATTCTATATGGAAATATAGACGCTGGCCAGGAAATAAATCAATACCAAATTCTATTTATTATTTTTGGGTAATCTTGGCAATTCCTCAGGAATTATATCAGAAAATTCTCTAATCACTGGAACTTGATTTATAGTGGTATACTTTATATTAGCATCTCTCACCATTGCCAACTATCCTTGGCACCTTTTTGTAATCACTTATGGACTGCTAAAGCAGAGATTAGGTTACTGGGTATCTCACTAAGATATCTTTGTATCAAGAGAGAAAATTTTCCAAGAATATTGAATTTAATCACCTTCTAGTGACATTTCAAAATGACATGACATAATACCAACAAATTCATTCTCAATATAACATCACAATCTACCATATCTAGACAACCGGGTACAACGGATGTCACATTCAGAAACCATCATGATGTCACATTCAGAAACCATCATATTTGGTATCTGTCTCAATTTCTTAAATTCTTTAAGACGCATCTCGCTAAAAAACAGAGATAGCCCAACTGTCACTTAACCATGCCAACATAGCATACTATAAACTGACTTACTTGAATAAAAAGACAACATCCTATCGAACCCCTTTAGCAGCACTGTGAGTATAAGCATGTCCGGATTCATACTCATACTCAAAGTTCTACCTAAAGGTATGTACTCCATGAACACAGGAAAACCTAAAGCTCTGATACCACTCTGTCACGGCTGCAAATGATGGAACACATGACTGGTACAACATAAGGGTTTCCTCCTAGTCGCAAGCCTAACACATAGCGTGCACAAACATCCAGCACACAATCCAGAGTACATAATAAATATAACTGGCCACATATGCCACATCCAATATTAGAAAATACTGTATATATATATATATATATATATCTCATGAATCCAACATCTGTGATTCAACTTGGCCCATGGCCTCATAATATTCATGTGATTCAACTTGGCTCAAGGCCTCATAGTACCAACATCGTTGTAAAACATAAAATCGTTTTCCAAACAACACATCAAAATACGCAAGAAGCGAGGATCCTGCCTGTAAGTTCATAGAGATACACTAGACATAAACTAAACTAGACAAACAGTACAAAAGAGCCTTGCCCAAACTGGGGCTCACCAACACTATTTTCAGCCTCCTACGAAGCTGTAGCTGGATCAAAGTCTCTTTGACTATCTGTGGGGAGGAAACAGAAGAGGGGTGAGATCACATCTCAGTGAATGGGTAAATCACACTATAACAGAAACAGGGCAAACCAAGCACGAGTGTTTCGCAATGAGTTTAATAATTGAAATCAAAGTGTAAAGATAATAATAGAAACATTAAGCATTTAACCACAATTTATTGAAAGAAAAGCTAAACAATTCAAATGTATGTTCAAAAGATAAAACAGGATTAAATCAATAACCGTAAAGCAAATCAATTATGCATGGTAAGTAATAAATGAAGTTATTTATGCAATAACAATGATGAATGAGATATTTTAGAAATATTTAATCTTTAAGAAAAATGTACTAGTTTATTGGAGGTCTTTTCTAACAGATCAATCATCTTCCCCAAGCACACAGCAAGGGTAAGGTAATAACTGCAGGCGTAGACATAAATTCACCATAAATTCCCTAAGCACATAGCAAGGGTATGACAATCATTGTAGGCGTAGACATAAGTCCACCCTAAATCCCCCAAGTACATAGCAAGGGTGTGAAAATCACTGTAGGCGTAGACATAAGTCTACCCTAAATTCTGTAACTCAGGCGGTCATAAGCCCGTTACAATATCCTAGGCCGAAGCCTCCGCATGACCATGGTGCACCAGGGCTAGCACTACCTGCGGCTAGCTAAGAGTGATCTAAAAGGGTTCCTCCAATAGAAAACATTTGAAAATATGCTATTCAAAGAGTTTAAAGTAAAACATTTCAATAACATTACAATAAAGGCATAATTCTCTATCTAGCTCTTTTCATGCATAAAACTCTGTTCTAAAATATGTCTCATCCATGGATTTCCATGGAGACCTTTATCATCATAAACTTTCCCTTTAAACATATCTTCCGTAGACGTTGCATAGATGTTCGCATGCATCAAATCATTTCATGGCTAACTTAGTTCATTTCTATGACTAAGTTCGCATTTCTAAAAATCTAGCTCAATGGAGAATTATCACTCTAAATGCTTGCCCTGCATACCTAGGGTTCAACTAGGATTGAAATTTATAATTTCTAACATGGTTGGAACATATTGGTTTTCAAAGCGGTAAAACAATTTAGCATACATTCCAACTAGTTAAAATCATCCGAGAGAGTTATAAACCGAATTCGTAAAACATACGCTATAGTATGAAAAACCCATTCACCGGTAAGGGCTCCAGATTGGACAGCCCTAAAATCCTCATTTCTGGTCTGAATTCTATAAAACAAACCCCAAAATCAAGTCTGGAAGGTCCAAAAACCTTAAATGAGCTTGGGTACTATTCACGCCGAAAAACACTATGCACCGCCACTATTCATCGCCGGAAAAATACTATTCACCGTCACAAATATTTTACCGAATCACAAAACAATTTCATATCATAATATTGATCTAGTTTATGAATCCATCTACGGAGTCAGATTTCTAATTAGAATTTCTAAGTAAAGTTTTTCAGAATTTACCTTTTACCGAGATTTTCTACTTCAGATCTACGGTGATTCAACGGTTGATTTGAAAAACTGATCGGTCAAAACTGAAGTACTCTTCGTCCTGAATCCAATAACATTTTCAGTTTTGAGATTGGAAGCCCATAAACACTCCTAATCGAAAGATGAAATTGGATGTTACTATTCATACACTATTTATTACTATGCATTTTCTTCATTTTTCTCGAATCCGATCGTCGCCCCCGGTTTTCGTTTTATGGTTTCTGTTTTTTTAATATAATAATAATAATAATTAAATAATTAATAATAAAATTTTCTTTTATAAAAATTCATATAAATTCTGTTTTTCATCATAAAATATCCCAAAAATTTCTAAAAATTCCCATTCTCATAAATCTTTAGTTAAACTCTTAAATCATGATTTTTCTTGATAAAAATTATAATAAAACAAATTTCAAAATAAATATCTTTATTCATATTGAAAGAAAGAATATGTCTAAAAATACTGTAAAAATTCAATAGAGGCCGGTATAATGATTTTAAGCAACACAATACTTCTTTTACTTGAAAGTCCATTTACTTTTAACAAATCATAATCAGTTCTACATAAATAAAAATATGTTTGCTTATAGCGCGTCAAAATATAAATTCTCATATTTCTTTTGTAATTCTTTAATCCATATAATAAATATACATATTTTCTATGGTTCTTATCTCTATTGTCAAAATTCTCTCTTTTATTTTAAATTTCTTTTAATTGGAATTTTCGTTAAATTTTACGGGTATTACATAGACAGTTAAATGAAACAAACATTAGAAGCCATTTCAATTTTCAACTTTCTAATTCCCATCTCATCGGAAGCAGATTCGATGCCTTTAACTAAAGCTCACATTTCAGCCAATAGGCTATTTCCCCAGCCGAATTTGCTCACAAAACCTCTAACCCAATTTCCATGGTGATCTCGGATTGCAGCCATCCCTTTGTTTTTGTTTTTTTTTTTGGGGTGGGGGGTGGGGAAGAATTCCCAGGCGCAGAGTATTAAAACCTTGTTACGAGGTTTGTTTTGTGCCTTGGCTACATGACTCAACTTTGTAGCTCTGCACAAGGCAAAGTTTTTTACAATCTGTGTTTTGAAAGGGTTACTATGAAAAACAAAACGATTCCGCTGGTACCAAATGCTCCAGCAAGAATACATAAAAAGAATGTTCCATGGGTTGCCTTTGTTGTGGGGGTTATCCTTTCTACCATTCCTTTCACGCCAATCCTCAAAATTGAAATTCTGAGTTGTGCTAAAACTTAAACTTGACCATAATTGTTGAGGTAAAGGGCAAAGTAGATCTCATTAAATATACCATAAAAGAGGAAATGCATATCTTACAATTAAGGGTATCATTGTAATGAAAGGTTATATAATTGATAGAAAAGAATCTAAAGTTACCAACTTAATTTTTATTAGGCGACCAAAAAACAAAAAGCCCCCACCAAATATATTAATATTTAAAAAAAAAACAAAAAAAACTTGTACAAAGAGATAAACCCCACCAAACAAAAAGTCATCACCAAATCCATTAATATTTTAAAAAAATATTTAAAAGGATAATTAGGTGACAGCATAAAAAATATGGTCACCTATGCTCTATTTCGTGAAGACATGTAAGTAAATTTGAGTTAATGCCTAAGTTTTGGTAAAACAATCTAGATTAAATTAGGTAAGCTGTTGGTAAAGACATGTAAGTAAATATGTTATCAAAGTTCATAAGAGGATGTTGGACTTTTCATTCAGAAAAGTGAAATTTTTTTGAGAAAATCCCCAACGTTTGGTAAATTAATCCAGGTTAAATTATGTAAGCTCTTGATAAGAATATGCAAGTAAACTTATTATCAGAGTTCATATGATAACTTTTTAAAAAATAAGAAAATATTTTAAAAAGTAAACTTTGAAGGAGAAAGTATTTTTCAAGAATCAAAATAACAATTGACTCTTGTACATAGAACACACACACATATATCGTATACCTATATATGTGTATCCACTACAACAAAATAATAATTTTACGATGGAATTTTAGTGACAACCGTAAAAGCCATCCTTAAAATAAAAATAATGACGGTTTTTGTAACTATAGTTACTTGGCGACAGTTTCTAAAAAATTTGTTCCTAAAAAACTGTTGTTAAATATTATTATTTCTTGCACATTTTATATCAACGTCAATTTTTAAAAACTGTCGCTAAATCTCATTATTTTTCACGCACACAGTTCTGTTTCATTTTTCTTTCTTTCCTTTATTATTTTTCTCCACTCTTTTTTTTTTCTTTTTTTTTTCTCACTTCATTTTTTTTCACCTTCTCTCTTCATTTTCTTTCGCTCTCAGCTTTTAAGCTTCTCCACCAATTAAATTGCTTCTTCTATCCATGTTTGTTCTACATTAAAGTGCTTCACTTCTACTCATCCTTTTCTTGTGAACCAGTAAGTTTCTTTTTAAAATTTTGGTGTATTTTTGTATTTCATTTTTATTTGTTTTTTCTTGTTATTTTTATTCATATCCAAGTTCTTCCTATGTTTACATGTAGTAATGGAGCTTCAAATTTTTGTATTTGAGTGGACTCGAAACTTCTACAAGTAAAACTTTATAGCAAGAAGATTTTGGATACAACAAGAAAATAGATATGTTGTAGTGATTGAGGAGCAAAATATTTTAATCTTCATTTTTAGTATTGGCTATTCATGATTTTGTAAATATTGGGTTATACTAAATACATGATATTTAATTATACTTAAAAATAATCTTCATCATTTTGAAACTTGTGATTGGATTTATTCCATAAAAATAAAAACTTAAAAAAAAATAAAAAAATAAAAGGAGTTTAACGATGATTTTAAAATTGTGGCTAAAACATGGTTTAGCTATGGTTTCTTACAAACTGTCGCTAAGTTTTGATTTAGCAACTGTATTCCCATGGTTTCTAGATCTGTCGCTAAGATGATAACTCTATGACAATTTGTGTAATTGTCATTGAGAGGTTTAACGAAAGTTAAAACTGTCATTAAAACTACTTATATGATTCATGAATTTGGAACAACAAATTATGGAACAGACTTTACTCTAAATTTGTATTTACTTAAATATTATTATAGTATCAATTATTGAAAATTTTATATTATTACTTTTCATTTGAAATTTAAGATGGTTTCTTCACTTAATATTTTAAACTTATTTTTTTTATAATTTTACAAAATTTTATTTTATCTTTTGTAACTATTTTTTTTACTTTCATTTTGAGTCATCGCCGAAAATGAAAATAAGGGTTTGTTTAGTTTCAGCATTTTTCAGTTTTCATTTTCATTGGAAATTGAAATCGGTTATAAAAACGTTTTTATTTATTGTTTTCTGTTTTTATTTTCATGAAATATTTTTTAAATATTTAAAAATTTTGAAAACGTCAAAAAGTAATTTTTAAAATTTTAACATTGTAGTAAACTGTAATTGTGGTATATTTGTAATTATTTTCGACTATATGAACAATATTTTACTATTTATATAATTAAAAATTGGTAAAAATGAAAATAAAGTGAAAATACAATAACATAACTAAAAAATAGTGAAAATTAAAACACAAGCCAAATGCATTTTAAAAAATTTAAAAAGTAAAAAAAAACAGAAAATATTTTTGTAAACTAAATGTACCTTTCCACATAAAGATAGAGGCTATATGAGGATGAGAAACGAGAAGCAGGTAGAGTCTCTCTACTTCCATACTACCCTGTTGTCATCCCTAATCCAATATAAATATTAGTCTTTTGGTATTGAGATAAGATCAAATTGTAAAATTTTATCTCTGTGGATCCTTTTTCTTTTGTATACCTGTCTTCGTATGTTCTCAATTGTTAAGGAAACGATCAACTTTATCATAATAATTCTTTTTTATTTTTTCTATACCTAATAAATAAACTTGCAAAAGTAATTATTTGATGTGGAAAGAAGAACTTAAAATTGTCGACCTTTGTGAATTTAACCAAAATAATTTGACAGGTAGTAATAACATCTAAATAAAGTAGTATCTCCTTTCATTTTTATTGGATGTCCATGAAAAAAATTTAAATATAATATAGAACACTAGAAACATAATTTAACATGTACGGTTTAACTTTTAATCGAGGCCATCATGTTAGATGCTAAATATAATATAAACATACTTCTAAAATAAAGAAAAAAAAATGTTTGAATCACCCAAATGCGTAATTGGGAAGAATAAAACTAACCTTCCAACATTGTTTTCTTAACAATTTTTCTTACTTTCTCTCTGGTTTTTGTTCTTCTAAGTCTTGTCTCCTTCACTATAGATAGTGTAGGATTTGTTTTTAGAAGGATGGGAGAGGCTTAGGGACCAAAACCGCTTTATATAGTTTTTTTACCATAAAAAACAATAATGGAGGGGTTACCAAAAAATAATAGCTTTTCATAGTCATTCAATCTCTTGAATAATGCTCATTTAATCTTAAAACGTTGGGCCATTAATTTGAATAATGGGTTTTCAATATATGCAAACTAAACATTCTCCCACTTGGTTCATACATTTAATTTAATGATTTAAATGAGTTATTAGACAACTTTCTTAAGAAATAAATACATGAATCATAGTGATAAGTCCTCTAAAAGAGAGTAATATCAAGCCATGTATTACAATGCATTTAGTTTCTCAAGTGTTATATTTAATGTGGTGACAAAAATTTAATGAATAAACCCTACATTTATTTTTGGTTTAAAAAAAAATATTTTTCTTAAATAAATTAAGGTGCACATGAATATGAAAAAACATCACAATGTATAAGAATTTCATTAATAAACTGTATGTATACAATCATAAAGGACAACCAAGTCCCATTTTCTCTACATGATCTTTGAATAAATTTTAGTGGTGGCATGCCCTTAATCAAAGGATCAATGATTATCAATTCAATGCTAATGTGCTCAATGACTACTGTTTTTTCTTTTACATGTTATTTAGTGGCTAGATTTTAAATGTCGTTGTGTCTACTTCGACATCTACTTTTATTATTCTTAACCATAAAGATAGCAGCTAAATTATAGCAAAAACTTCTCAATGGCTTAGAAATTGAATCCATAATTATAAGCTCCGAAATGAAACTCTTAAGGTATACACCATGTGAAATGGCCTTAAAATAGGAGATAAACTCGGTTTGCATTGTAATGCCCTAAAATAAAGAAAATCCCTAAATAAATGAAAAACTCTGAATAAATTAGAAAAATCCTAACAAAAAGAAAAATTATAACTCAAAGAAAGAATACAATTGGATAGGAAGATTTTATTTATCTATCACCTATTTATGGAAATTTATGAGGGAAATATGAGGATTCAAGTTTTGGAGGACAAAGTGCAATTTCTTAAAAGTATATGGGTCAAAATGTAAATAACTAAAGTTACAAGGTTATCCCCCAACAATTAAAATTTTGCAGATCAATCCCTATGAAGAGTTTTAGGTAGAAATTTGCAAAAGGCTCGTGAAACCCTGAGCTTCTTCTCCCTTATGTTCACATTCTTTCTCTAGAAAATTCTAAAACTTGTCTCAAATTTTTTAGCATTTTCGGACCTCAGATTTTGACACCACCAACGGATTCAGAACAACGGGATCTACAAGTTTAATCGATTGGTTTCTAGAATATTGGCTAGAAAATAAAAGAGAAAATCACCTACAAGCTTTGAAACTCCTAGTTAAGGTTCTCAAAATCAAAAACTAACATCGTAGATGGATATAGGAGGCAGCAAAACCTTAGGATTTCAAATTTCAGGTTAAGGAACCGATCCACATGCTCCCACATGCTCAAACCCTCTCGGCATGTGAAGCCTACGCGCATCCCTACTAGTAGTGCGTGAGCGCATGCATCAGTAGGCTAGTCTTGTTGACCAACGTTGATCGAACTCCCGGAAGTTAAGGGCTTGTTTGGTTTGCCTGTTTTCAGTTTTCATTTTCACTGAAAACTAAAAACAGCCATGAAAATGCGTTTGTTTACTGTTTTATGTTTTCATTTTTAGAAAATGTTTCTTGAATTTTTGAAAATTCTAAAAACGCCAAAAAGATGTTTTTAGAATTTCCAGTACTATAGCATATTGTAACAGTGGTATTTTCACAATTATTTCAAATTATATACAATGTTTTACTGTTTATATGATTATAAAGTATTAAAAATAAAAATAAAGTGAAAATACAACCATACAACTAAAAAATAGTAAAAATAAAAACACAAAACAAATGTATTTTTAGAAATATGAAAATTAGAAAATAAAAACTATTTTCAGGAAATGAAAATAAAAAATAAAAATAGAAAAAGTTTTCTCAAACCAAACACACCCTAAATTTTTTGATTTAAGAGCTATTTCTTAACTTTTTGAATCATTCGGACTCGATTTTGAGGTCTAGTTCGTCAAATTTGGTTTGGAAACGTGCATTTTGAGGCTATTCATCTTGGAACCCTTACTTTGTGAGTAGATAATGCTTGCTATGATCTAATGTGCACTTTTCTTATACTTTATTTGTGATATTGGTGCATCATACAATTCCTATATATTCAGATTTTAAAAGTTTGATAAATGATCGTATTTATCCATTAGATGTTATTTCCTTCAAATATGGCATGTTATGGCCATGATGGAAATTTTACATGTTCAACTTCCTTGAAATTGGGACCCCTGGAATATATGTTGTATATATATACACTTCATTGTTTGAGAATAATGATTTAGGGGTAATTCGAATTGAGAACCTATATTGAATTTATGGAAATTTGTGGAAAAGGGAATTGAGAATGGAAACTAATTCTTACTTGAATAACACATTATTTTTACGAAATTGTTTTCTATGGTGGAGTCCTATTGGAAACACTGTTTTGTTAGTAGCAGGTGATGCCAACCATATGTGTATCAGCTAGCATACGTGATGAATTTTGTAAAAGAGACAGAATGCCATGTGATTGTGATTGCCCATCCCTTGTTGTGTACTTGGAAAATACTTATATTGGAGTCCCTTTGCGTGTCCTCTTGGGTAGTGGTTGGTCAAACCTTAGTTTGGATGCTGAGTTTAGGCAAATCTCACATCGACAAAGTACAAAAGGATCTCGAACTCTAATATGGAATACTCCTAAAATTTAAAGTGTGTATCTTAAAAAGCAATGAAAATATTTTGTTGCATAACAATATTTATTTTATGATCATGCTGCACTGTATTTAGCTTTAACCTCTGATTATATTTTAAATTGGAAATATAAAAAATATGGGTCACTTATGGATGTACTTCTAATCTGTATTTTACTTTGGAGGAAAGAAATATTTTATTATACAAGTACATCCATATGCCGACCTGAAAGATTATAGTAGATCTTATCTACTTACTGAGTTGTCAAACTCACTACACGATATCTTTATATTTTTTAGATAAAGATACAGAGTTTGGTTCTCCGCTTACAGGTCAGTAAACAATTAGGCTGCTTATTTTCTGTGTGAGCCCACCTTGTACCAAGGATTCACAAATTTTGTCTTATATTGTATTTTGTACTCTAGAATATGCTCTTAACTCCACAGGCAGAATCCTTACTTCTGTTGTAGTAGTATCTTGTCTGTGAATTTGTATATTTGATGATATTTGAGAAACCTATACATATACGATTTCGTTTACATTGAACTTTATATAAGGTATAATGATATGGTTTACGTTGGGATTATAATTAGCTGCATCATCATGTTATTCATGTTCCCCCAAATGGAGGCATGACATCCATAGTAGAAGTAAAAGTCAAGGTCTGCTTAAAACTTCTCAAGAAACATCTCTACTGGCTATTATGAAAATGTATCCTGATATTGACTTGCGAGAATCAACACAACCATCAAAGTTTGAATATGAATAGCCAATCACATCTAAATTTTCCATCCGTATATACATAAGCATGCTTTCTTTGTTTTCTTGTAAGTACCTCATGGCTTTCTTTTTTGCAACTCTCCAGTAGTTCATTCCTAGGTTACTCTAATATCACCTGAGTATTCTCATAGTAAATGTAATGTCAAGTCTAGTGCAAACCTAAATATACATAAGGCTTTTGACAGTAGAAGCATATTGGATGTGCTATCTCAAGGTCGTTCTTCGGGCATTGATTTAAATTGAACCTATCACCCTTAGGGGTGTAAGTAACCCAATAAACCTGAAGCAAACCAAACTTGCAATTGTATACCTTAACCCTAGTCCCTCATCTCATTTCTTAGTTCTCACTCATGGCACGCACTCGAGCCTACTTCTTCACTCACATGATCACACCTCAACCTGATAAGGCAAATCCGGCATCCGTAAGCAACTCACAGTCTACGACCTCTATCATCATGGTAGCAATCAGTGTAGCCTCATTTTCAATAGCCCCAACACAGGTAAGTTTCTAACATTCGCCCATATATTTCGTTCAAATCTATAGCCTTAATCAATTATTAAGTTTGTGTCTTACTGCAATGCTACCTTGGCTGATTGTTTGAGACTTTGATTGAGCTATGATTAATTGATATGGTGTTTTTGAGTTGAACTTCATGTCTTGGCAATCCAAACAAGTTTCACGAGTTTGAGAGAATTTGAGAAAGTTTGTTTTGGGCTGATATCCGCGACCACTTCTGGTTGCATTTCTTTTGTATAAATAGTAAATGTTTTGTGCTTTGGTTTAGGTTTCTTATTTGCTTTACGATAGCTCTTGAAAAAGTAGCTTAATATATTTAAATTTTGTTCTGGGTTGATATTTGTGACCACATATGGTTTAGGCTTCTTATTTGCTTTACGATGGCTCTTGAAAATTTGTTATGGGATGATATTTGTGAGTTGTGACCACATCTGGTTTAGGTTTCTTATTTGCTTTATGATGGCTCTTGAAAAAGTAGCTTAGTATATTTAACAATTATGTGAAACTAATTATATTTTCTTAATTATATTAGTAACTGGTAATCTGTTATTATGTGAACTAATTTTTGCACCAAGTTTTTAATATTCAATAAACTGTCACTTGGTTATTTGGATTAGTGACTTGACTTATTTTTGTGAAACTGATCCTAAGAGAATGGCTGAGAGAAATAGATTAGGCATTAGTAGTCCACTCTCAACTGAAAAGAAGTTAGATTCTTTGTATGAGTTTTGATATCTTCTTCAAAATCTAGTTTTTCTTAAAAGCTGCTTTCTAGTTTATAAAATTAGTACTATATTAGGGCAGGCCTATACCTCCTATATGTTCCAACTGAAAATTCAAACATGCATTTATCTAATCTGGTCTTGTATCAATTACTCAAACTGTGAGTTGGCATAATTCTCTTAATCTTTGTCATTGAATGTTGAAAGATATGTACATACAAGCACTATTTATAACTCATTCTCTATCAACATGTCAATTCTCCTTTTGGAAACTTCTTAGGAGCTTGACTACATGATTATGAACTAATATGATTAGTTTTGGAAATTTTGTAGGTTAATAATTAAGATGGATTCCTTGTATTCAAAAGAGCAAGAGATAATAACATCTACACTAAAATCACCCAAAATTAATCCAAAAGGAAAAGAAAAGATAGATGCTTAATTATCACTTGACATTAAAAATTCTAATGTCACTCCCCTAAGCGATAGAAAAGGAAACCCCCTGTTAGTAGATCTTAAAAATCTTCAGCAGCATGGAATCACTTACCAAATTACTAGATATAACAGAACCTATAACTCAGTGCAACTATTGTGGAAAGAGGTACATGTGTAATTCTAAGACGCATGGTACTTCAAATTTAGTAAGTCATTTATCCAAATGTCCTAAATATCATTTTGCTTTAGTGAATGATCCCAAATGACAAGTTCTTGGTTTTGAGCTCAAAAACGATGGTGCAGGAAGTAATATGATAAAAGCATCGCAAATGTATGATCTTAAGGAGTGTCGAAAAACTATAGCTGTTTATGTTATTATTGATGAATTGCCATTTAAAATAATTGAAGGGTATGGATTTAAGTATCTTTGTAGTAGGTTACAACCACAACTTCATATTCCTTCTCATGTCATTGTAGCTTAAGATTGTTATCAACTGTATTTGGATAAAAAATTAAAGCTTAAAAATTTCTTACAGTCAAAATTGTGCTAGAATATGTCTCACTATTGATTATTGGACTTCAATTCAAAATTTAAGTTATATGGCACTCACTGCACATTTTGTTGATAATGACTGGAAACTCCAAAAAAGAATTTTGAACTTTTGCCCTATTACTAATCACAAAGGAGAAACAATTGGAAGGCATATAGAATTTTGTTTAAATGAGTGGGGCATGGAAAAAGTATTTACGGTGACTGTGGATAATGCTAGTGCAAATGATGTGGCAATATTATATTTTAAGAAAAGCATTAAGACAATGAATGGTTTGATTTTAGATGGTGATTTCATGCATATTAGATGTTGTGCTCACATCTTTAACTTGGTTGTTAATGAGGGTTTGAAGGAGATGCATTCATCTATTGCATCTATCTATAATGATGTGAGATATGTTAGATCTTCTCCCTCCAAACTTGCAAAGTTTAAATGGTATATTAAACAACTAAAGATTGCATCTAAAAGTCTTGTATGCCTTGATGTTCCAACTAGGTGGAACTCAACCTTTTTGATGTTAGAAGCTATTGAGAAATTTGAACAAGCATTTAATAGGTTAAAGGATGATGAATCTACCTACGTTGATTATTTTGATGATAAAACGACTGGTCCTCCTTCTTTTGATGTTTGGAAAAATACTAGAATCTTTATATAGTTTTTAAAAATTTTCTATGATATTACATTAGAGTTGTCTGGATCTTTATATATTACTTCAAATAGGGCCTTCCCCCAGCTTACTTTAATTAAGAGTGAATTGTTGCATTGGAGTTCAAGTGATGACTCTTTGTTGAATTGTATGGCAATTGAAATGAAGAAAAAATTTGACAAGTATTAGGGAAAAGTGGAAAACATAAACCCCTTATTGTTCATTGCTAATGTACTTGACCCAAGGTACAAACTTGCTTATTTGATATGGTCATTTAATGATATTTATGATGCTACTATATCTTATAATATGGTTTTCAAGGTCAAGTCTGATTTGCAAAAATTATATGAGTGGTATTGTCAATTATATGATCGTAAAGGTACTTCAAATATAAAGGACAATTCTTCAATGATCATTGAGAATGTAGTCCAAGATGCTGCGAAGAGAAACTCTGCTCAAAAAGCTAGAGAGGATGCTATCAAATCCCATTTAAGAGCTAGAGATTCAATCGAAGCAAAAAATGAAGTGGAAAGATATCTAGCTAACCCTTGTGGAGATGCAGATGATTGTTTCGATGCTCTAGAATGGTGAAAATCAAACATCTTAAGGTTCCATATTCTTTCCATTGTTGCTCGAGATGAATTAGTTGTTCATGTGTCAACGGTGGCTTCTGAGTCAACATTTAGTACTGACGGTCGTGTACTAGATGTATTTAGATCATCTCTCTCTCCAAGAATCGCTGAGGCACTAATTTGCACACAAAATTGGTTGAAACCAAATTTGATATTAATAATGTGGATTTTGTTAAAGAATTGCAGCAATGTGAAAAAATTGAGGCGGGTAAAGTACTAAATATTTTGTCTTTATATTATATGTAATAACTGTAAAAATTTAACGAAAATTTCAATTTAAAGGAAATTTAGAATAAAAGAGAGAATTTTGAAAATAGAGATAAGAACCGTAGAAAATATGTATATTTATTATATGGATTAAAGAATTACAAAAGGAATATGAGAATTTCGTTTTGGCGCGTAATTTTTATTTTTCAAGAATAGTATTCTGTTATAAGCAAATATATTTTTATTTGCTTAAAAATGATTATGTTTTGCTAAAAGTAAGAAGACTTTTAAGTAAAATAATTATTGTTTAGCTTAAAATAATTATATCGGCCTATAAAGAATTTTTGTTGTATTTTTAGAAATATTTTTCTTTTAATATGAATAAAGATATTCATTTCGAGATTTATTTTATAACGATTTTTATCAAGAAATATTATGATTTAAGAGTTTAACTAAAGATTTATGAGAATGAAAATATTTAAAAAAAAGTTTGGGATATTTTATGATGAAAAACGGAATTTATATGAATTTTTATAAAAGAAAATCCTATTATTAATTATTTGATAATTATTATTATATTAAAAAAAATAGAAATGATAAAACAAAAACCGGGGGCAATGGGTATCAGTTTCGAAAGAAAAACGAGAAATGTGCATAGTGAGTGAATAGTGACCTACAAATTTATCTTTCGATTTGGAGTGGTTATAGGCTTCTGATCTCAAAACTAAAAGTGTTATTAGATTCAGGACAAAGAATACTTCAGTTTTGACCGATCAATTTTTCAAATCAACCGTTGAATCGCCGTAGGTCTGAAGTAGAAAATTTCGGTAAAAGGTAAGTTCTGAAAATCTTACTTAGAGACTTCTAATTAGAAATCTGACTCCGTAGATGGATTTAGAAACTAGATAAACATTAGGATATGAATTTATTTCGTTGATTCGGTAAAATTTTTGTGACAGTGAATAGTATTTTTCGGCGATAAATAGTGGCAGTGAATAGTGATGTCCGGCGATGAACAGTAACCAAGCTCCCGGAGTCATCTTTAAAGTTTTTGAACCCTCGGGACACGTTTTTTTAAGCTTATTTGGTCAAATTCAGATTAGAAAAGTGCATTTTAGGGCTGTCCAATTCGGAGCCCTTACACTGTGAGTAGATAATTCTTCCTATGACTTGTTTTTATTCTTCTTGAACTTTACATTGATAAATGAGTATGATTACATGTTATCTACACTTTCATATGTTTCTGAAATGGTTTAGAATGTCTGAAATAATGGAAATATGATATTTAGTTCAAGAAGATTATGACTTTTGAAATGAATTTTGAAACACATTGAACATGCGATTTTTAAATGTATTTCGCATTACATGGCAAAGAAAATATGTTATGCATGTGACATTGATTTTATAGTGTTATGTTTGCCTCGGATATGGGCATGATTATATGATTCCCCTGATTAGAAAATTTATGATAAAAGATTTTGTACTGAGACTAAAAGCTCTGTTTTGAATGATATGTAAAATGATAAGTTGCCGAATATGATTGTATGGCAAGCATAAAGCTCATGGCGAGTTGTTTGATAATTATGTATTGCATTTAATGGATGTGCACTTTATACATGTTTATATATATGTATTGATGAATAATGACGGGTTATATGGCTTGAGATGGTATTGTGAAGGTGGTATTAGTGGTAATGTGAGGAGGCAGTAGGGTGATGAACTCACATTCCCTAATTACCTATTGTGATGATGACAGTGGTAATGTGAGGAGGCAGTAGGGTGATGAACTCACATTCCCTGTTAATCTATTGAAGTTGTAGTCAGTGGTAATGTGAGGAGGCAGTAGGGTGATGAACTCACATTCCCTGATTACCTATTGTGATTGTGACTATGGTAATGTGAGGAGGCAGAAGGGTGATGAACTCACATTTTATGTTTATCTATTGAGTATATTGAAAGTTGTGACATACTTGAGCATTATATAAAACAATTGGTTTTTAATGCATATCAAATTCGATTTAAGATCAATTTGTATCATATGTGGTTACATATATTTGAATGTAATTTGAACTGAGAATATTTTGAAAACGCGGCTCCAATAAGGATGTACTTCTGAACGGTAGATTTTCATATGATAAATTTTAATATATGAGTACATCCTTATGTTGATCTGAGAGGTTATAAGAGGTAGTATCTGCTCACTGAGTTGTAAAACTCACTACACGTGGTTGATATATTTTTCAGATAAAGACTCATAACTTGGTCCTGCGGCTACTTGATCGACTGGGTGTCGTATTTCAGTGGTGAACCGAAATTGTTTATGGACTCTCAGTATGTAAACTTGTAATATATTTGTACTCTAGAGTTGCTTTGAACGTCACGGGCAAGATCCTTATTTCCGCTGTAAACCTGTTATTCATATAGATTTGGCATGTATAATTATTAGTATTGCAAATTTGTAAACATATGGTAATACTTAGATATGTGATATTGTGAAACTATTTACAAGTGCATAATAATAAAGTTTATCGAATATTACAGATTTTCGCGTTCCTAAAGTAGGGATGTGACAAGTTGGTATCAGAGCATTAGGTTTCCCTGTGACAATTAGAGCAAAGGATTCTTTAGTAGGACCTTTAGTATCGATAAGAGCTGGACATATTTATACTTCAGGTGCTGCTGAGGGATTCTATATGGTTTCAAATTCTTTTCTATTCCAAGTTGTTAAAGTTTATAGTATAAGATAGATTGAATATTGTGACATCTTAAGAAGTATCTATGGATCAATTATAGCTTGAAAGTGAAAGAGATTTGCGTCTTAAAGAATTTAAGGAATTGAGACAGATACCAAATATGATGGTTTCTGAATGTGACATCCGTTGTACCCAGTTGTCTAGATATGGTAGACTGTGATGTGATATTGAATATGAATTTGTTGGCATTATGTCATGTCATTTTGAAATGTCACTATAAGGTGATTAAATTCAATATTTTTGAGAAATTTTCTTTCTTGATACAAGGGGATCGTAGTGAGATACCCAGTAATTTAATCTTTGCTTTAACATCCCATAAGTGATTATAGAAAGGTGTCAAGAATATTTGACAATGATGAGAGATGTTGATATAAAGTATATCAGTGTAAATCAAGTTCTAGTGGTTAAAAAATTTTCTGATGTAATTCTTGAAGAATTGCCAGGATTACCTCGAAATGTAAAATATAATTTGGTATTGATTTACTTCCTGGAACCCAACTATTGTCTATACCTCTATATAGAATGACACCGACTGAACTCAAGGAATTGAAGGATCAGTTGTGACACTTGTTAGACTAGGGATTTAGATACCCTAGTACTATGACTTGGAGTGCTTCCGTTCTATCTGTGAAAAAGAAAGATAGATCACTATGACTATGCATAGATTATAGACAATTGAATAAAGTGACATTGTGGAATAAATACTCATTACCTCATATAGATGATATGTTTGACTAGCTACAAGGTGCTCAACATTTAAAAAAAAATTGAATTGATTTGATATCTGGATCTCATCAATTGAGGATAAGGGAAGAGGATATTCGAAAAATTTCTTTTAGGACTCGTTATGGCATTATGAGTTCTTGGTGATGTCATTTAGTCTGACAAATGCCCAGTTGCATTCATGGACTTGATAAAAAAAGAAAGAAGAGTATTGAAGCCATCTCTGGATTAATTTGTTATTATAATTATTGATAATATACTAGAATATTTCAAGAGTTCAGAGGATCATAAGAAATATTTAAAGATGTATTACAAACTCCAAGGGAGTATCAGCTATATGCTAAGTTCTCAAAATATGAATTTTGACTTAGTAAGAGTACTTTCTTAAGGTATGTGGCTAGCAAGATGGTATCCAAGATAACCCTAAGCAAGTAAAAGTGGTATAGCAATGTCTACATCTTGCTACAGTTACAGATGAAGATCTAAGTCCAATTTGCGCTTTCTGCTATGGTCCGTTGTCTATTCTATTTGAGCTGTGATTGGATCAAGTACATGAACATATGCTTGTAAAGCATCAATCAACTCCTCAGCATCTGAAGTTGAGATGAGAATTCGTCGTGCTGAGTGTGATATGAACATTTGTTTCACAGCATGATCAAGGAAAGACAACAGACCATCAAAGAAGTGATTAACATTTAACAAACCTATCGGTTTGTGATGCATATTTAGTTGTGCCCAAGAGACTATTTGTAAAATTTCTTCTAAAGTACCCAAACCCCCTGGTAAGGCAATGAAGGCATCAGCATTGCTCATCATTCTAGCCATGCGCTCATGCATGGATGCAACCCTAAACTCTTCCCCAATTGTCTTTCCTACGATGTTAGATGCAACTAGAGCTGTAGGAATAGTACCTAGGACTTGACATCCTCTTACATGGGCAGCTGTAGACACACACCCCATTAACCCACGGTTACCTTCACCATAGACTAGATGAATTTTTCTCCTGGCCAGCACCATACCCAGGTTTTGTGCTGCTTTCACATATTCTCCATCTTTTCTAGGACTGGAACCACAAAAGATACAAATATTTCGAAACTGACGGAATGTGATTCCCTCCATAGTTGTACACAATTTAACTTTGAGTATGAAAATAAAGATACTAACATTTGTATTTATAGAATTCGGAGAAGGACATGTATATGATAGCTATGTGCATATACCGGGTATAATTAGAATAACTACATGAGTGATTGATGGATATCACTTAAATTGAAGATGAAATTTTCTAAAATGACGGCAAGCATGTATATGTACAGTAATTGTGATAATCGGTCATATTAGGCATATAAAAAGAATAAGGTTAAGATATTACCAGAAATTTGTCTTTTCCTAGTTGTTCTCGATGCAGCATTGTTGTCTTGATCTTGTAGGGAAGTTGTAGGTGACAGGCGTAATTGTGAAAAAAAATATGAAGAAGTGTAAATACAAACAAGTTAGTTGTTGAAGAAGGACAATCAAATGTTTTATTTTGTTTTCCCAATATTTTGCTAGTCAACTATTGTTATTATTAAGTCGACTAACTATTTTGAAATTTTTTAATTTGGACTGGTTATTTTACAGTTGATTGATCACATCTATTTTGAAGCAATCAACTGCATCCTACCAGTTAACTACGTATTCTTTGATTTTCACAGACTTTTATAAACTCAGAAATGTTTCTTTTTCCATGTGCTATATTTTCACTTAATATCAACAGATTTAAAGTAGATTTTGACACATATATTCAAAATTTGCGGCCACCAATTTTCGCCAAAATAGCAGCTAGATTTTGTTTACAAATTTTCAAGAATTATGGCCACTGATTTTAATTTCCTGTCAATGTTTTATCCAAACTTTTAACTTCCTATTTTGGCACCATGCTCAATTACGTGTTTCACATTTTCTGCTGCATTGTCCTACATTAATATTTGGCATTAAATGCAAGATTCTTTTTCCTTATTATAAGGAGGGTTAATTTTTAATCTTTGAAACTCAGTTATTATGGTGTTCAACTGATTAGTAGATTAAAGTAATAGAGATTTTGAAAAGAATAGATGGATGATGATCTAATGGTGCTTTGACGAATGTAATCAAAGGAATTAACGGTGTTGAAGTTTTTGAGGAGTAAAGTATGGAAAGTAAGATTTAAGTTAATCTCGAAATTTTTAATTTGGAAATATGGAGAATATTCTGAGAATTATGTTCGAAAATAATGTAAGTGATCAAGATATTTGTGTTAAAGGTTTATACTATGTTAAATCAAATCTAGTATTTAAGATGTGAATTATGTTGAAATTGAGAATTTATATATGAGTAATTGTTGGGAAATATCTTCTTAAAATGATTGGATGAATTAAACGGAATTGATATAAGTTAGAATGAGGTGCTTTTAGATATGATAGAAGAAAGAATTGAAATTTTTGACAATGAGTTTAATGGTGTTAATAAGATGGTATAGAATTACTGTGATGAGGTAAGTTGGAATTATTAGACATGTGTCAATGATACATAAATGTTATAAAAAGTTGGTGGATTTATTGCTACGTATGTTTAATATATTGATTAAAGGATGTCAGGATAAAAATAGATGATAGATGATAGATTAAGGTGATGATATTCATGGGATGATGTTGACAAGTGAGAATTAAAGATAACTTGATAGAAGTCTGAAATAAAAAAAGATAGTTATCCAATACAGATGTGAATATGTTCTTCTATGTGTACGGTTCTTAATATCGACTTATAGATATATGCATGCAAGCTTAAGGATATAAAGGAATGAGATATATAATGGTTTAAGAGTTCCTTATTTATATATACATAATTTGTTGAGTACTTTGTATAAAGTGAAATTGATTAGAAAAGAAATACAAGCAACTCAATACCGGTTAAAAGTTTATAAGGATCATGAATGTTGAGTACTAGAAGTTATCAGTTGGTGATCACATATTCTTGAAAGACTCACCAATGAAAGAGGTAATGAGATTTAGAAAGAAAGGGAAGTTACACCCTCAGGATATAGAACCATTTGAAATTCTTGATAAGATCGGTTTAGTGGTTTATTGTTTGGCTTTACCTCCTGAATTGGGTAATGTCCATCCAGTTTTACACATGTCTATGCTACATAAATATTTACCGAATTCTACACATATTATACAGTGTCCATAGATTCAGTTACAGAAAGATTTAACCTATGAGGAATAACCAGTAGCAATAGTGGACATACAAGTAAAGAAGTTACGGTCAAAAGAAATATCTACAGTAAATGTGATATGGAAAAATCACTCTTTTGATGAAGCTACTTGGGAAAAAGAGGAGGATATATGCGCCAGATATCTGCATTTACTTGAACAATGAGGTTAGTATTTATCTGCAACTATGGTGATGAAATTTGGGGACCGAATTTCTTTAAGGGGGAAGAATGTAATAACTGTAAAAATTTAACGAAAATTTCAATTTAAAGGAAATTTAGAATAAAAGAGAGAATTTTGAAAATAGAGATAAGAACCGTAGAAAATATGTATATTTATTACATGGATTAAAGAATTAGAAAATGAATATGAGAATTTACGTTTTGGCGGTTAATTTTTATTTTTCAAGAATAGTATTCTGTTATAAACAAATATATGTTTATTTTCTTAAAAATGATTATGTTTTGCTAAAAGTAAGAAGACTTTTAAGTAAAATAATTATTGTTTAGCTTAAAATAATTATATCGGTCTATAAAGAATTTTTGTTGTATTTTTAGAAATATTTTTCTTTTAATATGAATAAAGATATTCATTTTGAGATTTATTTTATAATGATTTTTTATCAAGAAAAATTATGATTTAAGAGTTTAACTAAAGATTTATGAGAATGAAAATTTTTAAAAATTTTTGGGATATTTTATGATGAAAAACGAAATTTATATGAATTTTTATAAAAGAAAATCATATTATTAATTATTTAATAATAATTATTATATTAAAAAAAATAGAAATGATAAATCGAAAACCGGGGGCGACGGGTATCAGTTTCGAAAGAAAAACAAGAAATGTGCATAGTGAGTGAATAGTGACCTACAAATTTATTTTTCGATTTGGAGTGCTTTTAGGCTTCCGATCTCAAAACTGAAAGTGTTATTGGATTCAAGACGAAGAATACTTCAGTTTTGATTAATCAATTTTTCAAATCAACCGTTGAATCACCGTCGATCTGAAGTAGAAAATCTCGGTAAAAGGTAAGTTCTGAAAATCTTACTTAGAGACTTCTAATTAGAAATTTAACTCCGTAGATGGATTCAGAAACTAGGTAAACATTAGGATATGAATTTATTTCGTTGGTTTGGAATGTCTGAAATAATGGAAATATGATATTTAGTTCAAGAAGAGTATGACTTTTGAAATGAATTTCAAAACACATTAAACATGCGATTTTTAAATGTATTTCGCATTACATGGCAAAGAAAATATGTTATGTATGTGACATTGATTTTACAGTGTTATGTTTGCCTTGAATATGGGCATGATTATATGATTCCCCTGATTGGAAAATTTATGATAAAAGATTTTGTATTGAAACTAAAAGCTCTGTTTTGAATGATATGTAAAGTGATAAGTTGTCGAATATGATTGTATGGCAAGCATAAAGCTCATGGCGAGTTGTTTAATAATTATGTATTGCATTTGATGGATGTGCACTTTATACATGTTTATATATATGTATTGATGAATAATGATGGATTATATGGCTTGAGACGGTATTGCGAATGTGGTATTAGTGGTAATGTGAGGAGGCAGTTGGGTGATGAAATCACATTCCCTGATTACCTATTGTGATGATGACAGTGGTAATGTGAGGAGGCAGTAGGGTGATGAACTCACATTCTCTGTTAATCTATTGAAGTTGTAGTCAGTGGTAATGTGAGGAGGCAGTAGGGTGATGAAATCACATTCCCTGATTACCTATTGTGATGATGACAGTGGTAATGTGAGGAGGCAGAAGGGTGATGAACTCACATTCCATGTTTATCTATTGAGTATATTGAAAGTTGTGACATACTTGAGCATTATATAAAACAATTGGTTTTTAATGCATATCAAATTCGATTTAAGATCAATTTGTATCATATGTGGTTACAGATATTTGAATGTGATTTGAACTAAGAATATTTTGAAAATGCGGGTCCCATAAGGATGTACTTCTGAACGGTAGATTTTGATATGATAAATTTTAATATTTGAGTATGTCCTTATGTTGATCTGAGAGGTTATAGGAGGTTGTATCTTCTCACTGAGTTGTAAAACTCACTACACGTGGTTGATATATTTTTCAGATAAAGACCCAAAACTTGGTCCTGCGGCTACTTGATCGACTGGGTGTCGTATTTTAGTGGTGAGCCTAAATTGTTTATGGGCTCTCAGTATGTAAACTTGTAATATATTTGTACTCTAGAGTTACTCAGAACGTCACGGGCAGGATCCTTGTTTCCGCTGTAAACCTGTTATACATATAGATTTGGCTTGTATAATTATTAGTATTGCAAATTTGTAAACATATGGTAATACTCGTATATGTGATATTGTGAAACTATTTACAAGTGCATAATAGTAAAGTTTATCGAATATTACAGATTTTCGCGTTCCTAAAGTAGGGATGTGATATTATAACTCATTTTTATTATTATATTCTACTTAAGTATGTACTTATTATTTGCATTTTCAATGTTTTTCAAAGCTCATAGGATCTGCTTCCATATAGCAATACTTGGAAAAATTAGGATGTTATGTTATCTTGTTGGGTTCTATTTTGCTTTGTATTTATATATCATGGATGCTTTATTTTCATTATGTTGGACTTGTACTTTGTTGCATTCCATATCTTTATTTTATGGGTGATAATATGTATCATTTTTAGCTATTAGCCTATTGTGAACGTTAAATATGATAAGATGAATTCAGCTTAAGGTACTCCAATGAATTCCTTCCATTCTTCTCTTTTTAACACTTTTTTTAGAAATGTCATGACAATATCATGTGATCATATGAACAACTTATCTGAATTCTATGTTCCTAGCCTAGTAGAGGATGTGGGTTTTTAAGAAAGGTCAGTGTAATTTATTCTTTCTTATATTTTACTTTATCTTTTTTCATTTACTTGTTACCATGTTTATTATATTTTGCTGAAACTTGCTTATGGTGTAGGGCAGGTTATGAAGTGGTTGGACTTGGTTCCATGAGCTATGAAACTTGCTTATGGTGCTAGGACTTACTTTTCTTTTATTTTTCTTCCATTCGTTGTTTGTCTGGCTTGATGGGGTGACTAAATATACCTGGTCATATTGCAGCAAAATAGAAGAAGGCACATGGAGCTCCAGGAAAGTTGGATTGCTGATCTTGAAAAAGAACTGAGTAGGTATGAAGCCAACACCAAAGCTGAGAATTTTGGAGAGGTAAACTTCATTGTCATTTTTCAAATAATTACAAAAAAACTGTTGCTACTTCAAAATTTATTTCTAGCCAGACCCAAAGAACAGAAAAACACATAAGGTTTAAATTCTATTTATGTGGACTGCATCTGCGTATCTGCAGTGACAAGAGTTTCCATTAGGGGTCTAATACGAAAGTGACTTAAAATAGGAGAGTCATCTTCATCATCTAAATGTCCAAAGGTGTACATTTTTCCTAGTATGTGAATATGTCATTTAACACTTTTTTCATTTTTGTTTTTCTGTGGTGAAGAATGTATGAACCCCATGATAAGATCTTGTGCTATTACTTTCCTTGCTTTGAGCCGGAGGATGCATACATAACAAAAGGAAAAAATGGTGAATTATCCCTTGGTTCTAAGAAGCCAAAAGGGGGGAAGATCAGAAGGTAAAAAAAGAAAATCTTGATATTGTTTTTGTTGAAATTGGCCTTTGATTGATTATATATGGCATGGAACATGAGGTTCAGTTGGAATGAATTTTTTCTCTTCTCTGATTATATATAGTGTGCAACATGTTAAGAGAAAACCTTGATATTTTTCTCTGAATACCTTAGGTGGGCATTGGGCATGGTTCTAGAAACAACATTATATTATGAAAGTATATGTTCAAACTCCAAAATAGAAATGGAAATGAGATTTTTATCAGAATTCAGATAATCACTATCTTATTGTGCTGGTTTCTTTTTTTGTTTTACTTTTCTTTCATCATCAATTCAATTTTATCTGTGATACTCTTTCCTTATTAATTTTTGTGATAATATTAATAGCAATTTATGTAATTAGGATACTCTTTTGTGTGTGTTCTGATAGTAAAATATGAAGGCTGTGTTATTTATGTGAAATTTTGTGAAAATAGAAATAAAATGTGGAATTTTTAGCCAAATTTTGTATAGGACAGACTTTTATTTTTTTCCCCAACCCGCCCAACCCGCCCAAATCGAATATATCGGTTCAACTGATTCAATCCTTCTCTAACCTGAAGGAACCCGATATGAGCGGTTCACCTGCTTGTCCGGTCGATTTTAGATGGGTCTTATTCAACTTGATGGTTGTTCGATCGAGTTGGGTTGGTCTCCAAACCCGACCTAACCCGAACCACTTACACCCCTAATCACCCTTCACAATGGGCCCATCTTTTGTCATTAGCATTAAGATCCATAGGGATACACCTTGAGAAATTTTAGGTCTGTCGCATGAAACCTATATCAATAAAGTTTTAGGAAAATTTCAAAGAAAGGAAAACTTCATTGTCATTTTTCAAATAATTACAAAAAGAAACTATTGCTACTTCAAAATTTATTTCTGGCTAGACCCAAAGAACAGACAAACACATAAGGTTTAAATTCTATTTATGTGGACTGTATCTGCGCATCTGCAGGGACAAGAGTTGCCATTAGGGGTCTAATATGAAAGTGACTTAAAATAGGAGAGTCATCTTCATCATTTAAATGTCGAAAGGTGTACATTTTTCATAGTATGTGAATATGTCATTTGACACTTTCTCATTTTTGTTTTTCTATGGCGAAGAATGTATGAACCCCATGATAAGATCTTGTGCTACTACTTTCCTTGCTTTGAGCAGGAGGATGCAAACATAACAAAAGGAAAAAAGGGTGAATTATCCCTTGGTTCCAAGAAGCCGAAAGGGGGGAAGATCAGAAGGTAAACAAAGAAAATCTTGATATTGTTTTTGTTGAAATTAGTCTCTGATTGATTATATATGGCATGAAACATGAGGTTCAGTTGGAATGAATTTTTTCTCTTCTCTGATTATATATAGTGTGCAACATGTTAAGAGAAAACCTTGATATTTTTCTCTAAATACCTTAGGTGGGCACTGGGCATGGTTCTAGAAACAACATTATATTATGAAAGTATATGTTCAAACTCCAAAACAGAAATGGAAATGAGATTTTGATCAGAATTCAGATAATCACTATCTTATTGTGCTGGTTTCTTTTTTTGTTTTACTTTTCTTTCATCATCAATTCAATTTTATCTGTGATACTCTTTCCTTATTAATTGTTGTTATAATATTAATAGCAATTTATGTAATTAGGTTACTCTTTTTTGTGTGGTTTGATAGTAAAATATCAAGGCTGTGCTATTTATGTGAAAATTTGTGAAAATAGAAATAAAATGTGGAAATTTTAGCCAAATTTTGTATAGGATAGAATGTGATTTTTTTCTCCAACCCGCCCAAACCGAATATATCGGTTCAACCGATCTGATCCTTCTCTAACTTGAAGGAACCCGATATGAGCGATTCACTCGCTTGTCCGATAGGTTTCAGATGGGTCATATTCAACCTGATGGTTTTTCGGCCAGGTTGGGTTAGTCTCCAAACCCGACCTAACCTGAACCACTTACACCCCTAATCACCCTTCACAATGGTAGCAACACTTGGCGAACAATCCTTTCTCTAAAATTTTCTTAAAACTTTATTGATATAGGTTTCTTATGACAGACTTAAAATTTCTCGAGGTGTATTCCTATGGATCTTAATGCTAATGACATAAGATGCCTCACTCATATCCTTCATGTCAAAATTTTTAATGAGAAATTGTTTCACCTTATGCAAAAAACTATTTTTGTAGGTTGCAAGCAAAATATCATCCACGTATAAAACAAGAAAATAAATTTTACTCCCACTAACCTTCTGATATATACATTGATCCATGGGATTTTCAAAAAATTCGAATAAAAAAAGTACTCTATGAAATTCAAAATACCACTAATAGGAGGCTTGTTTTAAAACAGATATAGATTTATTAAGCTGGCAAATCATGTGCTCATCATCACAAAAGGAGAAACCTTTAGGTTGTTTCATATAAACCTCATCCTCTAGATCACCATTTAGAAAACTGTTTTCACATCCATTTGTTGCTTAATGTGAAGAGAATCTTTCTTAGATACAAAAGAAAATGTCTCAGTGTAATTGATTCCTTCTTCTTGAGTGAATCTCTTAATAACGAGTCTAACTTTATATCTCTCAATGTTGCCTAATGAATCATTCTTGGTCTTAAAAACCCATTTATAGCCAATGTTCTTCGCCCCATTAGGTAACTTTACAAGTTCGCATACTTCATTACTCTTCATAGAATTCATTTCATCTTTCATGGCATCCTACTATAAATTTGACTCTTTGCAACTCATGGCTCGTGATAAAGTTTCAAGATCATTTTCAGCTCCTATATTGTAGTTAGACTCTTATAGATACACTACAAAATCACTAAGAATAACTAATCTTTTTTCTTTACAAAATTTTCTTAATGTTGTAACCTCATCTTCCTAAAAAGCTTATGGTTTAGCTAGTTCAAAAACTGTTGTTGTTTTAATTAAAACTTGCAAGTGCACGAATCTATTGGAGTATAGATTTAGTGATATACGAAATTGATCTAACAAGTATTGCCAATTGAGAGAAAATTTAATTTAGACGCAAAATAACTATTTCAAACCAAGTTGCCATAATATTTATTTTGTGAGAAAGACATTAATTTAAATGTGCAAGAAATTTATGTGCTGAAGTTAAATAGAAATATATTTAAAGTAAAAAAAAACATGCTAAGGGTAGGGGATCCACTCTTAGTATAACAAATAAAGATAAATTTAACTTTTTTATTACTTAATTAGAATCCTTACATGAATGAGGTTCCAATTAGAAGATATATCAATTTAAGCTCACTTTTATTTATACATGAATCATACTTACTTCCTTTTTATTATATTACTAATAATTAAAATATTATCATAAAATATATTCAAGCATATATTGTGTCAATCATCATATTATCTACAATAAATCAATATTGGTTCAAGCATTTATTGTGTTAAAGATTGTCTACAATATATCAAGATTCACACTTTACAAGATTAAAATATGAAAAAAAATGAGAAAGGTGGAAAACTAATTAACTTAACAAAATAAAATAGGTGGCAAAGCCAACCATAATAATAACATAAAGTAGATGGCAAAGTCAGCCTATAAGAAAGTAAATAATGAGAAAAGACAGTAGAGCCAACCTCTAAGAAAGAAAATAACACGAGAGAAGCGGCAAAGCCAGCCTCTAAAAAGAAAAATAACAGGAAAACAAGAAGGTAAATACAACATCAAATATAAACATTGAAATTAAGAGTTAGATAAATTATTATTCTCATACCAAGAGTTTCACCCTTTCAACTTAGCATTAGGAGATTAGTTCTCCATAATTGAAGTAAGAAAAAAAAAATGAAATATGAAGCATCTTGATAATATTATGAAAGAAAGTAAAGATACAAAATGTCTAAAGAGAGAAGAATATTACAAGCACTTAGAACTAAAACAAAGCTCTTCCAAGCTCTACCAATTTCCCTCCCAAAAGTCTTCTCAAGCCCTCTATTTATAGATACAATTAGGTGTGGTAATTATCAACAATGATGGCTAACAAGTTGCATTAAGTTGAAAAATTGGGTACCAAAATTAATCCTGAAATTATTCCTTCATATCCACCGAATATGCTGATCACTTGAACACAAAAGTTATAGTAAATTGTGTCAGATATTTGCCTATCAAATTTTATACGTATTGAATACGTATTTTTTAAGATATGATCATACAGCTCAAATACTGCAGTAAGGTTGGTTTGGACTGCAACAGTAAACAGATTCTCTTCTAACCCAATTTTGGCCCCTTTTTTTGTCAGAATCTACCAATCACATGAACATGAAAGTTGTAAGAAATTATCTTACATATTGGATGTGTATTTTATCAATTATGGCCATGATACTGGAGCAAGATTGGTCTGAAAAGATAATAGCTAATAAATTTTCAACATTGGGTGTTTTGCCTTGAATCTTTATGTTTTAGTTCTTTTGAAAATGTGGTCATAAATCAAGATTGAATTGATGCATATATCTATTAGGATGCATCTCAGGAGTTAAAAA
Organism: Gleditsia sinensis; assembly: GCA_037074535.1. Lineage (NCBI taxonomy): Eukaryota > Viridiplantae > Streptophyta > Magnoliopsida > Fabales > Fabaceae > Gleditsia > Gleditsia sinensis. Next base: position 18,071,621 of record CM073466.1, on the reverse strand, counting down.
GATAATGCTCCTTATTCAGCTATCTTCAATAAATTTATTTAATCTGCCTGATTTATAGACATTCTTTCCAAAGAACTATAATTTAACTTTGATTTCTCTAATTAAGTCTATTTTCTATTCTTCTCTCTGTCTGTAAAAGTTGCACAAAACTAAAGATAAGTATGAAAAATAAGTGCTTAAATATGACAAAAAGATAAGATGAAAGTATTTAATTTATAGGTATAAAACTCATTCATCAAACATCCACAAACTTAATCTTTTACTTGCCCTCAAGCAAAACACACAAACTTCAAAATTCAAAAGAAGAGTGAGTGATGAGTTGTCTTTGGCTAACTAAGAATTCCTCAAGGATTTAAAATGTGCAACCAAGGAAAATATCAGGATTCCAAGGTTATGTAGAATTTCAATTCAAATGCAACGTATGGTTTACTCTTGAATCCCAAGTATGTGTGTGTGGTAATCTTATGAAATTGGACTTTTTGTATTCAAATAAATTTATGTAATCAAATATTTAAAATAAATCTCTAGATAGATGTATTTGAGACTCCATAGGCTTATTTTTCAAGTCACTCTCTACTAATGTAGACTAATTATAACATTTAAAATTGTTATGACTTTCATTAGACTTGTAATGTGTGGCATAGGTTAAACGTGAATAAAAAGATATTAACGAAAGCTTAATTCACTTTACAACATACATGATCATTTAACTCCTCTCAAATACTTTTGATGTTATCATGTGAATTCTATCTCCAATCTTATTCTCATTCTTATGTGATTTGCTCATACTACATTTTTTTTTGGACATAAACACCCCCAAACTTATTTATTTGTGAATTTTTATTTTTTAAAATTCCTTCCATCCACCCCTGAACCATAACTTTTCAAATGATCATTCTTGTGAGTGAAAGGTAAGGGCCCGTTCAGTTGGGTGGAATAAATTTCAGTGGAATGGAAAGAAGAAAGGAAGAGGGAATGGAAAAGAGAATGGAATGCCATTACCTTGTTTGGTATGTGATGAAAAGAATTAAGTAATGTGATATTTCATTGTTTGATTAATAGATAAATTGAAAGAATAGAAAGATAAGATAAACAAAATGATTTAATTAATTTTAATATAAAATAATTAAATTAATTTAAAAAAATAGATTTCCTTTAAAAAGAAATTCTTACAAATTAATTTTTACAAAATATAATCCAATTAATTTTTTTAATAATTAAATTAAATTCTTTTAATAAAAAAAATTGAAATTAGCATTAATTTATAGTGGAATATTGGATTCCATCCATTATGGGAAGGAGTCCCTTTTCCATCAAACTGAATAGTGGAATCTCACTTTCCATCTCAGATTCCTTTCTATTTATGCAAACCAAATGCGCCCTAAGAGTTAGGAATATCTTTGTTTAAAGACTAGATAATAATATAGGTGTAAGAAAGGATAAATATAGGCTCTAAATGGGTTACTAGAGATGTCATAATGTATAGGTTGGTTTGTAAAGGTCAAACGATTCCAACAATGGCTAATTCATTTTTTAAATGGTGAGTAGTCTAGGATTTCACCTCAAGTGACAATCAAATAAGTTTTAAAGTCTTATAAGATCAGTAGTCATATTTGAATCACATAAATCTTTTCAAAATAAACAATTAGTCAAATGTAAAAGATTAAATGCTCAAGATATTGAGATTTTCGGATAAAACATAGGTTACAATAGAGTTTAGGTTCACACATAGTACTCATAATTCATCTATTTTTGAAAGATTACAAGCACTTTAAACCATTTTCATCATTGGTGTTAGTTTTACCTAATCCTAAAACACCACTCAGTTTTTTTTAAAGATGAACAGACACAAAATAAACAACAAAGATTGAAAGAGATATTACCTAAAAGGAGATATAGGAAAAGATGAACCTGCAGGAAACTAATAGAGAATAAAAATTTATTCAATCAAACGAAATGAGTTATAGATGAAGGTCCAAGTTCAATTTGCACTTTTTACGGTTATCTGACATCCAATCTATTTGAGCCATAGTTGGATTAAGAACATGAACAAATGCTTGTAATGCATCAATCAATTCATCAGCATTTGAAGTCGAGATGAGAATTCATCGTGCTGAGTTAGAGATAAACCTTTGTTCCATAGTTTGATAAAAAAAAGACAACAAACCATCAAAGAAATGGTTAACATTCAACAAATATATCGGTTTATGATGGATATTCAGTTGTGCTCAGGAGACTATTTGAAAATTTTCTTTTAAAGTACCAAAACTACCTAGAAAGGAAAAGAAGTTATCGACATTAGTCATCATTCTAGCAATGCGCTCATGCATGGAGGACATCCTAAATTTTTCCCTAATTATTTTTCTTATGATGTTTGATGCAGCTAGTGTAACATCCCTAATTTCGTTTCTTTTATTGATAAAAGTACATAAATATTTAATTAAGGAAATACAATTTATTAGATAATATTTTAGATATCTAAGGAAATATAATCCTTAGAAATTCTTCACCTTATGTATGTGCATAGAAAATATTTCTAATATTAAGACAACAAACAAAGAGGGAAAACCTAATAGAAAAAAAATAAAAATAACATAGTAAAGAGATGCAAAATTCTTGGATAAAGAAGGTAAATTTTTAGAAACAAGTAAAGGTCTTAAAATTTCAAGAACATTGGATTAGGGTAATTTTTCCTAATTCAAGAACTAAAGTTACTAAGTTTAAAATCTTTACCCATACATTTAGCTTTTACCTATGGACACTTCATATAGAGTTTTTTCACTGCACATAAGTTTCTAGCAAGCCCATTGGATAACCTAAGCAAGAAATAAAACATAGACTTGGACTAGGATATAGTAATTGGACCAATAGCCCAAAAATTATGAAAATGTGACCAAGCCCTCCAAGAAAGGTAGAATTTTATCCAAAGCAAAGAAAATGGGTAGGAATAAGCCCATAATGGGTAGGAATAAGCCCAAATCCAAGAGAAAAAATAAAATAAAATAAATTAGGTGATGATATAATAATGTAATAATAATAAAGATTAGGTTACATGGCATTAAGACAAAAAATTTAGCAAGTGGTGTGATTCTACATTCATAATTTTGGCAAGTGGCATGATAATACAAGGCTTTAGGACAAAAATATATATATCCTACACTCATAATTTTAGTAAGTGGTATGATAATACATGGCATTAGGACAAAACATTCCTATTCCACACAAATAATATCAACCAAATAATGGAGATTCAAGGGTTAGAAATTTGCCACCTAAAAAGGCAAATCTATCATACTTGTTTAAGACAAAAGAAAATGGAAATGAATCCCTAAATTAAAGGGACCTTGTCCCTTATTTTAAGAACATATCATCATAATTTTCAAAATACAAATCTCCTTTTCCTATACATATCTTGACTAAGAAAGAGGAAGACAAGAACATAAGTTGTTTTTTTTCCAAAAATTCAATAAAGTGTATCCTAATTGTGATAAGGTAAACCCATGATCATGAAAGGTGTATTATTTGGTGGTCTATTTAAGCAAAACCCACCCCTACAACATTTTAATTTCGTCCAAGTGAGGAAGAGAGAGAAATAGAAGCAAGGTACAGTGAAGAAAGGAGAGAAAGAGAGGAGAAGAGAGGAAGGAAGAAGAAGGAGAAATTTAGAAGGCTAAGTACTCAAGGTAAGTTACCTTAATCTCCACTTGAATCCATTTTTCTTCTTCATCCTTGAGGTTCAAAAATTCACCCTCCTTCTCTTACCTAAGCTGCTAGAAAAGCTAAGGGAAGGGATGAATCTTGCTACTTCTTTCAAGAGGAAACAAGAAAACCAATTCACTAAGTAAGTTAGGGAGATTCTTAGGTAAGTTTAACAATATTTCTTTTTGAAGAAAACTTTTGAAACTTATAATATTTATATGAGATTTTGATCTTAGAACTTTGATGATTGGTCATGTATATTGCTATATCATGTTACATATTGATCTTGCATGTGATGTATGTTTGAATACTTAGGTTGGTGTAGATAGTTCTGCATGGGTATGGCTATGGGTGGCAGAATTTAAAGCTTCTGTGTTTTAATTTCTGGGAATTATCTGTAGGGAATTAAAATAAATGGTTAACATAAGAATTAAAAATATATGTGTCACGGATTTTGACCCACTAGAATCATTCCATTTGGAGTCCATATAAGGTAGATATGGTCCAATTAGTAAGAAAATGTCAGAAAATGGTTCATCAGGGAAGAATATGTTAGGATAGCTTCTGTGTTTTAATTTTTGGGAATTGTCTGTAGGGAATTAAAATAAATTGTTAACATAAGAAATAAAGATATATGTGTCACGGATTTGTACCCACTGGAATCATTCAATTTGGAGTCCATATGAGGTAGATATGGTCTGATTAGTAAGCAAAGGTCAGAAAATAGTTCATCAAGGAAGATTATGTTAGGATAGCTTCTGTGTTTTAATTTCTGAGAAACTTATATAGGGAATTAAAATACATAATTAACATATGAATTATAGATATATATGTCATGGATTTGTAGCCACTGGAATCACTTAATTTAAAATTTTTATGAGGGAGATATGGATCGATTTGCAGGTAGAGGTCAGAACCTATTCGAGAAGAAATAAGATGTACATTGAGGGAGTAATATCACCTTGATTTCATAATATTTTGTTAAATAGTTCAACATAATAGTTTTAGATAATTGTTTTATCTTGAAATTAATACTAAGATCACCTACATCGGAGTTGAATTGAGGGAATTATGCTCTAATTAGTAAGAGAAGGTTAGATGGGATGAAAACCTGCATCAAGAAAATAAAGAAATAAAATTAATATTTAAAAAAGAAGAAGAATCTTATAAATGAAAATAATAAATGACTAGTATATGCCATTACCATTGCCATTGTATGAACTTCTTACCATCTTAAGTATGAAATTTTGACATGAAAATATTTTATAAAGTGATATTTGAAATGATTATGTTCATGGCATGATTACCAATAATTTTTGGTAATAGTTATATTTTGATGAACATACTTGTTATTGAAAGTATATTTTTGGCTATCATTGTGAAAAGAAAAGAAAAGAGCATGGTCACATGGCAATTCATGTGGTGCACCAGTAGGGGACGCCCTACCAACGGTTATGATCATGTTAATGAGAAAAAAAAAGAGAAAGTGGGTCATGTCGGACGGAGCGAGAAAAGCCCATACCGAAGAGTAGAAAATACTCACCCTAACCGGGGTAGCATGATATGAGAATAAATTGATAGTCATCATATGATATTCTGAAAATAATTAATTCTGTTATACATGTCATTACTGTATGATTCTCATGTGCATAGATATAGTGCATTCATGTGACCAAATATATTTACTGTAGTTTATACAGCTGAACATGACATGATGAGCTATATTGATGATAATTTATTGTTAAACTTATTGGGATTTAATTCTCACTATATTTCCATATCATGTTCAAAAAATTAGTTATGCAGATTTTTCTATGGCTCTGACTTTTAGTGTACGTTGGATCGAGTTACTTTATATTGGGCAGATCCCGGAATCAAATAATATGTTTGTGGTCGAGTTGGTTTAGATCCCAGTGAAGGTGCAACCACCCGCACCTATATCTCTGGAATTGGTCAACCAGAATAAATAAGATGTAGTTATTTATGTGTTTAATTTTGTTGTACGTACATTTTGATTAATGACGTGTATGTGAACTCTATATTGTATAATAATAATAATAAAAGGTTGTTACAGCTGCACCACTTGGGCTACCATGTGACCATGCTCATTTTTTTTTTTTCACATTAATAGCCATAAATATGATTTCAATAATAAATATGTTTATTATACTCACATGCCACAATTTTCATCAAAATATAATTATTACAAAAAATCATTGGTAATCATGCCATAAACATAAGCGTTTCAAATATCACTTTATAAAATATTTTTATGTCAAAATTACGCACTTAAGATGGTAAGGAGTTCATATAATGGCAATGGCTATGTCATACACTAGTTATTTATTATTTTCATTTATAAGATTCTTCTTCTTTTTAAAATATTATTATCCTCTCTTCACTAAAAAGAGCATAACACCCTCATTTTAAATCTGATTGAGGTGATCTTGGTGTCAATTGAAAGATAAGACAATTCTCAAAAACCCTTATGTTGAACATTTTAGTGAAATCTTAAGTAATCGTAGTGTTACTACTCTCTCAAATTCAATGTTATTTTTTCTCAGATAGGTTCAGACCTCTACTTACTAATCAGATTATATTTCACTCATACAAACTCCAATTGAGTTGATTCCAAAGCCTATAAAATGCTAAGACATTTATATATAACTTTCATATTTATCATTTGTTCATATTGCTTAATAATTATTCGTAGAAAATCGAAAAAAAACACTTACATTTACCACCTTGGATTCTAGACTAATTCTAACATTTACTCATTAATCAGCCATATCTCTCTCTTATGGACTCCAAATTAAATGATTTTAAAGCCTATAGATCCATGATACATTTATATATATATATATATATATATATATATATATATATATATATATATATATATATTTAAAATTTTAACAATTTCCTTTAATTTTCTACATATTTTGCCCAACAATTTAAACACAGAAGCATATTTAACAGATTCTTCCTTGGTTAGCTAGTTTCTGACCTTTGCTTACTAATCTGACTATATCTCCCTCATATTGATTTCAATTTGAATGATTCCAGTGGATAAAAATCCTTGAAACATAGATCTACATTTTTCATTTTAAGAATGCCTTTTAATTCCCTATATATTTATCCCAGAAATTCAAGAACAGAAGCATACTTGACAGATTCTTTCCTGGTTAACCATTTTCTAAACACTACTTACATATCAGGCAATATCTCCCTTATCTGAACTCTAAATTAAGTGATTCTAATGGCTACAAATATGTGAGACATAGATCTACATTTTTTATGTTAACTATTTCTTGTTATTCCTAACCGATTCTTTCCAGAACTTCAAAATTTAAAGCTTCCTTAGTTACCCCGAAATTCAGTTTCTTAACCAATCCTTCCCTAAGGTTTTAGTTCACCATTATATTACATCCTCTTCTATTTTCTTTTCATCTAATCATATTCCATCAATTTTTTACCATATTCAAATATACAAAATAGTAGCATAAAAATCATAAAATTTTTACCACCTATAGCCATACCTATGCAGAACTTTCCATACTAATCGTAATGTTTAAAACATCCATCATATGCAAAATAACATGTAACATGATATAGCAACATCCATGACCAATCATCAAAGTAGCAAATATTGTAAATTTCATCAAAGTTCTAAGATCAAAATCTCACATAAATGTTACAAATTTCAAAACTTTTCTTCAAAAGGAGATATTGTTAAACCTACCTAAAGATCTCCCTAGGTCACGTAGTGAACTCTTTTTCTTGTTTCCTCTTGAAGGAAATAGCAAGATTCCTCCATTCCCTTAGCTTTTCTAGTAGCTTAAATAAGAGAAGGAGGTTAGGTTTTTGAACCCCAAGGATAAAGAAGAAAGATGGATTCAAGTGGAGATTACGCTAACTTACCTTGAATACTTAGTCCTATAGACTTCTCCTTCTTCTTCCTTCCTTTCTTCTCCTCTCTTTCTCTCCTTTCCTCATTCTACCTTGCTTCTATTTTTTCTCTCCCTCACTTGGACGAAATTATAATGTTATAAGGGTGGGTTTTGCTTAAATAGACTATCAAGTGATTCACCTCTCATGATCATGGGTCTACCTTATCACAATTAGGATGCACTTGGTTGATTTTTGGAAAAAAAACAACTCATGTTCTTGTCTTCCTCTTCCTTAGTCAAGATATGCATAGGAAAAGGAGATTTGTATTTTGAAAATTATGATAATATGTTCTTAAGACAAGGGACAAGGTCCCTTTGATTTAGGGATTTATTTCTTTTTTTTTTTTTTAATCAAGTATGATAGGTTTGCCTTTCTAAGTGAAAAATTTTCAGCCATTGGATGTCCCTTGCTTGGCTGAAATTATTTGTGTAGAATAAGGATGTTTTGTCATAATGCTATGTATTATTATCCACTTGTTGAAATTATGAATGTAGGATATAGATGTTTTGTCCTATTGACATGTATTATTATCTACTTGTTGAAATTATGAATGTAGGATATAGATGTTTTGTCCTAATGCCATGTGACCTAATCTAAATTATTATTGCACTACTATTTCTTCACATGATTATTATTATTTTTCCTCTTAGATTTGGGCTCATTCTTACCCATTTCCCTTGCTTTGGCTAAAATTCTACCTTTTATGGAGGGTTTGGTCACATTTACATAATTTTTTGGCTATCGGTCCAATTTATATATCCTAATCCAAGTCTATATTTTATTTTTTGCTTGGGCTATCCATTGGACTTGCTAGAAACTTATGTGAAGTGGAAAAAATCTATATGAAGTGTCCATAGGTGAAAGCTCAATTTATAGGTGGAGATGTTAAACTTAGAAATTTTTAACTCTTGAATTAGGAAAAATTACCCTAATCCAATCTTCTTAAAATTTTAAAACGTTTACTTACTTCACAAAAATTTATCTTCCTTACCAAAGAATTTTACCTCTCTTTAGTATGTTATTTCTAATTTTTCCTATTATGTTTTCTCTCTTTACTTGTTCCTTTAATGTTAGAAACATTTTCTATACATACACATAAGGTGAAGAATTTCTATGGATTATATTTCTTTAAATATCTAAAAATTGTCTAATAAATTTTATTTCCTTAATTAAATATTTATGTACCTTTAAAGAAACAAAATTAGGGATGTTACAGTAAATATTTATGTACTTTTATTAATAAAAGAAATGAAATTAAGGATGTTATAAATAGCGTCAAGAAAATAGATGTTAATGCTAACATGCTTAAATACCTTTAAAATGTCACTATACTGAGTACTTTTCTTGATTGTCGCAAGTCTTTGTGGGAATGGAGCTTTAGGAGCACAAGGAATATGTTTGCTTTTATTCTGACTTGAGTCATTAATTTGTGATTCATGTTGACTCTGTTCCTCAGTTCCTGGCATGTGAACATGATCATCAATGACTTTTTTAGATCTAAGGGTCGTTATAGACTTCACTTCTTCATTAGGATTTGTTGATGATCTTGTTTCAAATTGACCCTTAGGATTAGGAATAAGTTGATTGAAGAATTTTCCTTTCCCTCTATCTCCTACAGCATTGGCTATTTGACCCAATTGTGTTTCAAGTTTTGAAATATATTGAGTATGGAATTGTAAAGCTTGTTGGGTTAATTGCATTAATTGCTGTAGAGTATCTTCCAAAGAAGGTCTTCTTTGTTGTGGTAACTCGAAAGGAAGAGTGTGTTGAGAAACTGGAGGGTATGAGTTAAGAGGAGAAAATTGTTGCCTACCTTAATTCATTGAAGGTTGATTTTGTCTCTATGAAAAGTTTGGATGATTCTTTCAATTTGAATTATATGTGGGTGCAAATAGGCTATTTGATGACTTTCCCTAAGACTAAAAAGAATTAACTTGCTCAGAGAATGCCTCTTGGTAAGTTGGGATGGATGGATAAAATTGTGCAGTGTGAGATGTATTAGAACATAAGGCACATCCTTCTTTCCGAGTATTAGTAGAAGAGTTCAAAGTGTTGCTTAAAGTTAAAGCCTCTACCTTTCTAGTAAAATTGGCTAAGGAAGCTATCATATCTATATCATCACTCACTTCATAAATTCCTCCTCTTTTTAGGGTTTGAGACTTTTTATCATTTAGATTTATGCAGTTTCAATGTTGAGAGTTTTTAGATAGAGACTCTAAAGATTCATAAGTTTCAGCCTCATTTAACTATAAAAACCTTCCACCTTGCATACTTTGGATCATTTGACAATTTGATGGAGTCAAACCATCATAGAAATATTTCACGAGTCTCCAAGTTTCCAAACCATGATGAGGACACTTCAAAAGAAGGTAATTAAATCTTTTCAAACACTTAAAAAATTGTTCACTCTCATTTTGGAAAAAATCAGAGATTTTTCTCATAAGGGTATCGGTTTTAGACAAGGAATTTTTTTTTGCTCGAAACGTATTTAATAATTGATTCCAACTAGTAATAGTTCCTGTAGGAAGGAAATTAAACTAGGATTTAGCTTTATTTTTAAATGAAAATAGAAACATTCTTAGCTTGATTGATTTATCATTGAAATTTTAGAAGCGAAATGTTGAGCAAATTTCAAGAAAATCTTTAATATGCATGTATGGGTCTTCTCTCTCTAATCCATAAAATGATGGCAATAGTTAGGTTATGGCTGGTTTAAGCTCAAAGTGAATTACATTAGTTTGTGGTAACACTATGCAAGATGGAGTACTAGCTATAACATGTGAGAAATATTCCATAAGAGTTTTCTCATGTATAACTTGTTTTTCCATTTTTTATGGTGTCCCAACAAAGTCTAATGTTCCAATTTTAAAATCAATGTGTGATCCTAAACTTTTCCTAACCAAATGTTGATTTTTATCACGTTTCCAAGCATCCATAAACTAAAAAGAAAGCTATAAACAAATATTTCTAATAATACACAACATAATTACAAAATAGGATAATTTTACAACTTAATAACATATATATACAATGTTAACTATAAATAACAAAATACAAGTACAACAAAAATACAAAAAAATCACAAAATTATGTAGCAAAGAATTTTTTTTATATTTTTATTTTGGGTGTTAGTAACAGTAGATAATATTCAACTAGTAGATTTTCAGAAAAGTGTAGAAGAGTCACGATAGTCTCACTTAAATTCCATACTCCTTAGGCACCTTTAGCCTTATTGATAGAATCAACCAATTTTACACAACCAAATTATCGCACCAATTTTTAAGAAACAATTTTTTTTAAAAAAAAATCTATACATAGAATAAATAGATGTTTTAAAAAATTATTGTTTTAATTAAAAATCACAAGCACACGAATCTGCTGGAGTATAGATTTAGTAGTATTCGAGGTGGATCCCACGAGGATTGTCAATTGAGAGAAAATCTAATTTATACAAAAAATAGATATTTCTAACATAGTTGCCAGAATGTTTGTTTTGTGAGAAAGACATTAATTTAAATGTACAGGAAATTTATGTGCTGAAGTTAAATAGAAATGTATTTAAAGTAAAAAAAAATGCTAAAGTTAGGGGATAACAAATAAAGATAAATTTAATTATTTTATTACTCAATTGGAATCCTCACATGAATGATGTTCTAATTAGAAGATATATCAATTTAAGCTCACTTTTATTTATACATGAATCATATTTACCTTCTTTTTATTATATTACTAATAATTAAAATATTCTTGTAAAATATATTCAAGCATATATTGTGCCAATCATCACATTGTTTACAATAAATCAAGATTGGTTCAAACATTTATTGTGTTAAAGATTGTCTATAATATATCAAGATTCACACTTTACAAGATTAAAATATGCAAAAAAAAATGAGAAAGGTAGAAAACTAACTAACTGAATGAAATAAAATAACATAAAATAAAATAGGTGGCAAAGTTAACCATAATAATAACACAAAGTAGGCGGCAAAGCTAGCCTCTAAAAAAGAAAATAAAAAGTGAGAGACGACAAAGCCAGCCTTTAAAAAGAAAAATAACAAGAAAATAAGAAGGTAAATACGACATCAAATATAAAAAATTAAAATTAAGAGTTAGATAAATTATTATTCTCATACCAAAAGTTTCACATTTTCACCTTAGTATTACTAGATTAGTTCTCTATAATTAAAGTAAGAAAAAAAATGAAATATGAAGAAACATAACAATATCATAAAAAAAGTGAAGATACAGAATGTCGAAAGAGAAAAGAATATTACAAGCACTTAAAACTAAAACAAAGCTCTCCCAAGCTATGCTAATTCCTCTCCCAAAAGCCTTTTCAAGCCCTCTATTTATAAATACAATTAGGTGTAGTAATTGTCAAGAATAATGGCTAATAAGTTGCATTAAGTTGACAAATTGAGTCTATTTTCTATTCTTCTCTCCATATGTAAAAGATGCACAAAACTAAAGATAAGTATGAAAAATAAGTGCTTAAATATGACAAAAAGATAATAAGAAAGTATTTAATTTATAAGTATAAAACTCACTCATCAGAAACTACATATAATTTTCAAACGCCTTGATCTAATTGACTATCTTGTGGAAACTCAATGATTGGTTGTTCAGTACCCGTTTGTACTTAAGGGTTGCTATGAACAATAACCTATCTATCATTTGAATGTAATAGCCTTAAAAATTAAAGAGAATTCTAAATTAAAGAAAATTTTGAATAAAAGAGAGGATTTTGAAAATGGAGATAAGAATAATTGAAAATATGTTTATTTATTAAATGGGTTAAAGAATTATAAAGAAAATATGAGAATTTACATTTCGGGGCCAAAAATGTAATTTCTTAAAGGTTTAGTGGTCAAAGTGTAAATAAGAAAAAATTGCACGGACTTGCCTCTAAAATTGAATTTTTGCAGAAAGGTCCTTGTGATATATTAAGGGTTTCAGCCACCCAAGAAGCAGAAAATTTGGATTTTCTCTTTCTCTCCTCCAAATTTTTGCTCTCGAAATCCTAAAACTTATATCTAAGATTTTATCGTTTTTGGACCTTGAATTTTGTCACCACCACCATCAACAAACTCAGAATGAAGAGTTCTACAAATCCATCCGATTGATTTCTGAAAAATTGGAGAGAGATTGGTTAGAAAATAGAGGGAAAATCACATAAAATGATAATCTCTAAAATTCCTATATGTGATTCTCAAATACAAAAACTAACACCGAATATCGATCTAGAAGGTACCGAAATATTAAGATCTCAAATTTTAGTATCATCCTCTCTTGCACGTGCCCCTACGCTCTGCATTTCTCTTGGCGAGTGACGCCTATACGCAACTTCCCCGGTGGCACATGCAGAGCGTAAATCTAGCCCCTATTGCGTTGACTTGCGTTGACCGAACTCTCGTAGGCTAAATTTCACAAATTCGGAGTCATTTTTAAGGTTTTGAACCCTCTGGACTCATTTTTGGGGTCCATTTTGCCAAATTTGGACCAAAAACATGGATTTTGGAGTTGTCTAACTTGGTACCCTAACTTTGTGAGTAGATGATTTTTTCTATGACTTGTCTTATATTCTTCTTGATATTTAAATGTGAAATTGATTATTTTTATAAGTTATTTACACTTTTATATGTTTTTGAAATGCATTAAATTATATGAATTGTTTACAATCTAGAATATAATTCAAGAAGAGTATAGTTTTGAAAATGAATTTTTGAACTCATGGTATATCTGTTGTTTTCTCATTAAATGGTAAAGTGAATATTTATGCACGTGGCATTGATTTGTAAAGCTATATGATTGCCTTGAGAAAGAGTATGTATATGTGATAAACCCTGATTGGGTAATTTTATGACAGATGAGCTGTATTGAGAATGAGATTCTGTATTATACTGAAAACTCTATTTTGAATGATATGGAATATGTGCATATAATAATTTTGTGGAGGAATCCTATTAGAAACATTGTTTGCTAACAGCAGGTGATGTTAGCCCTAGTGTACCTTGATACTTCAGCTAGCAGGGGTGGTGCTAGCCTCGTGTGAGGGCCAACACACATGATATGATATGTGATGGAGAGTGAGATGCCTCCTATCTGAGCGAGATGCCAGTTATATGAGATCTGATTTGCCTTTCCTTACTTTATGCTTAGGAAATTGCCCATATTAGAGTCCCTTCACGTGTCCTCTTGAATGGTAGTAAGGTAAACTTTGGCTGAGATACTAAATATAGGCAAATCCTACACCAACAAAGTTCGGAAAGGATTGAACTCTAATAGTGGTTCTAATATGGGATCCTCCTAATATTCCTATAAGAAATGTTTTTAATGCATACCAATGTTTGATTAATGATCATATTGTATCATATATGAATACAGATATCTAAATGTGATTTGAACTGAGAATATTTGAAAATACGGCTCCCATATGAATGTATTTATGAACTGTAATTTCTGATGTGATTAATTTTGATATATGAGTACATCCATATATTGATCTGAGAGGTCATAGGAGGTGTTATCTGCTCACTGAGTTGTCAAACTCACTACACGATGCTTACATTTTTTTTTCAGATAAAGATACAGAGTTTAATCCTACTGCTACGTGATCAGCTAGGTGTCATAATCTTTAGGTGAGCCTACGTTGCTTCCAAGGCTCGAAATTTTTAAAATATTTTGTTATTGTAATCTAGAATATGCTCTGAACGCCACAGGCAGGATCCCTGCTTCTTCAATAATATTGCTAAGTGTAGTTTTGGCATGTATAATTAGCTATACTAGAAACTTGTAAACGTATGGTATTTTTTGGATATGTGATATTGTGAAACCGTATGCAAATAAATGAGGGTAAAGTTATCTATCAGTTGTGTTATTCACGTTCTATTAAATTGAAGCGTGACATTGAAGTGGAATTTTGATACTTTATAAGATTATGTCCAGAAACTAAGTTCCTAAATTGATCACTCTCATTAACCAAGTCATTCTCAAGAAACTTGAAATTTCTTGATTTCACTATTCTAATAATGTGAGATGGACAATAAAACCTACAACATTTGGATCTTTAGCTATATCTAGCAAAATATCCACTAATAGTCATCGGGTTTAGTTTCTTCTCTTGAGGATTTTATATTCTCACCTCAAACGGACATCCCCAAATGTACATATATCACAAACTCAGTTTCCAATCTTTCTATAATTCAAAATGTGTCTTTTAGAACTCGGTTTAATATATACACAACCATCTTTAGTGCTTCAGTTAATAAGAATTTAGGAATATTGGACTTGCTGAGTGTAATAACCCAAACCTTTGAAGGTTAAGTACAAATCATTTGAAACAAGGAAGTTGAGAACAATGTAAAATTTAGGAGCGTTTCTGACCCTTTCTTCTGACCTTTCTTCACTCAGATAAGAATAACTCTCTCCTATGAAATCTAAATTAAGTGATTCCAATTTCTATTGAAAGATAAGATATATATTTACAACTTTGATGTTGGGAACGTTCGCTAATTCTGTGAATATTATAGTGATAAGAGGCAAAAACCGCAGCATAGTGTGGTCTGGACCTTTGCTCACTATTTTATGCATAACTCCTTTATATGAACTCCATATTAGGTGATTCAAGTGGCTAATGAAATCTAAAAGAAAGGGCTACAACTTTCATGTTAGATGTTTTGTCAAATTCGGCCATATGGATCCGCCGCGGCGAGAATTTTTTGCCGGCGGCAAGAATGCTGCAGCATTTTCCCAAGAACATGAGTTTTTCTGGTTTCGATTTGGCCGCGGCAAAAATATGCTCGCCGCCGGCAAAAATCGCGGACCAGCAATCTCGCCGCGGCAAGAATTAGCTCGCCGGCGGCGAGATTTGTCAGAGAGGCATTTTTTAGCGGTCCCCCTTCCAATTTGAGCAAGCAAGGTACCGTTGGACTCGTAGGAAGGAGAGCTACAAACCCCACTGATCAGTTTTGTTGGAAAACCGCCGGATTGTCGCCAGAAAATTGAATGAATAGTAACCTCCAAGGTAAATTCTGTCCAATCGCGTTTTAGGCTTCGTTTTTACCGAAATTCTTTCCATAGATAGTCTTAGAATTAGTTTCTATGCTAGAATATAGGGTTTTTAGGTTTCGGCGTGAATAGTATTTCCGGCGAGTGAATAGTATTTTTCGGCATGAATAGTGACGTTTAGGATTTATCTAATTTTCATGTTATGTCTATGTTTTCTAGGTTGTTGAACCACCACGAGGTGAAATTCTCGTTGTTGGACTCCTAGTACGGTGAGTGGGTTTTTGATACTATAGCGCATGTTTTACGAATTCGGTTTATAACTTTCTCGTATGATTTTAACTAGTTGGAATGTATGCTAAATTGTTTTACCGCTTTGAAAACCAATATGTTCCAACCATGTTAGAAATTATAAATTTCAATCCTAGTTGAACCCTAGGTATGCAGGGCAAGCATCTAGAGTGATAATTCTCCATTTGAGCTAGATTTATAGAAATGTGAACTTAGTCATAAAAATGAACTAAATTAGCCATGAAATGATTTGATGCATGCGAACATCTATGCGACGTCTACGGACGATATGTTTAAAGGGAAAGTTTATGATGATAAAGGTCTCCATAGGAATACATGGATGAAACATATTTTAGAACGAAATTTTATGTATGAAAAGAGTTAGATGGAGAATTATCGCTTTATTATAATGTTATTGAAATGTTTTACTTTAAACTTTTTGAATAGCATATTTCAAATATTTTCTATTGGAGGGACCCTTTTAAATCATTGTTAGCTAGCCGCAGGGAGTGCTAGCCTTGGTGCACCATGGTCATGCGAAGGCTTCGGCCTAAGGTACTGTGACAGGCATATGACTGCCTAAGACACAGGGATTTAGGGTGGACTTATGTCTATGCCTACAGTGATTTCCATACCCTTGCTATGTGCTTGGGAGAATTTAGGGTGGACTTATGTCTACACCTACAGTGATTACCCTTACCTTGCTATGTGCTTGGGGAAGATGATGATCTGTTAGGAAAGAACTCCAATAAATTGATGCATTTTTCTTAAAGATTAAATATTTCTAAACAAGCTCATTCATAATTGTTATTGCATAAATAACTTCATTTATTACTTACCATGCATAATTGATTTGCTTTACGGTGACTGATTTAAATCCATATTTATCTTTTGAATATACATTTGAACTGTTTAACTTTTCTTTCAATAAATTATGGTTAAATGTTTAAATGTTTCTATTGTTATCATTACACTTTGATTTCAATTATTAAACCCATTGTGAAACACTCGTGCTTGGTTTGCCCTATTTCAGTTATAGTATGATTTACCCATTCACTGAGATGTGGTCTCAACCCTCTTCTATTTCCTCCTCACAGATAGTCAAAGAGACTTTGATCCAGCTACAGCTTCGTAGAAGGCTGAATATAGCGTTGGTGAGCCCCAGTTTGGGCAAGGATCTTTTGTAATGATTGTCTAGTTTAGTTTATTTCTAGAGTATCTCTATGAACTTACAGGCAGGATCCTCGCTTCTTGCATATTTTGATGTGTTGTTTGGAAAATAGTTTTATGTTTTACAACGATATTGTATTATGAGGCCATGGGATAAGTTGAATCACAAATGTTGGATTCATATATATATATATATATATATATATATATATATATATATATATATATATATATATATATACAGTATTTCCTTATATTGGATGTGGCATATGTGGCCAGTTATATTTATTATGTACTCTGGATTATGTGCTGGATGTTTATATGTGCTATGCGGTAGGCTTGCGGCTAGGGAGAAACTCTTATGCCGTGCCGATCGTGTGTTCCATCATTTGGGGCCGTGACAAAGTGGTATCAGATGTTTAGGTTTGCCCTGTGTTCATGGAGTAACGGACCTTTAGGTAGGACTTTGAGTATAGATATGAATCCGGACATGCTTATACTCACAGTGCTGCTAAAGGAGTTCAATAGGATGTTGTCTTTTTGTTCAAGTAAGTCAGTTTATATGTTGGCATGGTTAAGTGACGGTTGGGCTATCTCTGTTTTGTAGCAAGATGCATCTTAAAGAATTTAAGAAATTGAGACAGATACCAAATATGATGGTTTCTGAATGAGACATCATGATGGTTTCTGAATGTGACATCCGTTGTACCCGGTTGTCTAGATATGGTAGATTGTGATGTGATATTGAGAATGAATTTGTTGACATTATGTCATGTCATTTAGAAATGTCACTATAAGATGATTAAATTCAATATTCTTGGAGAATTTTCTCTCTTGATACAAAGAAATCTTAGTGAGATACCCAGTAACCTAATCTCTGCTTTAGCAGTCCATAAGTGATTACAAAAAGGTGCCAAGGATAGTTGGCAGTGGTGAGAGATGCTGATATAAAGTATACCACTGTAAATCAAGTTCCAGTGATTAGAGAATTTTCTGATATAATTCCTGAAGAATTGCCAGGATTACCCCGAAATAATAAATAGAATTTAGGATTGATTTATTTCCTGGCCAGCATCTATATTTCCATATAGAATGGCACCCACTGAACTTAAAGAACTGAAAAAGAAGTAGTTACAAGACATGTTAGACAAGGGATTTAAAAGCCCTAGAACTTTTACTTGAAGTGCTCTAGATCTATTTGTGAAAAAGAAAGATGGATCACTATGACTATACATAGATTATAGACAATTGAATAAAGTGACAATGTGGAATAAATACTCATTACCTCATATAGATGATATGTTTGACTAGCTACAAGGTGCTCAACATTTAAAAAAAAAATTTGAATTAATTTGATGTCTGGATCTCATCAATTGAGGATAAGGGAAGAGGATATTGGAAAAATTTCTTTTAGGACTCGTTATGGCATTATGAGTCTTTATTGATGTTATTTAGTCTGACAAATGCCCAGTTGCATTCATGGACTTGATAAAAAAAAAGTATTGAAGCCATCCATGGATTAATTTGTTATTATAATTATTGATAATATACTAGAATATATTCAAGGAATTATGAGGAGCATGAGGACATTTAAAGAATGCTTCGCAAACCCTAAGAGAACACTAGTTATATGCTAAGTTTGCAAAATGTGAATTTTGGCTTAGTAATGTTATTTTCCTAGGGTATGTGATTACCAAGGATGATATTCAAATTAATCTTAAAAAGGTAGAAGCAGTGCAACAATGGCCACACCTTATCATAATTACAAAGATTCGTAATTTTATTTGTTTATCAAGATATTACTGTAGATTCGTTAAATATTTTTTTCAAAAAAAAAATTGTTTCTCCTTTGACGAGGTTGACAAAGGAAGCAATAAAATTTGACTAGTAAGATGAATGTGAAAGAAATTGTTAGAAACTAAGAAATGTTATATTACGGCGCCAGTACTGTCTACTTCTTTAGGCACTGAAGGATATACGGTATGTTGTGATACATAGAGAATGGGATTAAGATATATGTTGATGCAATATGGTCTAGTCATTGCATATGTATCTAGACAGCTTAAGCCACATGAGCAAAAATTGTCAGACTTATGATTTGGAAATAACAGCAGTAGTTTTACTCTCAAAGCTTGGAGGCATTATCTGTATGGTGATACATGTAAAATTCATACAGTTTCAATCATCTTTAGTTGAGTAGGTGAAAAAAAAACACAGGACGATGATGCCTATTTATGTAAGAAAATTTAAGAGGTCAAGAATGGCAGTGATATTAAATTTAATGTAGACTCTGAAGGAATTCTGAGATTGGGCAAGCGATTGTGTGTATTTAATAAAGAAGAACTTAAGGAAGAAATTTTAGAGGAAGCCCATAGATCCATATATACAATTCATCCTGAGGTAACTAAAATGTATAAAGATCTAAAAGAAATTCATTGGTGGGACAGTATGAAGAAATATATAGTTGATTTTGTATCTCGATGATTAACTTGTCAACAGGTAAAAGTAGAACATCAAAGACTTGCAAGATTACAATATCAGATAGAGATACCTGAATAAAAATGGGTGATTTTTTATAGGTTCAAATTTGTCTTTGAATAAGATAGTAAGACTTCATAAGGTATTGATATCGATTATATCTGATCGAGAACTATAGTTCACAGATTGTTTTTAGAGAGTATTTTAAGAAGTTTTGGGCAGAAGTTTTACATAAAATACCGTAAGTTTTCTAATAGGTGAGTGAGTAAATGACTATTTCATTTGTCAAGATTGTAACTCGGGTGATGTTTGATATTTGGATAGTATGTCATGAAAATATATGAATGTGTGAAAAGTGAATTGAAATGGATAAGTGGCAGACATGATATGAATAGTGAAAGTAATATATGTTAGGATTGCTTAAGGATTGGATAGTGGTGGAAAAATGTTATAAGAGGAGGATGTGAACATATTGGGTTTACTGGAAGATAGATAAGACAAAAGTAGGAAATTTGTGATTTCAATTGGTTAGAAGTGACTAATGAATGAAATCTTGGAAGAATATAACTTAAAATAGTGAGTTTGGACACCGAACTATATAACTATTTTTAGATGAAAGGAATAGAAAAAAATGATGGCCTTATGGTGCTTTAAGGAATGTAATAAAGTGAATTAGTGGTACTGAAGTTCTTGAGGGATAAAATATAGAAAGAAGGATTTAAATTGATCTTTGAATTATTAATTTGGAAATATGGAGAATATTCTGAGAATCATGTCCGAAAATAATGTAAGTAATCAATATATTTGTGTTAAAGGTTTATACTATACTAAATCGAATTTAGTATTTAAGATGTGAATTATGTTGAGATTGAAAATTCACGTATGAATAATTGTTGAGAAAAGAGATTTCAGAAGAAGCCATAGATTGTGAATATGGATTACCCGAGGTAATAAGGATATACTGAGAAAAAAAAATTATACTAGTATAATGGTAAAAAGAAGATGTAAGCCTTATGTAAGAGGTGTTAAAAATGTTCTGTTAAATGACTCAGTGGAGTTAGATTTATTATAAGATGTTATTGATTGAATTTGATTAAAAAAAATATACTGGAAACTCAATACAAGTCAAAAGTTTATAAGGACTATGAATGTTGAGCACGAGAAAGTATTAGTTGGTGACTATATATATATATATTCTTGAAGGACTCACCCATAGAAGAGGTAATGAGGTTTTGAAAGAAAGGGAAGTTACCCTCTCGGTATATAGAATTATTTGAATTATTGATAGGATCGGTTCAGTGGCTTATTGTTTGGTTTTACCACCTGCATTGGATAATGTTTATCCAGTTTTTCATGTGTCTATACTACGGAAATATTTACCGGATTTTACACATGTTATACAGTGTCCATAGATTCAGTTACAGAAAGATTTAACCTAAGAGGAACAATCAGTATGGACAGACAAGTAAAAAAGTTACGGTCAAAAGAAATATTTACAGTAAATGTGATATGGAAAAATCACTCTTTTGAGGAAGCAGATTTTGGAGGAGGCACATCAATCAGCCTATACTATCCACCCAGGAACAAATAAGATGTACAGTGACCTCAAGGACTTGTATTGCTGGAGTGGGATGAAGAAGGATGTAGCAGATTTTGTGGTTCAGTACTTGGTTTGTCAGCAAGTGAAAGCTGAACACCAGAAGCCTGCCGGTTTGCACCAACAGATTGAGATACCGGAGTGAAAGTGGGAAATGATCACTATGGACTTCGTTACAGGGTTACCAAGGACCCCTAAGGGTTATGACTCAGTATGGGTGATAGTGGATCGAATGACCAAGTCATCCTACTTCTTACCAGTGAAGACTACATTTAGTGCGGCTCAGTATGCAAGCCTGTATCTACGTGAGATCGTCAGATTACATGGAGTCCCTGTATCCATCATATCTGACCGAGGTCCACAGTTTACGGCAAGGTTTTGGAAAGCTTTTCAAGAAGCTTTGGGGACGAGGTTGGATCTAAGCACCGCTTTTCATCCCCAAACAGATGGCCAGTCAGAACGCACGATTCGAATTCTGGAGGATATGCTTAGAGCATGTATTTTGGACTTTGGTGGCAGTCGGGAAGGATACTTGCCATTAGCTGAGTTTGCATACAACAACAGTTATCAAGCCAGTATTTAGATGGCACCTTTTGAAGCTCTTTGTGGGAGAAGATGCCGATCTCCCGTTGGATGGTTTGAAGTTGGAGAAACCAAGCTGCTAAGGCCAGACTTGGTGCAAGATGCCATAGAGAAGGTCAAGCTGATAAGGGAACAGCTTTTAACTGTACAAAGTCGTCAAAAGGCTTATGTGGACCATAGGCGTCGGGAGTTGGAGTTTTCTCTAGGCGATCACGTGTTCCTTAGAGTTTCACCCATGAAGGGAATCATGCGGTTTGGTAAGAAAGGGAAGTTAAGCCCGAGGTATATTAGACCCTTTGAAGTTCTGGATAAGGTAGGAGCGGTGGCATACCGCCTAGCCCTACCACCTGGATTGAGTGAAGTGCATCCACTCTTCCATGTCTCGATGTTGAGGAAGTATCTACCCGACCCATCTCATGTGATTCAATCGCAAGAAATCCTTTTGGATGACAAGTTGGCCTACGAAGAGAAACCCGTGGCCATTGTTGATAGACAAGTGAAAAAGTTGAGGTCTAAGGATATCCCTACAGTGAAGGTGATCTGGCAGAATCATTTCAAAGAGGAAGCTACGTGGGAAGTAGAGGACGTCATGAGAGAGAAGTATCCATAGCTGTTCCAAGAGTAGTCTTATGTTTTCATGTTGTTGGTTTTTGTAAAATTCGGGGACCGAATTTTTATAAGGAGGGGAGAATGTAATAACTCAAACCTTTGAAGGTTAAGTACAAATCATTTGAAACAAGGAAGTTGAGAACAATGTAAAATTTTAGAGCGTTTCTGACCCTTTCTTCTGACGTTTCTTCACTCAGATAAGCATAACTCTCTCATATGAAATATAAATTAAGTAATTCCAATTTTTGTTGAAAGATAAGACATATATCTACAACTTTGATGTTGGGAACTTTCGCTAATTCCGTGAATATTATAGTGATAATTGATTTGCTTTACGGTGACTGATTTAAATTCAGATTTATCTTTTGAATATACATTTGAACTGTTTAACTTTTCTTTCAATAAATTATGGTTAAATGCTTAAATGTTTCTATTGTTATCATTACACTTTGATTTCAATTATTAAACCCATTGTGAAACACTCGTGCTTGGTTTGCCTTGTTTCAGTTATAGTATGATTTACCCATTCACTGAGATGTGGTCTCACCCCTCTTCTGTTTCCTCCTCACAGATAGTCAAAGAAACTTTGATCCAACTACAGTTTCGTAGAAGGCTAAATATAGCGTTGGTGAGCCCCAGTTTGGGCAAGGATCTTTTGTAATGATTGTCTAGTTTAGTTTATGTCTAGAGTATCTCTATGAACTTACAGGCAGGATCCTCGCTTCTTGCATATTTTGATGTGTTGTTTGGAAAATGGTTTTATGTTTTACAACGATGTTATATTATGAGGCCATGGGCCAAGTTGAATCACAAATGTTGGATTCATGAGAGATATATATATATATATACAGTATTTCCTTATATTAGATGTGGCATATGTGGCCAGTTATATTTATTATGTACTCTGAATTGTGTGCTGGATGTTTGTATGTGCTATGCGGTAGGCTTGCGGCTAGGGGGAAACCCTTATGCCGTGCCGATCATGTGTTCCATCATTTGGGGCCGTAACACTGAGTATACTTTGCACCATATTCAATAATGTTTGGTTTCTTCTTTCTACAACACTATTTTAGTTTGGAGAACTAGACATTGTATGTTGGGCAACAATCCCATACTCTTGAAAATACTTAGCAAAGACCAAGTGCTTATCCCTTCTCAATGTATCTACCATAATATTCTTCACCTTTATCTAATTTCAGTATCTTTATTTGCTTTTCACATTAGTTCTCAACTTTAGCCGTAGAGACTTTGAAGGTATCCAATGCTTCGTTTTTATTATGAAGCAAATATATATATATATATATATATATATATATATATATATAAAATCTAGAGTATTATGTACCTCATATTTTACTAACGTTTTAATTCTTTCTATGGAGATATGTCCTAATTTTTTATGCCACAACATAGAGGAATAGTCATTAATATTACACCATTTAGTACCTGGCTGAACTTGTATTAAACAATAAGTGGTATCGATTTGTAAATTAAGACGATAAAGACCATTGAACAAAATACTATTCTCAACACAATCAAAATTATATAATAAATTGAATGATGTGTCTTTAAAATTAAAAGAATATCTAAACGGTATAAGTTTGGAAATAAAAATCAAGTTTCGTGAGAAATTTGGTACATAAAAGGTTATTTCTAACTTTAGAACAAAGCTACTACTTAAAGTTAAAGTATAAGTTTCTATTACTTCTACATGTGAGCCTATTTTGTTGCCGGATAAGAAGCTTTGCTCACTTATCACTAGTTTCCTAAGATTTTACAGACCCTGCAAAGAGTTTGCAATATGGATTATAGATCAGGATTCAATCCACTAGGTGTTAATATTAACACTAGCCATATTATATTCATAACAGACAAACGAAATTGAATTAATTTTCTTCTCAAGTCATTTTTGAAATTTGTTGCATTCCTTCTTCATGTGTCCTTTCTTTTTACAGAAGAAATACTTTGCTTCTTTTTTAAAATCATCTTGAGGTGATATTTTACTTTTCTCCTTTTGATTAACTTGAGACTTACCGGGTTTATTTTCCTCGTAATCTGTTACCAACAATACATTCTCACCCACCTTCATCACTAGGTTTTCTTTTTCTTGAACACACATGGTCATTAATTCATTAATTGACCATTTGTCTTTATGTGTGTTATAGAAAATATTGAAAGGCTCGTACTCTTGCAAAAGTGTGTTTATAATGTAGTGCACTAGGAAAGACTTTGACATATCAACCTCAAGTTTCTTAAATTGAGGTGAAATGACACACATTTACATTATGTGCTCGCGCACACCTCTTAGATTGTTGAGTCGGAGAGAAGATAACTTCATGATTAGGGTGCTTACTAATGCCTTCTTAGAAGTGACGAATTATTCGTCAATAACTTTTAGCAAATCTCAGAATTTCTCATGCTGGTCAACAGAACCACATATATCGGCAGTAATTTTTGTCTTTATGAACATCAAGTTGAGTCGATTAGATCACTCCCATTGCTTGTATAGCGCAATCTCAATTGAAGTACTCTCTCGTCAGAGATTGTAGGTGGTTTGTTCTTTCTAATAGCATAATGTATGTCCATCCATCCTGGATGGAGGAGAATTATCTCCTATCATACCTTATAGTTATTTCTTCTAAGTTCGGGGATATCACATCAGATATATGAGAAACTAGCATATTAAGAAACTATATAAAATCCAGAAACTTATATCAAAATTTTGAGGTTTATTAGTCTAAATTATATGTATTACCAATGTAAACATGTATAAATGAATTTAGTGACATAAAAATTGCTTGTGGGCTAAATTTGTAATTCAAGTAGATTCATTTGTATTTTATGATAAAATTATCAAATTATGTAATTAATTTCATATTTTATGGATACATTATGAAAATAATTTGATTTTCTATCCAAATAGCTTATTTTATGATAAAACTATCAGATTATGTATCAATTCATAACTCCTATGGGTAAATTATGAAAATATTTGAAATTTTATCCTAATTAATTATATAAATATAATAAAAAAATTTGTGGGATAAAATTTATTATATTAAGTATAATTAATCAAAAATTTATGTCTAATTCTTTATGTGATCATAAACAAAACTTAATATTTAATTTTAATTAATTAAAAATGCTATAGCTAATCCCTAATTAATTAAGATTATTAAGATTACTAGACATATGAAAAAATTTTATGTACAAAATTAAGTTTTATGAGAATAATCCTAATTTATATATCTTCTAATATTATCAAAACTTAATGACATATTAACATATATAAATAAAAATCTCATAAATAAAGTAAAATAAATTTGCATAATTAAACCCTAATATTATGCACAAAATAAACTCATTCTTAATAGCATATTTATCCATGCATAATAGGAGTATTTTATCTAAATTGCACAAATAAAAAATAACATAATATATATATATATATATATATATATATATATATATATATATATATATATATATATATATATATATATATATATATATATATATATATATATATATAAACATGAAATAATTCAAAGCATTATAACTTATGGCACCAAAATATTGTTGAAAATATTATTTTGTTCATTAAAAACTATTCTGACTATTTTACTGTTAATTTTAAACGAACAAGCAACCACGCTCTGGTAGAATGCAAAAGTGCACTATACAGTCGCGAGTTCAAGTCCCTGTAGATGTGGTTTGGCATGTGCATTTTCATTATAGTATTTAAATATTAAAACTAACACATATTATCGAGGTACTATCACTAGTCCAGTGGTCGACACATACATGCCTTTAACCATGAGAACGCAGGTTCAAGACAGAGTGATTTCAACCCACGTGAAATTTTTTTTTTCGTTCATCGTTTTCAACCTCCAACCAGGTCATATTGACCTAGTTGCGACCCAGTTTCGACCCCCAAGACCACTAAAATTAATGTTTTATATACCTAAATTATAATAAAACAATTTCCTAATGTTTTATTATATCATATTTCATAAAAAAAAGCCAAAAATTTCAAAGAAAATTTTGAATAGTACACCATATATGAAAAAAGCAAGGCAGATGCTACATATGATTTGATACCAACTCTTAGATGTTGAATATAATTTAAACATGCTTCTAAACTAAAAAAAATGTTTAAATAACCTTAATGCAAAATTGGAAAGAATAAAACCAATCTCCCACAATTGCTTTTCTTCACAAATTTTTTCACTTTTTCTCTAGTTTTGACTCTTCTACGCCTTGTCTCTCTCACTATAGATGGTGTAGGATTTTTTTTAGAAGAATGTGAGAGGTTTAGGGATCAAAACCCCTTTATATAATTGTTATACCATTAAGAACAATAATGGAAGGGTTACCACAAAATAATGGTTTTATAGGCTATTCAATCTCATAAATAATACTCATTTAATCTTAAACTTATATATTACTAAATTACTATAACTAGTCCAGTGACCGAAACTTATATGACTTTAACCATGAGTAGGTGGGTTCAAGACGGAGTGATTGCAACCCGTGTGGAAATTTGCTTTCTTAAAGTTTACTGTTCATTGTTCTCAACCTTCAAACATGTCATATTGATGCAGTTGTGACTCGGTTTCGAACCACAAGAAAACATGATGTTTTCTTGCGATTCTGACCACTAAAATTGATGTTTTATATACTTAAATTATCATAAAACAAATTTCTAATACTTTATGATCTTAGTTTTCATAAAAAAAGCCAAAAATTTGAAAGAAAAATTTGAATAGTACACCATATATGAAAAAAAGCAAGGTAGAATTTACACATGATCTGATACCGACTATAAGATGTTGAATATAATATAAATATGCTTTTAAATTCAAAAAATATGTTTAAATCACCCAAATGCGAAATTAGAAAGAATAATACCAACATCTCTCGCCATTGATTTTCTTCATAATTTTTCTTTTTTTTTTCTCTGATTTTGATTCTTCTAAACTTTGTCTCCCTCAATATAAATGGTTAGGGACTAAAACTCTTTTATATAATTGTTCTACCATGAAGAACAATAATGGAGGGGTTATCACAAAATAATAACTTTTTATGACTATTCAATCTCCTGAATAATATTTATTTAATTTTAAAATATTAGACCATTAATTTGAATAATGAATTTTTTATATATGCAAATTTTTACACATCAAACAACAGTGAGTAAGAAATTCTCTTTTAAAAAAATAGAAATATAAAAGTAGTTCAATTAAATTCTCTAAACATATTCTTAAATTAATACATTGTAATACTTCACAATATCTTTTCTTTCATAAAATGTGAATATTCTACCGGATAATACTACTCTCACCTCACGAAACGGCTTTTTTCAATTTTTTTTTTTCTTTTAGCCATTTATGAGCATGCATGTGGCAATTACTGGGTAGGGAATATTGCAGCTACAGCTATTCATATAGATTATGCTCAATGAATCGGCCAGTAAAATGGCACCTAAATTTTAGGAAGACTTATAACTTAATCCAACCGGGTTGGCCCAAGCCATACCTTTTAGAGTAAAAAAAAAAAAAAAAAAAAGGATGATTGAGGTGGGTTATGCCCTTGGGGCGCCGCTCTCAAGTTTGACGTTGTCCTATCCTTTTTTTTTTCCTTTCTTTTCTTTAAAGCTTTTCATTAGCAATTCTTTCTATTTGAAAGTTTCTATCCTCCTCTTAGGAAGAGTTTTTCAACATTTAAATAAAATTTGAAAATATACTGTTTACCTCCTGGTAACCTCAACAAAGCTTGAAGATGTGGATAAAAAATCTTTATAAGACTTGACTTTAAAGGCATGTTTAGAGTACCTGATAAAGTGGACATTTATCTTATCTTATTGTTATTTTGTATTTGATAAATTAATGTGATATGATAAAATTATTTTTATCTTATCCTATAATCAAGTATTAGTTAAAATTTCTAATCCATGGGAAGAGCTAAGTTAGAGAAGAAAATGATAAGATAAAGAAATATAATTTGTATAATTTAAAATTATATATTTTTAATTTACGGACATTATTTTTTTAATTCTATATTTTTTATAATTTAAAATTTATACTAATGTATAAAATAATCAAAAAATTTATATCATATCTTAACATTATAAGAAAATAAAATTTATAAGGTTTATGCACCAACGAAGAATACTTAATTAAACACTTATTATTAATATTACTTATTTTTTAATTTATGAATATTATTTTTTAATTATATATTTTCATAATTTAAAATTTATAAATAGTTAAAATGTTTATATCACATTTTAGCATTATAAAAAAATAAAATTTATAAGATTTATGCGTTAATAAAGAGCGCTTAAACATTTATTATTGATACTAGTTATTTTTAAACTTATGGACATTATTTTTTAAATTATATATTTTTTATAATTTAAAATTTATATTAATGTATAAAATAGTCAAAAATTTATATCATATCCTAGTATTATCTAGTACATTTTAAACACAGGATAAGATAACATAATACTATATTGTAGATTATCTAGTGCGTATTAAATACTAGATATAATAAGAGTTTATCATGTTTATATTTTATTCTATTCTTATTTAATCTTTTATTCTATCTGCTCTTATCTTATCAAAACCACCAAACGTGCCTTAAGAGAAAATTGAAAAGTGCACTCTTATTGTATATTTTTTATATATTTTTATATGAGATGTATTCATTATTTAATGTTTTAGTTAGTTTTTCAGAGATGTGTTAATTCTTAGAGCTCACGATGAATGCCTTAGGTAAGGGATGGTTTTCTGTTTAAAGTCTGCTTAGAGTTGTTTCAAATATTTTGGTTTAGGGTGTGTTGCCCTTTAGTCTATATGACAGCATACTACTTTTTCATTGGGGTGTAGGCTTTGTTTAGTTTGATTTACTCGATGTAGCCTTGCAAGGCCACAAATTGTATTTTGACTTTTTGTAATATTGTTTATTATTTTCTTATATGACTAACAAAAATTCGGTACTATTTATATTATAAATTTGCATTCTTTTAGGCCTAGCCCTTACAGCCAACCAATAAAATCCATTTGCATAAAAAGGTTTGTTGGATCCAATTTTTTAAAGCCTCAACCTATTGGAGTAGAGTGGGATCAACCCTAACTGAGTGAAACAAAAAAGCAATGCTAGTTACACAAAAATGTTTTCTTAAAACCCTCACAACTGCACTCTATTTAACTATTTCAATTCAGGTGATTCTACCTGAAATTTTTTAAGTAAGGCCATAAGTATTTAGATACAGTAACCTATACATAAACTAACCATTTGGTTTTTATATTTATAGACCTACTTACTTTTATTCTTTAAAAATTTTTAAGTATATGAATTAATTTATAAAAATATTAAACTCATCGCATATTAGTTTTTGGTGGAATTAATATATGTTAAGTTTGATTTTTTTTCCGAGATTAATAAAGAAAACTAACGAATTGATAATTTCTGACTCTAAGTTGTACATTTAAGAAAATTAGAGGACCAAAGCTAAATGAATCTATAAATACAACAATCAAATTGTTAATTTACTCTATATACTTGTAATCACTATGAAGGTTGTGAGAAATTTTGATTGCGTAATTGTGAATTCCAATTTTTTTAAAGAAAAAAACTTAATTAAAGTATTTTCATCATTTTATTCATGAACTAAACAAAAGGCAGAACATTGAGAGTTCTCCCTCATTAGAATTTTATTTTTTCTGGGACCAATCTCACCAGAAGTAATTGATATATAGTTAGTTGGCTTGTTTTGCAGCCTTGTTTTTGTTGAGATGATTTTTGGCAACTTCTGCAATGGTCGCCAGAGACTGGATGGAAACAAGAGAGGCATTAGCTGCAGCCTCTTCCTTGACTTCATACTCAATTGTAGATTTGATTATACTTGAATCTTGGCCCTTCTCAATCACTTCAAAGCGAATCCTAAACAGAGTAAACCCTAGCTCCAAATACCCTCCTTCAACTACCTCGGTTTCTTTGATGCGCTTCTCATTGTCAATCTTTGTGAACTTCTCCTTGTAACTGGCTGGCCCTGGTATACCTAATTAAAATTCAATAATAAATATATATCAATATAATTCAAAATTTGTGTGTCATAAATCTTTTATGTAAGTAGGTTTTCCTTTTTTATCTTTGGAAATTCAAAATAAGTAAAGGAATAAAAGAGCAATTTTCTCAAGCGTGTATGTGTTCTTCATAGTTTCATCTTTTTATTTTAAGTAAATAAGATTATAATAAAAATAAATTATTCTAAGATTATTGGTAAAAGTGTTAGTCTAGAATACCAAAAGTACATATACCTTTATTTTGAGATCAATCATTCATCTTTTTTATTTATACAGAATTTTAGGTGAAAAGTCTCTGCTTCGTTATGAACGGCTGTAAGATAATAAAAAGTACGTTGGCAGAACGGTAGATATACATATTAATTACCTGGTGCAAAAGTTAGTTTGAGGACAGTTCCGACTCCTCCATCACCTTCAGTTAGCTCCACCTTCTGAATCAAATTTGAGAGCTCTTGCTCAAGAAGTTCTCCAATCCGAAGTGTGCCGAAGAGATCCCATGCCTCGCTCGCCGGCACGTTCAGCTCTAGTTCATGCTCAAGTTCACCAAACATCTCTGATCTTCTGGGGAGCTTGATCTCCGGCCAGTGAATGCTTCTGTTGCTTTAGGTTGTTTCTGTTCGTGGTTTATATGAACAATGGAGTGCAAGTGAGGACAAATCCTAGGCTTAGAATTTGTGGTGCAGGTTGGACCACAAAGATTCCCAAAATATGCTAATTGCTATAAGCCCTTGCCCTATAATTTTTTTTCTTTCTTTTTTGTCAGGTAGAATAATAAAAAATGAGTTGATAAAATTGACAGAAAAGAAAAATTGAAAACAAGAGAAGGAATCTTCGCCGGCCGTTCGTTAACTTTACACAAGAAAACATGAGAAGTAACCTTTGCTGTAACGAAGTAATATTTATGAATTTAAGTTGCTTTATGAGATTTTTGTTTTTAATGAAACTTGCTTTATTATAATTGAGTTCAAGTGAAAATTTAGTTAAATTCATATACAGCCACAAGAGATTCAGTCTGTGCCGGATAATTTTTGTCAATATAACTGTTCATTTTAGGTTCATACCTTTGTAAGAGTATAAAATCAAGAAATTCAGGGTTCGATGAATTTAAAAGAGGATATAATTCAGATTCAAAAATTTGAGTTTTTTTTCCTAAAAAATTAATTATTAACTTACTTTATTTGTGCAAACACTCTTTTATTTTTTATTTTTGAATCAAATAAATTATTTGTTATATAATAAAATATAAATAATGCAGTACTTATCAAGCAAAGCCAAGTCAAAATATTAAAAAAATTTAGAACAAATAGTATTTGATCTATACACTCAATTGTAGTTTAGTCGTTAATTTAAAAGTTATTACAATGTTCTGCCAATATGTATAGTCATAGCAAAATGCATTTTACCAGGCAAAATTATTCCTAATGTCCTTCCCCAAGGTGAAGATTGATTTTGCAGACTTTGACAAGGAAAATGCCGATTTTGCTGCGTTAGGGCATAGTGAAGAGAAAAATCACAAGTTAAGAGACAATAAAAAGCAAAATCACAAGTTAGGGGAGACTTTGACTCTGTAGGGGGAGGATATTGTTGTCATTTCGTGTAGCTTGCATGGTAGAAATGGCACATGCAATACACATGACACTTTATAACTTGAACTTTGGATGCAAATAGTTGAGGGATAAAAGAGTCGGGTCATTTATGGCCTGGCATCCCAATCATACAATGTTAAGGGAAATAGTGTATTGGGATATTATGCAAAAAGTGGCTCAAACAACACTTGAACTCAATCTGTAGAGATAACTAATAAGAGAACAATCTATCCAAGCTGTATAAGAAGAAGACACTGGTGCCTATCATAATTCCTCTGTATATTGCTTTTATTATACGTCTCTCTCTTTTATATTTTAAAAATATACATAAATCTCTCTTGAAATTAAAAAAATGCACTGTATAAAATTTAATTTAATTGGAATATCATGTTATTTTACTGTTTTTTTATAATTTTTTAACTAAAATATCCTCATATAATGTTATATTATTATATTTCTGTTTCTTTCTATAAAATTTAAAAAAAAAAAAGAAAAGACACAAGTGGCAATATGTAGCAGTTTTATATTTTTTTTAAATTTTACTGAAAATAATGTTATTGCACGTTTTTTTAAAATATATTCTAATTATTTTTAATATTTTAACAGCATGAAAATTACTTTCAATAAACATTAAGAGACAAATTTCTTTGAGAAAAAAGTATAAACATTAAAAATTCTGAAATTCCTATTTGGTTACATAAAAAAATATACTTTGACAAAAAAGAGTTTTTGGTATATGTATTAAATTATTTTATAAGAATCATTTGTGTATTTTAAAGAGTGTAGTTATGTGAAAAAATTGTTAATCACTACTGCAGTTAAAGATTTTTAAAATTTTAAATATATGGAAGAGCATAATAGAGTTTTAGATCCTAAAGGAAGATGAGCAAAATATCTCTCTTAAACATTTCCATTACACCCTTCCATATATTCAAATTTTTTGAAATACTTAATAACAATAATTATCAGTATTTTCACATAACTACACCTCTTAAATTACATAAATGATTCTTATAAAATAGTTCAACATAACCAGATAGCAATTTCAATATTTTTAATGATTTTTTAGTTGTTTTTTTCTCCAAATAGATACACTGGTTAATATTTAATTGTTGAAGGTAATATTTATACCGTTAAACTATTGAAATTAATTGAAATATATTTTAAAAAAAAACCAAGCAATAACAATGGTTTAAGTAGAAATGGACAAAAAAATATATACAAAACTATTATCTAATGTCACTTGCGTTTTCTTTTTGGAATGAAAATAAATATAAATGTAATAATATAACATTATATGAGGATATTTTGATAAAAATATAAAAAAAGTAAAATAACATAATAACTAATAGAATATTTCGAATGTGTTTAGTTGTAGTATATCTTTTGATTTCATAATAAGTTTTTGTATATTTTGAAAATAAAGAGGAATGTAATGTAATAAAAGTAATATACAGAAAATGAGAGAGTATTTTTCTCTAATTTTAATAAAAAAATATACTAATCAATATTTTGTTGACCTTCTTGCCCTTGTCTTTTATGATTACTTTCAATAAATTATTTTGATTATTATATATGTTTATATTATTTTATTAAATAAATTTCAATTTAAATCTGTGTCACTATTATTTTAATGATCATTTATCACAAAATAATCAATTTACATATTAATAATGTTAATAGAAACTAAGTTACAAGCATACACACACGCGTGCATGCACACAAACACACATGAGCACACACGCACACATAACCATGCGCAGACACCCATACACACACATGCATGCACCCACACATGTAGGTACACAACACACACACTCAGACACATGCACATATGCACATGGATACACAAATGCAGTAACTCACACACACACACCCATGCACACCCTTGTGCGCGCGCGCACATACATATGCCCACACTTGCGCATACACACCTACACAAACACAAAAAAAAAAAAAAAAACACACACACACAACACAAACAGACACCTACACATACGTCACAGCCTGTAAAATTTATTTTAAAATTCATGTTATTATGGCTATGCCGTTACAACTTTGCCCTTGCACTCCAGCTCCACTATTATTTTCCTTTCCTCCTTCTTTCTCATATCCAAAACTCCAGTTATCTTTTTTTGTCTTCTTTTTTCTTTCTTATCTCTCATTTTAGATTTTTTTTCTTTCCAGTTCTTCCAATTTTATTTCATTTGTTTCTTTTGTTTTTAGTTAGAATATTTGTTGATGTTATATGTTTTTTGGGATTGTTTGGACATCCTCAAGTCCAACAATTTCAAGTATTTCAAATTCAAATAATATTCTCATTTGCAATTAGATTATTCAATTCTAATACTATTTTTTACAATATTTACTACAACAAAAATGAGTTTTAGTGACAATTTCAACGATAGTTTCGAAAATTAAGATAATAGTTTTAGCAACGATTTTTAGGAATTATGGAAATGCCATCGCTAAACCACAGCTTAACAATGGTTTTAGACTGTCATTAAGACATGTGATTTAACGATAGCCTTAGTAATCATTGTAAAATGATAGTTTAGTGACAATTTTTAACCCTTGTTAAGTCTTGATTTAATGAGGGTTTTTGAAAAAATGTCATTAAATAGATTTTTATTTTATTTTTTAATGATGGTCTAAGGAAATTGTCATTAAAGTATGGTTTAACAATGACCGTCGCTAAGCTAAGCTTTATCCACGATTTCCATTTAAATATCCTTAATCCAAAATAATACCAATATTCATAAGAGAATCAAATTAACAATCACAAGCTAAATTGCACTATCAAAACTAAGATTTAATTAAAATTTGAATCACAATTCATGTTCAATTACAATTACATAAAATATACAGTAAAAATATAAATCAAGGAGGACAGTGTCTACTAGCTTGATCACTTGGTTCTTGTAAATGAAAAAGATACGTTATTAGTAATAAAAAAATATAATTGCAAGAATATTCATTTTTGTGATTCAACTAAGAGTTTAGAAAATTACACTTGGTTTATAACTTTATACAAATGTAAGTTTAGGTGGTACTTGAACTTGATATTTTTGGAGGAGAAAAACCATAATTTCTTCCATTTGTCATTGTTGTATAGTCATTTCTACCTCACATTGTTTTCGTTTAGCCTCTCAACATTGTTGTTCGGCCTCCCCTTCCTCCATCATTACTCTAAGTCAGGCCATCTCATTTACAACTCATTGTAAGAAGGCCTAGTTTGTGAATTCCCAGTAGAACAATGGGCGAACATGCGGGGTTAGGAAAACACTAAATCTAAATCCTTTTACTTAAATTAAGTGCTCTTTACTTCTTAAAGTTCTAACCAATGAATCATAACTAGAAAGTTATTGGGAAGAAGAGTCCTCATACTGAATCGAGACAATTTTTTCTTGCAAATTCAAATAGAGAATAATAAATCATTTTAAGAATGCATCAATAGAACCAAATCAAAACTAACACTTTTTTCCTATAGAATTCAAACACTTACACATATGGACTACAGTCACTCTTTTATGGACTACAGTCCATACATCCCCTCATGTCACTGGGCCCTAAAGACGGGAAAATTTGGAAAGTGTCCCCAATGGTACCAACAAAAACACCAGCATACCACCCATATCTCCAATTGGTTGGTATGTGTTATTGAACTATACAATGACCCTACATCCATGGTGAATGGTCCAAATATTGTGTATTGTTAATTGCCTGGGCGTCACCTGACTGTTTCCATTTGTAAAAAGAGTTAGTACACAAATTGGGATTAAACAACTTAGCCATTAGGAGAGTTAGTATACTTACAAATAACATAATAACATCAACAAACCAACTTCTTCTTCTTCGTATTCTTTTGGCATGTTCTTGTTGTGTAGACTAACAAGACTTGTCCTTTGCCAAAAGGTTGTCAACATCAAAATCCTACTTGGGTCCTTAGACATTTTGAGTGGGGTACATAAATGTGACTGCTCCAAAATCAAGCCAAGTGATGTCCCTCAATTAACCAACCTTTCTGGCTGTCGATCTGGATAAAGGACTCCTAGAGTT
Source organism: Gleditsia sinensis (assembly GCA_037074535.1). Classification (NCBI taxonomy): domain Eukaryota; kingdom Viridiplantae; phylum Streptophyta; class Magnoliopsida; order Fabales; family Fabaceae; genus Gleditsia; species Gleditsia sinensis. The sequence continues at coordinate 18,035,499 of CM073466.1, read as the reverse complement.
GGATTTACCTACTCTACTTGTAATCAGTTAGCTAAACCTCTTCATCTTCACAATTCTTGTTACAAACAAACAAACAAACAACTAAGTTTTTTTTCACTAGGTGGGGTCAGCTACATGGATCAAACAACACCACAGTGGCTTATTATAAATGAGATTAATAGATAGATTATTAACTATTAAATCATTCTTAATAGTTTCACCTATTGTTTTCTTTGATCTCTCTCTACCTCTAACTATCGGACTATTTTCTATCTAATCTATTTTTCTCAATAGGGCTTCTACAAGTCTTCTCCACACATGTCCAAACCACCTTAAGCGAAATTCCACCATCTTCTCCATAATAAGTGCTACCCCAACTTTCTCTCTAATGCACTCATTTTTAATTATATTTTTCCTGGTGTGTCCACACATTCAATGCAACATTCTCATCTATGCAATATTGAGTTTATCTTCATATTGTCTTTTAACTACCCAACATTCAATACCCTACAATATAGTAGGTCTTATAGCTGTACGGTAGAATTTTTTTTAACTTTGAGCGGCATTTTTTTAATTACAAATTACATTCGAAGCCTTTCTCCATTTCATCAATCTCGCTTGAATCCTATGGTTTACGTCATTTTTTACTTCGCTGTCATTTTGTATAATGGACCCAAGATATTTAAAACTTGTAACTTGTTTTAATATATGGTCTCCAAGTTTTACTTCTAAATTCGTATTTTTTTTATCTTTTACTAAAAATACATTTCATATATTCTGTTTTATTTCTACTTATACGAAAACCATGTGTTTCCAAAGCTTGTCTTCATGACTCTAACTTCATATTTATTTCTTCTTTCAATTCATCAACTAAGACTATATCATTTGTAAAAATTATATATCGAGGCCCCAAATCTTGTATATATTCAGTAATTGCATCCAAAATCAAGTTAAAAAGATATGAACTTAGAAAAGATCCTTGATGTAGCCTAATAGTTGTGAAAAAATTATGTGTCCCCATTTTGTGTTCTCATGCAAGTCGTGTCGTATATGTCTTTGATTGTTCGAATATACGCAATACATACTCCTTTCTTCTCTAAAACCTTCTATAAAATCTCTCTTAACATTCTGTCATATGCCGTTTCTAGATCAATAAAAACCATATGTAAATCTTTCTACTTCCTTTGATAACTTTCTATCAATTTCTTCAGTAAGTAAATTGCTTTCATAGTTGACATTCTTGGCATGAAACAAAATTAATTCTTTGTGACTTGAGTCTCTTGTTTTAATCTTTGATCAATGATCTTCTCTTATAACTTCATAGTGTGGCTTATGAGCTTAATCCTCCTATAGTTAGCACAATTCTGTATGTCCACTTTATTTTTATAGATAGGAATTAAAGTACTTCTCCTTCATTCATCCAGCATTTTCTTATATTTCATTATCATATTAAACAACTTAGTGAGCCAACTTATGCCTTTTCTTCCTAGACTTTTTTACACCTCAATAGGTATATTATCAGGTTTTACTGCTTTGCCATTTTTCATTCTCTTCAAAACCTTTTCTACTTCAAACTCTTAAATTCTACGATAAAAAGTATAATTATGGTCCTCCTCTGCAACATTTAGTCTACCAGAGTCACAGGTCAACTCATATCTTTCATTAAAAAGCCCTTGAAAGTAACTCTTCCATCGTGCTTGAATATCTTACTCCCTTACCAAAATATTACCCTCTTAATCTTTAATACATTTCACTTGATTTAGGTCTCTTGTCTTTCTTTTCCTACCATTCGCAAGCCTATAAATTTTTCTTTCCCCATCTTTAATTTCTAAATATTGATATAGCTCTTCAAATGCTCTAGATCTCGTTTCACTCACAGCATTCTTAGCGTCTTTTTTATCAACTTTATATTTATCCTAATTTTCATTATTTTAACATAAGTGATACGCCTATATAACACTCTCTTTTAACCTTAATCTTATCTTGCACCTCTGTATCCCATCACCAAGATTCTTTACCCTTTGATCCAATGCCTCTTGATTCTCCAAGTATTTATGTTGCTATATTCCTTATTCCTGTCTCGTCCTATATATCATCAGTATTTTCCTAAACCTCCCAAAACTCCTCTTTCTCCACTCTTCTTTAAAAACTACTTTATTGTTCATTCTTCAAAAGCCACAACCTAGTTATGGGAATAGTTTTCTTACTCTTTCTTTTTACTCTTCTCTTAACTCGTACATCCAAAACTAAGTGCTCATTTGGTACAACAGACTAGAGAAAGGAATGACAGATAGAATGACACATTCCATTGTTTGGATGGATAGAATAGGTGGAAAGGAGCATTTCGTGGAATGCTTTATTCCATCAGGCAAGGTGTCACGCCCCTACTTTAGGAACACGAATAACACTACTGTACGATAACTTTATCTTTATTTATTTACAATCAACTTCATATTATGTCATAACAGGATAATATTATACGTTTTCAAATCTCAACATAACTAATTATACATGCCAGGTCTACAATTAATAGTCTTACAGCGGAAACAAAGATCCTGTCTGTGGCGTTCAGAGTAACTCTAGAGTATATTTATATTACAATTTATACACTGAGAGTCTAGAAATAATTTAGGTTCACCACAGAGGTACGACACCTAGTCGATCAAGAAGCTGCAAGACCAAACTCTGGGTCTTTATCTGAAAAATATGTCAACCACGTGTAGTGAGTTTTACAACTCAGTGAGCAGATAATACCTCCTGTAACAACTCCATTTATGTAAATGTAACAATTTTTTTTTATATTTGTAAAATTACATGAAGTTATTACTACTTTAATTCTAACCACTTAACTCGTAATAATAATCACTTTAACCAAGCATAGTTGTTATTAACAGTGATACAATATTGAGTTTCCATACACACCATTATTTTACAAACTACACACCATTATTTTACAAACAATTGTACAAAGATACATATTAGCTCTAATCATCTATGTCAACTACTTCCGGGGACACTGGTGTGGGTGACACTTCCACCGGAATCTCAGTCACATCTACTACAGATACATTTGATATAACTGGTAGTTGCCCAAGGTAGGGCACCTCGATCCAACGTATGGAAATAAGAAGTGTCATTGAAAAAATCTGCATAATTATTCTTCTGAACATGATATGGAAATATAGTGAGAATTAAATCCCAGTAGGTTCAACAATAAATCATTATCAATATAGTCATCACGTCATGTTTAGCTATATAAACTACAGTAAATAACTTTGGTCATATGAATGCACTATATCTATGTACATGAGAATCGTACAGTAATGACATGTATGACAAGATTGATTATTTTCAGAATATCATATAATGATTATCAATTTATTCTCATATTAAGCTACCCCGGTCAGGGTGAGTATTTTCTACTCTCCGGTACAGGCTTATTTCGCTCCGTCCGACATGGCACACTTTCTCTTTCTTTTCTCATTAACATATTTATAACCGTTGGTAGGACGTCCCCTACAGGTGCACCACACGGATTGCCATGTGACTGTGCTCATTTCTTTTCTTTTCACAATGATAGCCAAAAATATGCTTTCAATAACAAGTATGTTCATCAAAATATAACTATTACCAAAAATCATTGGTAATCATGCCATGAACATAACCATTTCAAATATCACTTTATAAAATATTTCCATGTCAAAATTTCACACTTAAGATGGTAAGAAGTTCATACAATGGCAATGGCTATGGCATATACTAGTCATTTATTATTTTCATTTATAAGATTCATCTTCTTTTTTAAATATTAATTTTATTTCTTTATTTTCTTGATGTAGGTTTTCATCATATCTAACATTCTCTTACTAATCAGAGCATAACCCCCTCAATTGAACTCTGATGTAAGTGATCTTGGTGTCAATTTCAAGATAAAACAATTATCTAAAACTATTATGTTGAACAGTTTAGCGAAAATATTAAGAAATCAAGTTGATATTACTCCCTCAAAGTACAGATTATTTCCTCTCGGATAGGTTCTGACCTTTACCTACTAATCTGTCCATATCTCCCTCATATGAATTTTAAATTAAGTTATTCCAGTGGCTAAAACTCCGTGACATATATAGCAATAATTTTTATGTTAACTATTTATTTTAATTCCCTACAGAATGTTCTCAGAAATTCAAACACAAAAGCTATCCTAACATATTCTTCCCTGATTAACCATTTTCTGACCTTTGCTAACTAATCAGACCATATCTAGCTCATATGGACTCCAAATTGAGTGATTCCAGTTGTTACAAATTCGTGAGACATATATCTATAATTGTTATGTTAACAAATTATTTTAATTCCTTACAGAATGGTCCCATAAATTCAAAAATAGAAGCTTTTCTAACATATTTTTCCCTGATTAACCATTTTCTGAACACTACTTACTAATCAGACCATATCTACCTCATATGGACTCCAAATTGAGTGATTCTAGTTGCTAAAAATCGGTAAGACATATATCTATAATTGTTATGTTAACAAGTTATTTTAATTCCTTACATAATGGTCCCAGAAATTCAAAAATAAAAGCTTTCCTAATAGATTCTTCCCTAATTAATCATTTTCTGACATCTGCTTACTAATCGGCTCATATCTGGCTCACGTGAACTCCAAATTGAGTAATTTCAGTGGCTAAATATCCGTGAGACATATCTCTACATTATTAATGTTAACCATTTATTTTAATTCCTTGCCGATTCTTCTTAGAATTTTAAAAATCGAAGCTTAAAGTTTTACCACCCATAGCCATACCTATGCAGAACTATCTAAACCAGCCTAAGTATTCAAACATACATCACATACAAGATCAATATGTAACATAATAAAGCAACATCCATGACTAATCATCAAAGTTCTAAGATCAAATTCCCATATAGATGTTACAAATTTCAAACCTTTTCTTTGAAAAGAAATATTGTTAAACTTACCTAAGAATCTCCTTAACTCACTTAGTAAATTGGGTTTCATGTTTCCTCTTTAAAGAAGTAGCAAGATTCCTCCCTTCCCTTAGCTTTTCTAGCAGCTTAGGTAAGAGAAGGAGGGTGAGTTTTTGAACCTCAAGGATGAAGAAGAAAAATGGATTCAAGTGGAGATTAAGGTAACTTACCTTGAGTACTTAGCCTTCTAAACTTCTTTTTCTTCCTTCCTTTCTTCTCCTCTCTTTCTCTCCTTTCCTCACTCTATCTTGCTTCTATTTCTCTCTCTTCCTCACTTGGACGAAATTAAAATGTTGTAGGGGTGAGTTTTGCTTAAATAGACCACCAAATAATACACCTTTTATAATCATGGGTCTACCTTATCACAATTAGGATACACTTTGTTGAATTTTTGGAAAACAAACAACTTATGTTCTTGTCTTCCTCTTCCTTAGTCAAGATATGCATAGGAAAAGGAGATTTTTATTTTAAAAATTATGATGATATGTTCTTAAGATAAGGGACAAGGTCCCTTTGATTTAGGGATTCATTTCCATTTTCTTTTGTCTTAAACAAGTATGATAGGTTTGCCTTTTTAGGTGGCAAATTTCATCTCCATTATTTGGTTGATATTATTTGTGTGGGATAGGAATGTTTTGTCCTAATGCCATGTATTATCATACCACTTGCTAAAATTATGAGTGGAGGATATAGATGTTTTTGTCCTAAAGCCTTGTATTATCATGCCACTTGCCAAAATTATGAATGTAGAATCACACCACTTGCTAAATTTTTGTCTTAATGCCATGTAACCTAATCTTTATTATTATTACATTATTATATTATCACCTAATTTATTTTATTTTATTTTTCGTCTTGAATTTGGGCTTATTCCTACCCATTATGGGCTAATTCCTACCCATTTTCTTTGCTTTGGATAAAATTCTACCTTTCTTGGAGGGTTTGATCACATTTTCATAATTTTTGGACTATCGGTCCAATTACTATATCCTAGTCCAAATCTATGTTTTATTTCTTGCTTAGGTTGTCCAATGGGCTTGCTAGAAACTTATATGAAGTGGAAAAACTCTATATGAAGTGTCCATAGGTAAAAGCCCAATGTATGGGTAAAGATGTTAAACTTAGTAACTCTAGTTCTTGAATTAGGAAAAATTACCCTAATCCAATGTTCTTGAAATTTTAAAACCTTTACTTGTTTCTAAAAATTGATCTTCCTTATCCAAGAATTTTGTATCTCTTTAGTATGTTATTTCTAATTTTTTTTCCTATTAGGTTTTCCCTTTTTATTTGTTCTCTTAATGTTAGAAACATTTTCTATGCATATACATAAGGTGAAGAATTTCTAAGGATTATATTTCCTTAGATATCTAAAATATTGTCTAATAAATTTTATTTTCTTAATTAAATATTTATGTACTTTTATTAATACATGAAACGAAATTAGGGATGTTACACCTCCTATGACCTTTTAGGTCAACGTATGGATGTACTCTTTATTTTAAAATGTATCACATTGAAAATCAAAATTCTGAGGTACATTCATATGGGACCCGCATTTCAAATAATCTCTGTTCAAATTCATATTCAGAAGTAATGCTGTAAGAACGATAATAAAATCATGTTATGCATCAACATAATTCTTATGAAAATATTTGGAGGATCCCATATCAGAACTACCATATCAGAGTTTGACCCTTTCCGTACTTTGGTGGTATAAGATTTGCCTAAACTCAGCATTCCGCTGAGGTTTGCCTTACTACCATTCAAGAGGACACGCGAAGGGACTCTATATATGTATTTCCTAAGCACACAGCAAGGGAAGGCAAATCATAACTCATATAACTAGAATCTCACCCATATAGGAGGCATTTCGCTTTCCTTCACATATCATCTTCCATGTGTTGGCCCTCACACGAGGCTAGCACCACCCCCTGTTAGCTGAGACAATCAAGGTACACCAGGGCTAACATCACCTGCTGTTAGCAGACAGTGTTTTCGACACGATTCCTCCATAGAAAATATCATATGCACAAATGCTATATAATTAAAATTTTCAATATAATACAAATTTTCAGTCTCAATATATTCATCTGTCTAAACTTCCCAATCAGGGGAATCGTGTATACATGCCTTTATCCGAGGCAAACATATCTCTGTATAAAATAATATCATATGCATAACATATTTCCTTTGCCATATAATGAGAAATACATTTAAAAATCACATGTTCAATGTGTTTCAAAACTCATTTCAAAAGTCACTCTTCTTGAACCAGATATCATAATGCAATCGTTTCAGATATTCTAAACCATTTCAAGAATATATAAAAGTATAAACAACTTGCAATCATACTCATTTATCAATTTAAAGTTCAAGAAGAGTAAAGGCAAGTCATAGAAGAATCATCTACTCACAAGGTAAGGGTTCTAGATTGGACAGCCCTAAAAAGTACTTTTCCAATCTCTATTTGATCAAATTGATCTCAAAAACGTATCCGGAGGGTCCAAAAATAAAAAAAGTAACTTCGGGAACTTGATTACTATTCACCGCCGAAAAACACTATTCACGACGAACAAAAAGACTGTTAGATGGCCGAAAATATACATATCCTAAGATTTATCTAACTCCTGAATCCATCTACGGTGTCAGAATTTCAATTGGAGGTCTATAAGTAAAAGTTTCAGAATTTACTTTTTTTTCTGAGATTTTTTACTTCAGATCTACGACGATTCAACGGTTGATTTGAAAAATTGATCGGTCAAAACTGTAGTATTCTTCATCCTGAATCCAGTAGCACCTTCAGTTTTGATATCGGAAGCCAATAGGCACTCCAGATCTAGAGAGAAAGTTGAAGGTTACTATTCACTCACTATTCTTCTTTCTAGATTTTTTCCTGTCTCCGTTGTGTTGTCTCCCCTGGTTTCTTCTTTCCTTTTATCTTTTTTTTTATAATAATAATAATTATTTAATAATTGAATAATAGGATTTTCTTTTATATAAATTCCATTTTTCATCCTAAAATATCTCAAAATTTTTTAAAAATTTACATTCTCATAAACCTTTAGTTAAACTCTTAAATTATGATTTTTTTTATATAAAAATCGTAATAAACAAATCTCAAAATAAATATCTTTTTACATATTAAAGAAAGAATATTTCTAAAAATACAACAAAAATTCATTAGAGGCCAATATAATTATTTTAAGCAAAACAATACTTATTTTAATTAAAAGTCTACTTACTTTTAGCAAAATATAATAATTTTTAAACAAATAAAAATATATTTGCTTATAGCAAAATACTATCATTTAAAAATAAAAATTACGCGTCAAAACGTAAATTCTCATATTTTCTTTGTACTTTTTTAACCCATGTAAATAATAAACTTACTTTCACCGATTCTTATCTCTATTTTAAAAATCCTCTCTTTAATTCAGAATTTCCTTAATTTGAACTTTTCGTTAAATTTTACGGTTATTACACAAGGTAAAAGTGACTCCAACGCAGAATATGTGGAATTTGCTATTCCTTCCAAAAAAGTCCATATTTACCCTTGAGAAGCCCTTTTCTCCCAAATTCGTTGTTCCTTCCTTTCCCAGAAGCTTTACACTTGCTGTGCGGATTTCTTTGCTTCATATCCTCTCCACGGCGTTCCACGGCTTCTGCGTTCCTCTGCATCGCGTCCTCTCTACAGGTTCAAGCTGTTTTGGGTTTCTTTGCTTCGCGTCTTATTGACGGAGTTCCACGACTTCTGCATTCCACGGCTTCACATCTTTCTTTCCTGGTGCCCAAAACCCGTCCACCCTCCTACAATAGACAGATCAGAAACCCAGTAGGTGTGAGCCACCATTGTCATCCTTAACCATGCCTACCCTATCTCTAGTGACTCTTCTTGCTCCTATGACAAGTGTGAGTTAAATCTTTTTTTTGTAGTGTTTTCTCTGTTGTTAGACTTTAACTCAAGATGTAGTTGCTGTGTTTTCGTATCTGTCACTGAAATTCAAAGTCGTTCGAAGCTCTTCTTTTTCTTCTATCTATTTTATTTGTAGTTTAAAATGGAGATAACTGTTGCTCTGCTGTTGGTGCTTTGTTTGAACTTGATAATGCATATGAACGAGCCTTTTCTTTTTGATTTTATAATATTAAAGTGATAAAAGACCAATACAAGAAAGGCCATATGTTGAGGAGAAGAACATGAAAAATTTGAAATTCATTGGCGTATCTGGTTAAAGAGGAAGAACTTATCAATTATTGAAGAAAAGTTAGAATAAGTGGGATTGTTCTAGGTTAGGAGTTTATTAGTGTAGGAGTCTTGTAGTTATTATTGTGTTCTCTACAAATTTATGTTGCAAATTAATGTTTGTTGTCAGAGTAGTATAAATTAAGAAAAGGTGTAGAGGGCTGAAGTGTTTTTTTTTTTTGCTCCCTAGTTTTTTTCAACTAGACATATAGACTTTCTTCAATGATATCTCTTTACCCTTTCACATTTATGGTGTAGGGTTATGTTTATATATTATCTGCACAACTTTTTCAAAGGAGCCTCTGTCTCTAATATGTAAAAAGATTTGAACGAATTGCTATAATTTGTAGCATATTTGGCATTGGTGCATTTTGTTATGAACACTTGGATGTTGAATTTGTACCTAAACATGTTAGCCACGTTAATCCTAGTTGGATTCAAAAGAACAAGTGGTATTTTGGATTAGGTGTTCCACCAAAAGGAAACTGAATTAAAAAATTTGGATGTCAACTTTCGATAAAACTTAGAAAGTGACAAGTAACATCAATAAAGGATGGAAAGCATATTGATATTAATTCATTCTTCTTTTTTCCACCAATTTAATTTGGTTTTCTTTGTCATCACCTTATTAACTATGAAAAAAGGAAGCTATACTAGACATTGAATAATATAATCACTCTAGGACTCACCACACAAGATGCATAATTTCTTAAGATAAACATATATAGCAATATATAAGTTACTTAGTATGAAGTTCAATTTAAAGGCTTGTGAACTCTGTTCCTCTTTTATCTTCTTGTTTTAAGATTTTTAACTTTTTATCTTTTTTTGAAAGGATATACATTACCATCCCCACTTGCCTAGTTATTATGTTCACCTATACGGAAAGAGTGTTTGTTGGCAAAAGAGAAAAATGAATTTTGGGAAGTCTTGAATTGTGTTTATTGCTAAATGTTTTTTGTTTTTCTTCCAATAAAAGGTTTTATTTTGTATCATGTTGTTACATGTAGATTGTGCAGTATGGGTTCAAGTATAGCTCTTTTTTACCTCCTCAAATTTATTTCCGAAGTTTATTTTAATGAAATTAAATTTTTCCTCTATGAAAAAAAAACTCATCTCTTTTAACATATTTTTAAAGGTATATTTTTTCTTTCTTTATTTTTCTCGCTACCTCACACTGTGATTATATCTCCCATATTTTTAAAGGTATATTTTCACTCTTCCGCAATGGTGCAAACAACAGCACAAGTCCTAGCTATTGTATTATACTAGTGGTTGCATATCTCTAATATATTGCATAAAATATGCATTCTATCCTGTGTGGTTGTTACCCTTCATCATCGTAGGTTATTGACTATGAATAGATCCATTAGATATAATATAGACTTCTATCAAAAGAGGGTCCACCTTAGAAACATGGTTTACTATAGTGACAATACATGTTATAATCAACTTAGGATGTATAGGTCAACATTTGATCATCTTTGTTCCATGCTTGACACTATTAGGGGATTAAAACCTTTAAAAAACATGTTAGTTGATGAGAAAGTAGCCATGTTTCTTCACATTCTTACTTATCACATTAAAAATAGAGTAATTCAGTATGAGTTTGGGAGGTCTGGTGAAACTGTTAGTAGGTATTTCAACTTAATTTTGAAAGCTATGATGTGGTTGCATGGAGAGTGTTTTAAAAACCTAGAGCCAATTGTTGAGAATTCAACAGACAATAGATGGAAATGGTTCAAGGTGGGTATAAAATCTATGGTTAATTCATTTTATTTATTAAATTGTTCTTTTTAGATGTTTGAACTATTGTTTCTGACTTGCACAGTTTTTTTGTGAGTCAGAATTGTCTTGGTGCCCTTGATGGAACTCACATACCGATAAAATTGACAGTGCAAGACAAAGCAAAATATCGTAATAGAAAAAGGGTGATATCCACAAATGTACTGGGAGTTTTCTCACCAGATGGAAAGTTTATTTACGTCTTCCCTGGACAGAAAGGATCTATAGTGGATGGTAGAGTTTTACATGGATCGTATGTTGACATTTTGTATTTTTAGATGAAGCATTATCCTTTAACTATATTCACTAACTACTTGAATTTGTACACTTGTTTCATGTAGAGTTTTACTACTTGGTTGATGCTGGTTATACAAATTGTGAGGGATTCTTAGCTCCATACTGAGGTTAGATATATCACTTGAATGAGTGGAGAGAAGGTCAGCAACCGAACGATGCACATGAGTATTTTAATATGAAACACTCATCAACAAGAAACATCATTGAACGGTGTTTTGGGATGCTGAAAAATTGTTGGGCAATACTTAGAAACCCCTCGTTTTATCCTGTGAGAACACATAATCGTGTCATCATGGCATGTTGTATGCTACATAATTTGTGTAAGAGATACAATGGTCATGATCCAATAAATGATATGGAGGATAAGTGTGGGAATGAGTATCAATTCGAGGATGACAACCAAATATTAACTATGGAAACATCTTATTCTTGGAGTAATTGGCGTGATGTTTTAGCTAATGAAATGTTTAATAATTTTAGGAGGCTCTGTGAAAGAGTGTAGGATGCTTGTAGACTGTATTACTATTGTCTTCATTTATTATTTGCGAGGCTGTATGAATCTATATTTTTAATTGAATGTAGTATGACATTATATTGTTATTGCAATTAATAAATTTATGTCAGTGAAGCAATGCTTGTGACTGATGATTCCAATGGTTGTCCTCTATGTTATTATTGTCTTATATTTGTAATTTTTTTCTGTAGTGTTTGTTTGGTGTAGTGTTGTCATGGAGGATGTGAGTAGCAGTCAAGGAAACAAGCATGTTTGGACAAATGAGCAAGATAACCTACTTGTACAATGTCTTGTGGAGATGAAGACCGATGGAAAATATATGATAGATAATGGATTTCAGCCAGGCTATTTGAACTATATTGAAGGGTACATAAATGAGAGAGTTCCTAGGTGTGGGATTAAAAGAATACTTCATATACAATCGAGACTGAAAACACTAAAGACAACTTGGAAAGTTATGTATGACATGGTCCATGGGCCAAACACTAGTGGATTCGGTTGGAATGCAGTCACAAAGACCGTAATAGCTCCAAATGCAGTGTGGGATGAGTACCTTAAAGTTGGTGTGATATTGTTTCATTGGAGAATTACTTTTTTTCCTTAATATAATTTATATTCTCATTATTCTTCATTTATTTAGCAGATGGTATTTATATTCTCTTTATTCTTTATTTATTTGGCATATGGTATTTGTATTCTCATTATTCTTCATTTATTTGAGGCAATCACACAGGAAAGCAGCTTCTTTCATATTTAAATCATTTCCTCATTTTGAAAATCTGTGCATCGTCTAGACGAAAGACAGGGCTTCTGGGAGGGATGTTGAGACCATAGTTGATATATTGAATACTGATTAGAATCCATTTTTTGGTGAAGGGAATCATGGTGTAGAGGATATGGATACGAATCAAGAGGATGAGCTAAATTTTGTATTCTCTGAGCAACCATCCACTCCAAGTACTGAAGCAACTTCAAGTTCATGCAAAAGACGTCAAAACGATAGTGACGCCCTTGTAGACAAATGGTTTTGAATTTATGGAGAAGGGATTCAAGGAAACCTCAATGGAGATTGCAACACAAGTTCGTCGTATTGCACACAAGGCAAATTTAGCTGAGAAGGCAGAAAAGTTATGGGAAGAGTTGATGAAAGTTCTAGGTTTTACTGAAGAGGAGAGGGTGAAGGCAGTGAAAATGATAGCAAAGGATGAGACTATGTTGGTCATATTTTCATCCCTCCCACCAAATGTTAAGCCAATGGTCATACGTGATTATATCAAGTAGTTTTGGTCCCTTGTATTAGCCTTTGTGTACAGTGAATGGTATGGAAGTCTATGTATTAACTTCTAAATTTAGTCCCTTCTATTAACCTTTGTGTTTAGTAGATGGTATGGATGGTATGGAAGTCTATGTATTAACTTTTGAATTTAGTCCCTTGTATTAACCTCTGTGTTTAGTGGATGGTATGGAAGTCCATGTATTAACTTTTGAATTTAGTTCCTTGTATTAACCTCTATGTTCATTAGATGGTATGCAAATCTATGTATTAACTTTAGAATTTAGTCCCTTGTATTAACCTCTGTGTTCATTAGATGGTATGCAAGTCTATGTATTAACTTTGAAATTTAATCCATTGTATTAGCCGCCTCTGTGTTCAGTGGATGATATGCAAGTTCATGTGTTAACTTTTAAATTTAGTCCATTATATTGTTGGTATGGTTAACCAGTAGTAATGAAACTTAACAATAATTCAATATAATAGCAATCAAATTTCATTAAGAAAATTATTTTTTTACAATGTCTAAGGTTAACATAAATTTAAACTACAGATGTAATAAACTAGCTAAGTATATGTAGGTTTATCCTCTGCCTGTTGACTCTTATTCTCAAGTTCGTGTGTTAACTTTTAAATTTAGTCCATTATATTGTTGGTATGGTTAACCAGTAGTAATGAAACTTAACAATAATTCAATATAATAGCAATCAAATTTCATTAAGAAAATTGTTTTTTTACAATGTCTAAGGTTAACATAAATTTAAACTACAGATGTAATAAACTAGCTAAGTATATGTAGGTTTATCCTCTGCCTGTTGACTCTTATTCTCATCTTGCTCTCCCTCAAAAGGTTCATGATTAGCTGGCTCTTCATTTGGCCTAGCCCCCAACTATGCCATCTCAAGTCTGCGTAGCATCACAGAAAACTCATTCATATTACATTCGAAACCCTGTACTCGTGATCATACCAGGCAAAGATTATTCAATAGTTGTCAACCTATTGTTGGTAGTCTCAAGCATCCTTATTATGTGCTACAGCCTAAGTATACTTGATGAAGATCGGTGTTCTGTTGAATGCTCAAAAGACTCGGGAGCTTCTGTCTCTGGAATTTCTTCATCCTCATTTTTCCTCCACCACTAATTATTTCTCTTCACATGTCCTATTCGATTGAGGTTATATTCATTAAATCCTTAGGTACAATTATCTAGCCATCAAGAGGTTCAATGCCAGATAATTTAAGCAGTGTACTAATTGCCGAGGCATATGGAAGACCCTTGTTAGCTTGTATATGAGCAATAATGATAAACTTCAACATCATATAAGGGTAATCAATCTCTCTCCCCTGGAGCCAATAGAACACCAAAGCCTGTTCAATCTCACTCAAGTAACAGTAATTTCTAGCTTTGGGTAACAACATGTGACTAACCATATAGTAAATTATGTTAGTATTTATACTCAAACTTTTGGTGTAAATTTTTCTACTAAAACATGGACATCCTAGAATCCTTTCCACCACAGCTTCTCTCTTATACCAGGGAAGACCAAACAAAGATTTATCAAGTTGACATGCCTCATCACTTAGTTCTAGAAGCTCAGCTACTCTACCAAACAAGTCTTTATTAAAATTAAACTTCATTCCTCTCACCACAAAATTGAATTCTAATGACCCTTCATTATATGTTAAATTTGTAAAAAAAAAAGCTCTTATGGTTATGGGAGAATATGGAGTGTAAGAGATAAAAAATTGCTCTATTTTCTAATTTTTGATTAAATAACTCAATTCAAACCTTTCTCTTGACAAAAATTCTAGATTTAAACACATACCTTGCACCACAAATTCGATCCATGAACGTTTTCTCGTATCTACGTTGTTACTCTGTTGTGGTGAGCAGTGGCTAAGTAGTTTGAGCAAAAGAAGATCTTCCTACCTGAGGAGTGGAGCCTCCTACTACTTTGGGTCTTTTGAATAAAGTCTCAGGAGGTGCCATTACACTTAAAATGGGATGGAATACGAACTTTAGATTTTAGGCGTAGAATGAACCTAGGCGTGCAAATTGTTGGATTTCTCTAACCAAATGGGGAGGAAAATTGGTTTTGGACACAGGGTTTTGCTTTATTTGGTGTCTAAAAAGAGTAATAAGTGTAGTTTTGGTGAGATTTGCAAAAGATGACAAAGGGTTGAGAGAAGTTAAGAATTCTGCGTTGAAGGATACAGAAAAATAGTGTGAAAAATTGGAGATTTAGGGTTTTAATGAGGAAGAAAAAGCTTACATCAGGAAACTGATGAAAGCATCAATCGCTTGATTCAGGTTTTGAAGGGCGCAGGTGCTAGACTAGGAGCTTGGTCCAGCACCTGCCCTCTGAGATGTAGAATCCCAAAGCGCGCATCAGGCGATTGATGAAAGCATTAGTTGCCTGATGCGGGTTTTCAAGCGCCTGGGTGTTTCTGAAAAATCTTCCCAGCACCCAGGCACTGGTTTGGACAGACAATTGATTAAATAATCAGTTGCCTATCCCATACTAGGCGCCTGGTTGTCCCTGGAATGCCTAGGGACTTCCAGTGCCTAATAAGCGCTGGACCAGGCTCCTGGTCCAGTGCCTGTATGCATTTGGCACATTTTGGACAGGCGACTGATTAAAGAATCAGTCACCTGGCCCATAACAGGCGTTGGATCAGGTGCCTAGTCCAGCGCCTAATTGTCCCTAGAATGCCCAGGGGCAAACAAGCGCTGGACCAGGTGTTTAGTCCAGTGCTTGTCTTCTCGTGCTGCGCCTCATGGCACAACAGAGAATCCGTTCCCTTGTGTTCAGTGGATTGTATGCAGGTTGATGTGCTAACTTTTAAATTTAGTCCATTGTATTAATCTCTGTGTTTAGTGGATGGTATGTAAGTTCATATGTTAACTTTTAAATTTAGTCCATTATATTAGCCTCTGTGTTCTCAGTAGATGGTATGCAAGTTCATGTATTAACTTTTAAATTTAATATATATGTAATTGTATTAGACTCTAATGTTTAATGTATGGTATATAATTCAATTGCATTAGGTGTTGTATGTAATCATAGGTATTCAAATTACAACTTTGTTATACGCATAATAACTACATTGATACAAATTAAGAAGACTAACACTTTTTTATATATTTCTTCGGCAAATATTTACAAAATATATTAATACATAACAACTACAGTTGATAACTCAAAATTTGAATTTTCCTTTCTTCCAAAACTCAATTACAACACCTAACAAAATGCACCATGACGCAAGGCAAATAAATTTCCATGAGTTCTCTGCATTCCCATTGTTTTGATTCACCCTTTCTCGGCTAGATTCAGGTAATTCTTGTTGTTGTCTAAGTTTAAATAATACACATCTTTCATGCTCACACATAGGTGGATCTACCCATTTGAAGAAATCACATCGGCCGATTGACTAATAATTTGTACACGTTAAAAATCTCCTTCCAAAATTATCATTTTTGAAGGAAGTCAGTTGATAAACTTGCTGTCCACAATTATACATGACATTGCTTCTTTGAAAGTTGCTAGAACTTTGATGGCTCGAATCTTGTGACATAATTGAACACATCAATCTTGCAAGCAAAGAAAATGAAACAAATAAGACTTTAACATAAAGTTGTAAAATCAATGATATGTCTTGAAGCAAATGTTAATTTGGGACTCAGTATCCTTTGCAGAGCTCAGAGTCGAGGAAAAAGTGAAATCTGAAAAGAAAAATTAGTATAGACATGGAGTTATGCAAATTAAGAGCTCAAAGTAGTAGGAAATATAAACAGTCCACATTCCAAATCTATTAACAACATTCAATGGTTAGGTTCAGCATTAAGATTAAAAACTTGGAAAATACAAATGACCATAAACAATTTTAATGAACTATTGAGGAACTTGTCTTACAGAGATTTAAAATTAAAAAACAAAGGTAGTGCCTAATATGCCAAATAGATTACTTCTTATAGTTCTAGTCAGAATCTTTGTAAATCCTCAATATCAAAAGCAACCATATGAGACCATGATGGATGTAAATTTAAGTTCAATAGCCAAAAAGTGACCTTGAGAAAGACAACCTGTTGAACAAACTAGTGGTAATTGTGCGACCTTAATTAAAGACGAAATGCCTTTTCTTATGCAACAACGAGAACTTCCACACTTCTGTAACTGACATACATTTCACAATGACACAAGATTGAATCAAATTACCAGCTTAAAACATGAGAGGAACACCCAGAGGGAAAGAGTTATGAAAGAGGGTTCAGTGGATTGTGGGTGAAATATGCAAACCCAATAATAGAATAATAGTATTCCAGTCAGAAGAACGAATACCAGGGTTGCTCGATGTCTCCTTTGGTGGCTTACAAAATCACTGCTGGTGTGTCAAGAAGGCCTCATGGAATAGATGAGAAGAGTAGGGAAAACAGTGGCCGAATAATGCTTCTAGACTCCTCGCGAAGACAATGGCAAATGAACGTCTTTACTCACAGTGGTCTCCTTTGGCACTGGGAGGTGTCATTAGTGGTCCTTTGAAGAAAAATCTAGAAGGGGTTCACACCTTGAAGTAGAGAAAAGACACGGCCCTGAATAAAAATCTCGTTAATTGATTTTAAAAATCAAACATGATTTTTAATATTGTTTATTAAAATAACAGATAATTTTATATTTTTAATATTAAGGTTATTTTGGTCTTTGTATTTACTTTTTCTTTCCATTTCATCCTTTTATTCTTATACCAAACAATGTAATATGACATTACCTTAATTTTTTCCAATGCATACCAAACAAGGTAATAGGTTTCCATTCCCTTTTCCATTCCAACTTCCTTTCCATTTTCCATTTCAACTCAGATTTATTCCACTAAACCAAATAGGCACTAAAACTTTGTGTTGGGTAGCCAAGCTCTCTCCAGGTATGACTTTGCAATTTGTGCAAAACTTTCTATATGATTTTCTTACCAAGAAGAAATCTATTTGAGAGCTTGCTCTTCCACTCTTGTACGTGATAAGATGTTCTACCTGCTTCTTAAAGCAAGTGTTTGCTATAGTAAAATTAAAGCCTAAAGAAAAATTCAAGATCGTTTTACTCGTTTCATTTGCTTCTCCTAACTTAAAACCTCTATGTATACATTCGTATATTTTAGATTCACTCCCTACATGTCCATTTATATCCCCTCTTAGAAAAATCTTTTCTCCTAGAGGTATTTCTTGAATCAAACCTTCTAGATTTTCTCAAAAAATTCTCTTGTGATACTCCTCTAATCCAACTTGAGGTGTATATATACTAATCATATTAAAAGTGTTCCGCTCTACTCCAAGCTTTAAAGCTATAATCCTATCTCCTAATCTTTTTACATCTACCACATTGTTTCTCCATTCCTTATCAACTATTATACCTACACCATTACTAGTTCTTGTCTTGCCAATATACCAAAACTTAAAACTCGAAGAATCTAATTCCCTTGCCTTTTTCTCCTGCCCACTTAGTTTCTTGTAGACACATGATGTTGATCCTTCTCCTAATCATGGTATCAACTATTTTCATTGATTTCCTTGTAAGCGTGCCTACATTTCAAGTTCCAAAATGGATCATATTCTCATAAACTAACTTCTTTGCCCACACCCAATCATTAAAGTGTGGAAACCCTTACTT
Organism: Gleditsia sinensis; assembly: GCA_037074535.1. Classification (NCBI taxonomy): domain Eukaryota; kingdom Viridiplantae; phylum Streptophyta; class Magnoliopsida; order Fabales; family Fabaceae; genus Gleditsia; species Gleditsia sinensis. The sequence goes on along the minus strand of CM073466.1, from coordinate 18,016,758 downwards.
ATTTTTCCCTACACCTGGGCGCCGATGCAGTGGCTCTTGCTCTTTTGACACTACACTCGAACTATACAGCGCGTTGCTTCTAGAAAATGACCTAGTCATGACACTATCACTTCGTTTATCCATATTCATATAGCTACAACAAAGTTTTACGTTGGCTGTCACACGCCTAACACAACCCTCCTCTTTTATCTGAGTTTGTGACTAACTATACGAATATAGGCAGAGTTTTCACAATTCTTGTTAATTAAGAAAAAATAACATGAGTTCAAATTTGATACATATGTAACATTGTTGAATTTATTGTTAAAAAAAAGAAAAATATAATATAAAGACTATTACCAATACAAGTATAAATTTATTTCTCTATATGAAAATAAAATTTCTAAATCTTAGGCTCATCATTGTCTTCACCCATGTCATACAAGTCATGGGTTTCAAATGCGTGACTATATTCCACTTATTGTCTATCTCATCTTACATATAATATGCCTGATGAGTTGTAATACCTCTTGCATTAATAGACTTAATGTCCATTTCATCAGTTGTAATACCTCATGAATTAATTGTATCAACCCAAATGCACTTGAATAAAGTAACCGTAAAGTGACCATATAACTTCTTATGCCAAAAGTCTCAAAAAATTCACTATTTTGAGTTTTTCAATCCTTGGTCTCACTCAAATGTCTGAAATCCAAATCCATTGACATTGTATGTATTATATTGCCTTGCTTTATCAAGTGGTCTAATGCATGCTTTTTAAATCAATTGAATAAGATCTATCAACATCATTTGCTATCTGAAATAACAAAAAAATAGAAACAAGTGATGATTTAAAGTGTTTATAACTTATGCATATATTAACAGTGGACATGTACTTACATGGCGAGAAAACCATAAAACAAACTCTCTGAACTTTTTTTTATCTATCTCAATAGAGGACTATGTTTGGCATCTTAAACTATGCCTTACGTGGTCTCTAAATTTCCTATAAGAAATACAACAAAGGTAAATAGATTGTTACACTGCTTAGTTAAAACATTAATATAATAAATATAATTTATTAATTGAAGGAAATGATCTACTTTGTAGTTGGTGAGTACATGACGATGTTCTAGCAATTTCTCTAAAGGAGAAAAGTAAAGTACTTAGAAAGTACTTAGAACCACTAATTGGTTTTTTCAATTGGTGGAGACAAAGTATTAGTGTCAAACGACTCAACATTGGGTTGATTATCCACTTGAATAGGTCGATTGAATACTATCTCTACATCATTTAAGTACCTCGAACAAAAAATTAAAACTTTTTGAGCTAGGTAAGATTCAACTATTAAGTCTTCTGGCCATGCCTTATTTCATACGAAAGACTTTAACTTTTCTAAGTATCTGTATAGAATACATTAAATCATAAGATTTGAAGAATGTAACAATAAAAAAGAATGTATAAAAGAAATATATATTTATCATTCTTTAAGATATATCCATCAATATTAGATTGGACCTCCTAGTTTGCCTTCTTCAACTAAGTGAACTATAATTGTGAAAAATGAATATGAGAATAATATCTCCAAATGACATAGTATGAGAATAACATCTCCAAATGACATGGTATGAGAATAACCCTATTATAAAAATAATCAAGTTCATTCATATTTAACAGTTTATAAGGGTGTACAAAACTGACTCGGATTGATCCAGATTGACCGAACCGAATCAAACCGATTAAAATTAGTTTTGTTCGGTTCAGTTTTCAGTTGCGATAGAGTCCCAACAGAATCAGATTGAACCGACCGAATTATTTTAAATATATTAAATTTATTTTTTGTTATATTTTAAAAATATTTTACCAGATTTTTTTAGAATTTCTGAAATGGGCTCAAAAAAATTCGAAATGGGCCTAGAAAAATTCAAATGCGCCAAAAACTGAAAAAAAATAATAGAAAATCGAAAAAATCGAACCAAACCAAACCGCATTCAATTAGTTTGGTTTGGTTCGGTTTTATAGGAATCAACGGAACCGATGAGGTCCAATTTTTGCTACATTTTTCATGGTCGGTTCGGTTTGGTTAAGCCTCCAAAACCGAATTGAACCGTGAACACCCCTAAAGTTTATTGTATATTTATTTGAAGAATGAACACAATTCGATCAAAACTACAAAAACTTGCTTAGGAAGTTTCTTCTTCATGGCTAAGGATAAGTTGCTCCATAAGAATATGTGAGTCATGAATTTTTAATCCTCTAATCTTATGCTAGCTCAAATCAATACATTTAGAAATGTTACTTGAATAATTGTCTGACACAATATTATTCTTTAATGTTTTGAGGATGACATCCTTGTTTGCATTTGTTAAAGTGAATAAAATTAGAGGATATCTACCATTACTATTGGGCTAGAGATTAGGCTTGATACCCATTTCTTGTAACTCTCTTTGTGCATTTAAGTGGTCTTTCAATTGTTTAGAATTGTTAAGTAAAGTGAATAGCACATTGTAATAGAAATTTTTTTAATATGCATCACATCAAGATTATGGTATAACAAATGGTTTTCCCAATAAGGAAGTTGGAAAAATATAATCTTCTTATGCCGTTGTTGAGTGTTAACATTGACACTATTCACTTCTTGAGATCTATATTCCTGACCTTCAATTTTTATATTTTTACCAAATATAACATTGACATTCTCAAATTGTCATGCCCCTAATTTTAAGGTACGTGAAACACATATTTTACGAACATATATTTTCCATAACATGTATAATATACTCTTTTACAGATAATTATTCTCATATATACACAATATATAAATTAAGTTTATAAACATTAAAGTACAGCAGAAGTAGGGATCCTGCTTGTGACATTCAGAGCATACTCTATAGTACAAGTACAATATAATCAAAATCTATGAGCCTTGAAAAACAAAGTAGGCTCACTCAGAGATCATGTCGTCTAGTTGGTCAACTATTTACAAGGGAAGGATCAAACTCTTTATTTTCATCTAAAAAAAATATAGAAATATCGTGTAGTGAGTTTGACAACTCAGTGAGCAGATAATACCTCCTATGACCTCTTAGGTCAACATATGGATGTACTCATATTTTAAAATTTGTCACATAGAAAATACAGTTCGAAAATACATCCAAATGGGGCCCACATTTCAAATATTTTCAAAACAATGGATATTCAGATATCCAAAATTATATACTATATTGTATGATCATTAAACAAATGTTGTTATGCATCAAAATATTTCACATGAAAACATTAGGAGGATCCCATATCAAAGTTTAGGCCCTTCCGTACTTTGGTGATGTAGGATTTGCCTATACTTAACATTCCAGCTAAGGTTTGCCCTACTACCATTCAAGAGGACACGCAAAGTGACTCTAATATGGGCAATTTTTCAAGCACACAACAAGGGAGGCAAGTCACATATCATATAGTCAGCATCTCGCTTAGATAAAAGGCATTCCGCGCTCTATCACATATCATATCCTGTGTGTTGGCTGTTACACGAGGCTAGTACACCCCTGCTAGCTGAAGTATCAAGATGCATCAGGACTAACATCAACTGCTATTAGCAAACAATGTTTCAAATAGGATTCCTCCATAGAAATTATCATTTACACATATATCATATCATCCAATACAGAGTTTTCAGTATAATACATACTTTCAGTCTCAGTACAGTTCATCTGTCAAAAAATTTTCAATCAGGGTTTATCACATATACATACATTTTTTCAAGGCTATCATATAACTTTATAAATAAATGTGACGTACACATATTTCTTTTACCATATGATGAGAAATGCATTTAAAATCATATATTCAATTAATTCAAAAATTCATTTTCAAAACCATACTCTTCTTAAAATATATACCAGATTGTAAACAATTCAGATAATTTAATCTATTTCAAAAACATATAAAAATATAAATAACTTGTAAATATAATCAATTATAAATTTAAAGTTCAAGAAAAGCATAGTGTAAGTCATGAAAAGAATTATCTAGTCACAAGGTAAGGCTCCAGGTTGGACAACCCTAAAATGTACTTTTTCAATCCACATTTGACTAAATAGACCTCAAAAACGTGTTCGAAAGGTCTAAAAACTTAGAAAATGACTCCGGGAGTTTGGTCAACACTAGTAACTGTTCATGACCGAAAAATACTATTTATGCCCAGCTGAAATCACTATTCAAACTGGAAAATACTGTTCAAATTTATTGTTCTCCGAAGAAAAATTTGCAAAATTTGAGCGCTAAATCACATTGTTGGACCGTGAAATTTATCATATAACCAATACTCTATATCTTTAACAAAATCCCTAACCTGGAAGCTCGAAAAACCATAAAAAATCTAGTATTTTAGAAAATATTACCTATGCATTACTATTTACGATTTTCTGGCTAGCTTCCAGCGAACTTCTAGCAAAATTGATCAATAGATTTTGAAGCTCTTGTCGCCATGAGTCTAACATTACCTCATCCCCTGTCATGCTCTTCTCCTTCAGTTTCCTTTCTCCCTTTTTTTATTTAATTATTATTTAATAATTGAATATTGAATATTTATTCTTTAATTATATACATATAATTATTGTTTTTCATTATAAAACATCCCAAAAATTTCTAAAAATTTATATTATTGTAAAAATTTAATTGCACTCTTAAATCATGACTTTTCTTAATACAAATTTTAATAAAATAAATCACAAAATAAATATCTTTAGGCATAATAAAAGAAAAAATATTTCTAAAAATAAAACAAATTTATTAGAGGCCAATATAATTATTTTAAGAAAAACAATAATGATTTTAATTAAAAGTATACTTACTTTTAGAAAAACATAATCAATTAAAAAAATAAAAATATATTTTTTTATAGAAAAATAATATTATTTAAAAATAAAAATTACGGGATATTACATTCTTCTCCCCTTAAGAAATTTGGTCTCCAAATTTCAACTCATCCTACCACATGTAGGGAATGAAATCAAGACATAATTTGTATGTTATTCCAAATTAGATTCCAAAAGTTTAACTTTACTTAACTCACTCACCTATTAGGAGGCCTATGATATTTCATAAAAAACTTCAAACAGTGTCATTTGTATATTGGCCTAATAACTATTGATATAGGCAAATTCAACTAAGGATAAATCCTTGCTCCCAACTTTCACTAAAATTATATAGAGATACCTGAAGTATAACTTCTAATGCATAAATACATCATTTAGATTTACTATTAGCTATATTATAATCTAACTAAGATCTTAAAGTTTCTTGAATAGCTCTCCTGAAACAATATATTCAATTCTTACTTATATCTTATTTTTACCATTATACTAGTATAATTCTTTCAAATGTTAGTATATCCTTGTTGCCTTGGGGTTATCAATATTCAAAATCTATGACTTTTCTAAAATCTCCTTTCTCAATAATTGTTCACACGTGAATTTTAAATCTCAACATAATTCACATCCTAGATACATCCTAGATACTAAACTCAATTTAGCATGGTATAAACCCTTAACACAAATACCTTGATAAATTTACATTATTTTCGGACATGGTTATCAAAATATTCTCCATCACTTTAACCTATCAACCACTTGGACACCATAATAATTGAGTTTCAAAGGAAAAAAATTAACTTTCCTTGTAATGAGGGAAAAGAACTTTGCATTTAATGTCAAACATTAATGAATAATGATGCAGCAGAAAAAGAGAAATATTTAATAGAACATGGTGTCAAAATAGGAAGTTAGAAGTTTCGACAAAACATTGAAAGAAAAATAAAATCGGTGGCCGTAATTCTTGAAAATCTGTAAACAAAACCTAGATGCTATTTTGGAAAAAATAGGTAGCCACAAGTTTTGAATATATGTCCTAAAATCTACTTTAAAGTTGTTGGTTGTTTCAAAACAGATGTAATCAATCAATTGTAAAATAAACCCGTCCAAATTAAAAATTCTCAAAATAGATAGTCAACTTAATAATATCGATAGTCGACTGGCAAGAATATTAGAAAAATAAAATAAATTATTTGATTATCCCTTTTTAACAATTAACTGATTTGCACTTTCACTTTTTTTTTTTTACAATAACACCTATCACCTACAACTTCCTTACAAGAATCAAGACATCAATGCTTCATTAAGGACAACAAGAAAATGACAAATTTCTGGTGATACCTTAATCTTATTCTCTTTGTATACTTAATATAGGTCATAGTCACAACTACTGTAAATATGCATGAGTGCCGTTATTTTTGAAATTCACCTTCAAGTTATCTTATATCTACAAGTTACTCACATAGTTGTTCTAATAATGCCCGGCCTATTTTCATAGCTATTGTAAGTATGCTCTTCTCTGAGTTCTATAAATACTCACGTTAGTATCTTTACATTCATACTCAAAGTTAGGGTGTGTACAACTATGGAGGGAATCACATTTCGTCAGTTTCGAAATATTTGTGTCTTTTGTGGTTTCAGTCCTGGAAAAGATGGAGAGTATGTGAAAGCTATACAAAACTTAGGTATAGTGCTGGCTAGGAGAAAAATTCATTGTGTATGGTGGAGGTAACCGTGGGTTAATGGGGTGCGTGTCTACAGCTGCACATGTAGGAGAATGTCAAGTTCTAAGTATTATTCCTACAACTCTAGCTACATCAAACATAATAGGGAAGACAATTGGGGAAGAATTTAGGGTAGCTTCCATACATGAGTGCATGGTTAGAATGATGAACAATGCTGATGCCTTCATTGCCTTACTATATGGTTTGGTACTTTAGAGGAGATTTTTCAAATAGTCTCATAGGTACAATTGAATATGCATAACAAACCGATAGGTTTGTTAAATGTTAATCACTTCTTTAATGGTTTGTTGTCTTTTCTTGATCAAATTGTGGAGCAAAGGTTTATCTCACATTCAGCACGACGAATTCTCATATCGGCTGCAAATGGTGAGTAGTTGATTGATGCTTTACAAGCATATGTTCATTGTCACGGCCCCAAATGATGGAACACATGACCGGCACGACATAAGGGTTTCCCCCTAGCCGCAAGCCTAACACATAGCATGCACAAAAAATCCAGCACACAATCCAGAGTACATAATAAATATAACTGGCCACATATGCCACATCCAATATCAGAAAATACTGTATATATGTATATATATATATCTCATGATATCTCATGAATCCAACATTCTGATTCAACTTGGCCCATGGCCTCATAATATTCATGTGATTTAACTTGGCCCAAGGCCTCATAATACCAACATTATTGTAAAATATAAAACCATTTTCCAAACAATACATCAAAATACGCAAGAAAGCGAGGATCCTACCTGTATGTTCATGGAGATACTCTAGATATAACTAAACTAAATAAACAATACAAAAGAGCCTTGCCCAAACTAAGGCTCACCAACACTATCTTCAGCCTCCTACGAAGCTGTAGCTTGATCAAAGTCTCTTTGACTATCTGTGGGGAGGAAACAGAAGAGGGGTGAGATTACCACATCTCAGTGAATGGATAAATCATACTATAACTGAAACAGGGCAAACCAAGCACGATTGTTTCGCAATGGGTTTAATAATTGAAATCCAAATGTAAAGATAACAATAGAAACATTAAGCATTTAACCATAATTTATTGAAAGAATGCTAAACAGTTCAAATGTGTGTTCAAAAAATAAAACATGATTAAATCAATAACCGTAAGCAAATCAATTATGCATGGTAAGTAATACATGAAGATATTTATGCAATAACAATGATGAATGAGCTTGTTTAGAAATATTTAATCTTTAAAAAAAATGCATCAGTTTATTGGAGGTCTTTCCTAACAGATCTATCATCTCCCCCAAGCACACAGCAAGGGTAGGGTAATCACTGTAGGCGTAGACATAAGTCCACCCTAAATTTCCCCAAGCACATAGCAACGGGTACGGCAATCACTGTAGGCGAAGACATAAGTCAACCCTAAATCCCTGTGTCTTAGGCAGTCATATGCCCGTCACAGTATCCTAGGCCGAAGCCTTAACATGATCATGGTGCACCAGGGCTAGCACTACCTGCGGCTAGCTAACAGTGATCTAAAAGGGTCCCTCCAATAGAAAACATTTGAAATATGCTATTCAAAGAGTTTAAAGTAAAACATTTCAATAACATTACAATAAAGCTATAATTCTCCATCTAACTCTTTTCATGCATAAAACTCCGTTCAAAAATATGTTTCATCCATGTATTCCCGTGGAGACCTTTATCATCATAAACTTTCCCTTTAAACATAGATCGTCCGTAAACGTCGTATAGATGCTCATCATGCATCAAATCATTTCATGGCCAACTTAGTTCATTTCTATGACTAAGTTCGTATTTCTATAAATCTAGTTCAAATGGAGAATTATCAGTCTAGATGTTTGCCCTGCATACCTAGGGTTCAACTAGGATTGAAATTTACAATTTCTAACATAGTTGGAACATATTGGTTTTCAAAGCGGTAAAACAATTTAACATACATTCCAACTAGTTAAAATCATATGAAAGAGTTATAAACTGAATTCATAAAAAAAAAATGCACTATAGTATGAAAAACCCACTCACAGGTAAGGGCTCCAGATTGGACAGCCCTAAAATCCTAGTTCCTGGTCTGAATTCGGTAAAACAGACCCCAAAATTGAGTTCGGAAGGTCCAAAAGCCTTAAATGAGCTTGGTCACTGTTCACCGCCGGAAAACACTATTCACGCCGGAAAACACTATTCACCGCAACTATTCATCGCCGGAAAACACTATTCGCTGTCACAAAAATTTTACCGAATCAACAAAACAATTTCATATCCTAATATTTATCTAGTTTCTGAATCCATCTACGGAGTTAGATTTCTAATTAGAAGTCCCTAAGTAAGGTTTTTCAGAACTTACCTTTTACCGAGATTTTCTACTTCAGATCTACGGCGATTCAACGGTTGATTTGAAAAACTGATCGGTCAAAACTGAAGTACTCTTCGTCCTAAATCCAATAATATGTTCAGTTTTGAGATTGGAAGCCCTTAAGCACTCCAAATCGAAAGATAAAATTTAAAATTACTATGTACTCACTGTGCATGCACTATTCCTCTTTCTTTTTTTTTTTTCTTCCTTCTTTCTGATACTTCGCCGCCCCGATTTTCGTTTATCGTTCGTTTTCGTTTTTATGATTTCTGCTTTTTTTTAAAAAAAAAATATAATAATAATTATTATAGAATTAATAATAGGATTTTCTTTTATAAAAATTCATATAAATTCCATTTTTCATCATAAAATATTCTAAAAATTTCTAAAAATTTCCTTTCTCATAAATCTTTAGTTAAACTCTTAAATCATAATTTTTCTTAATAAATATCATAATAAAATAAATTTCAAAACAAATATCTTAATTCATATTAAAAGAAAGAATATTTCTAAAAATACCATAAAAATTCAATAGAGGCCGGTATAATTATTTTAAGCAATACAATACTTCTTTTACTTAAAAGTCTACTTACTTTTAGCAAAACATACTCATTTTTAAACAAATAAAAATATATTTGCTTATAGCGCGCCAAAACATAAATTCTCATATTTCTTTTGTAATTCTTTAATCCATGTAATAAATATACATATTTTCTACGGTTCTTATCTCAATTTTCAAAATTCTCTCTTTTATTCTAAATTTCCTTTAATTGGAATTTTTGTTAAATTTTACGGTTATTACATTCTTCCCCCCTTAAAGAAATTCGGTCCCCGAATTTCATCACCACAGTTGCAGATAAACACTAACATCATTGTTCAAACAAGTACAGATATCTGACACATATATCATTTTTCCTTTCTTAAATAGCTTCCTCAAAAAAGTGATTTTTTTTTCCATACCACCTTTACTGTAGATATTTCTTTTAACCGTAACTTCTTTACTTGTCTGTCCACTATTGCTACTGGTTGTTTCTCATATGTTAAATCTTTTTGTAACTGAATCTATAGACACTGTATAACATGTGTAGAATCCGGTAAATATTTCTGTAGCATAGACACATGTAAAACTGGATGGACATTACCCAATTCAGGAGGTAAAGCCAAACAATAAACCACTGAACCGATCTTATCAAGAATTTCAAATGGTTCTATATACCGAGGGTGTAACTTTTCTTTCTTTCTAAATCTCATTACCTCTTTCATTGGTGAGTCATTAAAGAATATGTGATCACCAACTGATAATTCCTAGTGCTCAACATTCATAGTCCTTGTAAACTTTTGACTTGTATTGAGTTTCCAGTATTCTTTTTCTAATCAATTTCACTTTATCAATGACATCTTATAATAAATATAACTCCACTGAGTCATTTAACAGAACATTTGTAACACCTCTTACATAAGGCTTAAATCTTCTAATATCATTTTATTATAGACAAATTCTGCTAAGAAATCTCCTACCAATCTCAAAAACATGTGCTTGAAGCATGCTCTCCAAGCTAGCATCATCAATTTAGATAAGTTATATTTTATCTATTGCATGTTATTCCAAATTAGATTTCCAAAGTTTAGCTTTTCTCAATTCACTCACATATTAAAAAAAACCTATGATGTTCATGTAAAACTTCAAATGATGCCATTGTATATTGGCATGATAATTACTGCTATGAGCAAGTTCAACTAAAGATAATTAATTTCTCCCAACTGTCACCACAATATTATAAAGATACTTAAAGCATAACTTCTAATGTATAAACACATTATTTAAATTTAGTATTAGTCATACTATAATCTAATAAAGATCTTTAGACTTCCTGACTAACTCTCTTAAGATAATATATTCAATTCGTCTTTGCCAACATACCCACCAATGAAAAATTTCACTTGTATCTTCTTTTTACCATTATACAAGTACTATTTTTTTTTATATCTCAGTATATCTTTATTACCTCGGTTTATCCATATTTACAATCTATGGCTTCTTCTGAAATCTCTTTTCTCAACAATTATTCATACGTGAATTTCCAATCTCAACATAATTCACATCTTAAATACTAAATTCGATTTAGCATAATCTAAACCTTTAACACAAATATCTTAATTACTTACATTATTTTCGGACATGATTCTCAGAATATTCTCCATATTTCCAAATTAAGAATTCAAAGATTAATTTAAATCCTACTTTCTATATTTTAGCCCTCAAGAACTTCAGTACCACTAATTCACTTTATTATATTCCTCAAAGCACCATAAGGCCATCATTTTTTTTCTATTCCTTTCATCTAAAAATCGTTATATAGTTCGGTATCCAAACTCACTATTTTAAGTTATATTCTTTCAAGATTTCATTCATTAGTCACTTCTAACCAATTGAAATCACAAATTTCCTACTTTTGTCTTATCTATCTTCCAGTAAACCCAATATGTTCACATCCTCCTCTTATAACATTTTCCATCACTATCCAATCTTTAAGCAATTCTAACATATTTTACTTTCACTATTCATATCATGTCTGCCACTTATCCATTTCAATTCACTTTTCACACATTCATATATTTTTATGACATACTATCCAAATATCAAACATCACCCAAGTCACAATCTTGACAAACGAAATAATCATTTACTCACTCACCTATTAGAAAACTTACGGTATTTTATGTAAACTTCTGCCCAAAACTTCTTAAAATGCTCTCTAAAAACAATCTGTGAACTATAGTTCTCGATCAGATATAATCGATATCAATACCTTATGAAATCTTACTATCTTATTCAAAGACAAATTTGAACCTATCATTAATCACCCATTTTTATTCAGATATCTCTATTTGATATTGTAATCTTGCAAGTCTTTGATGTTCTACTTTTACCTGTTGACAAGTTAATCATCGAGATACAAAATCAACTATATCTTTCTTCATACTGTCCCACCAATGAATTTCTTTTAGATCTTTATACATTTTAGTTACCTCAGGATGAATTGTATATATGGATCTATGGGCTTCCTCTAAAATTTCTTCCTTAAGTTCTTCTTTATTAAATACACACAATCGCTTACCCAATCTCAGAATTCCTTCAGAGTTTACAATAAATTCAATATCACTGCCATTCTTGACCTCTTAAATTTTCTTACATAAATAGGCATCATCGTCCTGTGCCTTTTTCACCTACTCAACTAAAGATGATTGAAACTGTATGAATTTTACATGTATCACCATACTCCAAGCTTTGAGAGTAAAACTACTGCTGTTATTTCCAAATCATAAGTCTGACAATTTTTGCTCATGTGGCTTAAGCTGTCTAGATACATATGCAATGACTCGACCATATTGCATCAACATATACCTTAATCCTATTCTCTGAGTTCTACATTAGTATCTTTATTTTCATACTCAAAATTAGGGTGTGTGCAGCTATGGAGGGAATTGCATTTCGTCAATTTCAAAATGTTTGCGTCTTTTGTGGTTCCAGTCCTGGAAAGGACGGAGAATATGTTAAAGCAGCACAAAACCTGGGTATGGTGCTGGCCAGGAGAAAAATTCATCTATTCTATAGTGGAGGTAACCGTGGGTTAATGGGGTGTGTGTCTACAGCTGTTCATGTAGGAGGATGCCAAGTTCTAGGTATTATTCCTACAGCTCTAGCTGCATCTAACATTGTAGGCAAAACAATTGGGGAAGAGTTTAGGGTTGCATCAATGCATGAGCGCATGGCTAGAATGATGAGCAATACTGATGCTTTCATTGCCTTACCAGGGGGTTTTGGTACTTTAGAAGAGATTTTCCAAATAGTCTCTTGGGCACAACTAAATATGCACCACAAACCGATAGGTTTGTTAAACGTTAACCACTTCTTTGATGGTCTGTTATCTTTCCTTGATCATGCTGTGGAACAAAGGTTTATCCCACACTCAGCACGACGAATTCTCATATCAGCTTCATATGTTGAGGAGCTGATTGATGCTTTACAAGCATATGTTCATGTACCTGATCCAATTACAGCTCAAATAGAATGGACAACATACCACAGCAAAAAGCGCAAATTGGACTTGGATCTTCATCTGTAACTATAGCAAGATGTGGACATTGCTGTACCGCTTTTACTTTCTTAGGGTTATCTTAGATACCATCTTGCTAGCCACATACCTCAAGAAAGTACTATTACTAAATCAAAATTCATATTTTGAGAACTTAGCATATAGCTGATACTCCTTTGGAGTTTGTAATCCTATATTTAAATATTGCTTATGATCCTCTGCACTCTTGAAATATTCTAGTATATGATCAATAAATATAATAACAACTTGATTTAGGGATGGCTTAATTACTTATTCATTAACTCTATGAATGTAGCTGGGGCATTTGTCAATCCAAATGACATAACTATAAACTCATAGTGTCCTTGCCGAATCCTGAAAACAATATCCTTAATTGATGATATCTAAATATCAAATCAAGTTAACTTTTTGAGCAATGTTGAGCACTTCATAACTGATCAAATAGATCATCTATACGAGGTAATGAATATTTATTCCATATTGTCACTTTACTCAACTGTTTATAATCTATACATAGTCATAGTGATCCATCTTTCTTTTTCACAGATAGAACTAGAGCATAAATACTAGGGCTTTTAAATCCCTTGTCTGACATGTCTTGTACCTCTTTTTTTTTCAGTTCTTTAAGTTCAGTGGGTGCCATTCTATATGAAAATATAGACGCTGGCCAGGAAATAAAACAATACCAAATTCTATTTATTATTTCAGGGTAATCCTGGCAATTCTTCAGGAATTATATCAAAAAATTCTCTAATCACTGAAATTTGATTTACACTGATATACTTTATATCAGCATCCCTCACCACTGCCAACTATCCTTGGCACCTTTTTATAATCACTTATGGACTGCTAAAGTAGATATTAGGTTACTGGGTATCTCACTAAGATTTTCTTTGTATCAAGAACGAAAATTCTCCAAGAATATTGAATTTAATCACCTTCTAGTGACATTTCAAAATGACATGACATAATGCCAACAAATTCATTCTCAATATCACATCACAATCTACCATATCTAGACAACCGGGTACAACAGATGTCACATTAAGAAACCATCATACTAGAAATTGACCCATTCCGTACCTTGGTGGTATAGGATTTGCCTAAACTCAGCATTTCGCTGAGGTTTGCCCTACTACCATTCAAGAGGACACGCGAAGAGACTCTGTATAGGTCTTTTCCCAAACACATAGCAAGGGAAAGCAAATAACATATCATATAACTGGCATCTCGCTATAAAACAGAGATAGCCCAACCGACACTTAACCATGCCAACATAGCATACTATAAACTGACTTACTTGCACAAAAGACAACCTCCTATCGAACCCCTTTAGCAGCACCGTGAGTATAAGCATGTCCGGATTCATACCCATACTCAAAGTCCTACTTAAAGGTCCGTTACTCCATGAACACAGGGAAACCTAATGCTCTGATACCAACTTTGTCACGGCCCCAAATGATGGAACACATGACCGGCACGACATAAGGGTTTCCCCCTAGCCGCAAGCCTAACACATAGCATGCACAAAAAATCCAGCACACAATCCAGAGTACATAATAAATATAACTGGCCACATATGCCACATCTAATATCAGAAAATACTGTATATATGTATATATATATATCTCATGATATCTCATGAATCCAACATTCTGATTCAACTTGGCCCATGGCCTCATAATATTCATGTGATTTAACTTGGCCCAAGGCCTCATAATACCAACATTATTGTAAAATATAAAACCATTTTCCAAACAACACATCAAAATACGCAAGAAAGCGAGGATCCTGCCTGTATGTTCATGGAGATACTCTAGACATAACTAAACTAAATAAACAATACAAAAGAGCCTTGCCCAAACTAAGGCTCACCAACACTATATTCAGCCTCCTACGAAGCTGTAGCTTGATCAAAGTCTCTTTGACTATCTGTGGGGAGGAAACAGAAGAGGGGTGAGATTACCACATCTCAGTGAATGGATAAATCATACTATAACTGAAACAGGGCAAACCAAGCACGATTGTTTCGCAATGGGTTTAATAATTGAAATCCAAATGTAAAGATAACAATAGAAACATTAAGCATTTAACCATAATTTATTGAAAGAATGCTAAACAGTTCAAATGTGTGTTCAAAAGATAAAACATGATTAAATCAATAACCGTAAGCAAATCAATTATGCATGGTAAGTAATACATGAAGATATTTATGCAATAACAATGATGAATGAGCTTGTTTAGAAATATTTAATCTTTAAAAAAAATGCATCAGTTTATTGGAGGTCTTTCCTAACAGATCTATCATCTCCCCCAAGCACACAGCAAGGGTAGGGTAATCACTGTAGGCGTAAACATAAGTCCACCCTAAATTTCCCCAAGCACATAGCAACGGGTACGGCAATCACTGTAGGCGAAGACATAAGTCAACCCTAAATCCCTGTGTCTTAGGCAGTCATATGCCCGTCACAGTATCCTAGGCCGAAGCCTTAACATGATCATGGTGCACCAGGGCTAGCACTACCTGCGGCTAGCTAACAGTGATCTAAAAGGGTCCCTCCAATAGAAAACATTTGAAATATGCTATTCAAAGAGTTTAAAGTAAAACATTTCAATAACATTACAATAAAGCTATAATTCTCCATCTAACTCTTTTCATGCATAAAACTCCGTTCAAAAATATGTTTCATCCATGTATTCCCGTGGAGACCTTTATCATCATAAACTTTCCCTTTAAACATAGATCGTCTGTAGACGTCGTATAGATGCTCATCATGCATCAAATCATTTCATAGCCAACTTAGTTCATTTCTATGACTAAGTTCGCATTTCTATAAATCTAGTTCAAATGGAGAATTATCAGTCTAGATGTTTGCCCTGCATACCTAGGGTTCAACTAGGATTGAAATTTACAATTTCTAACATAGTTGGAACATATTGGTTTTCAAAGCGGTAAAACAATTTAACATACATTCCAACTAGTTAAAATCATATGAAAGAGTTATAAACTGAATTCATAAAAAAAAAAATGCACTATAGTATGAAAAACCCACTCACAGGTAAGGGCTCCAGATTGGACAGCCCTAAAATCTTAGTTCCTGGTCTGAATTCGGTAAAACAGACCCCAAAATCGAGTCCGGAAGGTCCAAAAGCCTTAAATGAGCTTGGTCACTGTTCACCACCGGAAAATACTATTCACGCCGAAAAATACTATTCACCGCAACTATTCATCGCCGGAAAACACTATTCACTGTCACAAAAATTTTACCGAATCAACAAAAAAATTTCATATCCTAATATTTATCTAGTTTCTGAATCCATCTACGGAGTTAGATTTCTAATTAGAAGTCACTAAGTAAGGTTTTTCAGAACTTACCTTTTACCGAGATTTTCTACTTCAGATCTACGGCGATTCAACGGTTGATTTGAAAAACTGATCGGTCAAAACTGAAGTACTCTTCGTCCTGAATCCAATAATATGTTCAGTTTTGAGATTGGAAGCCCTTAAGCACTCCAAATCAAAAGATAAAATTTGAAATTACTATGCACTCACTATGCATGCACTATTCCTCTTTCTTTTTTTTTTCTTCCTTCTTTCTGATACTTTGCCGCCCCGATTTTCGTTTATCGTTCGTTTTCGTTTTTATGGTTTCTGCTTTTGTTTTTTTTTAAAATATAATTATTATTATTATAGAATTAATAATAGGATTTTCTTTTATAAAAATTCATATAAATTCCATTTTTCATCATAAAATATTCTAAAAATTTCTAAAAATTTCCTTTCTCATAAATCTTTAGTTAAACTCTTAAATCATAATTTTTCTTAATAAATATCATAATAAAATAAATTTCAAATCAAATATCTTAATTCATATTAAAAGAAAGAATATTTCTAAAAATACCATAAAAATTCAATAGAGGCCGGTATAATTATTTTAAGCAATACAATACTTCTTTTACTTAAAAGTCTACTTACTTTTAGCAAAACATACTCATTTTTAAACAAATAAAAATATATTTGCTTATAGCGCGCCAAAACATAAATTCTCATATTTCTTTTGTAATTCTTTAATCCATGTAATAAATATACATATTTTCTACGGTTCTTATCTCAATTTTCAAAATTCTCTCTTTTATTCTAAATTTCCTTTAATTGGAATTTTTGTTAAATTTTACGGTTATTACATTCATGTACTTGATTCAATTATAGCTCAAATAGATTGGACAACAGAAAATCGCAGAAAAGTGCCAATTGAACTTGGATCTTTATCTTTAACTATAGTAGAACGTAGCCATTGTTGTATCACTTTTACTTTCTTAGAGTCTATTTGGATACCATCCTTGCCAAACATACTCCCTTAGAGTTTGTAAAACTATCTTTAAATATTCCTTATGATCTTCTAATCTCTCAGAACATATTAGTATATTCTCAATAAATACAAAAATAAATTGATCCAAGAATAACTTAATTACTACTCATCAAAATCCATAAATGCAGTTAAGACATTTTTCAAACCAAATGACATCCCTAAAAGCTTATAGTGCCTATACTGAATCTTGAAATCAATTTTTGCAATATCCTCTTCCCTTATCCTTAATTGATGACATCCAAATCTCAAATCAATTCAATTTTTGAAAAATGTTGAGCACCCTGTAGCTGGTTAAACAGATCATTTATATAAGGTAATGAGTATTTATTCTACACTGTCGCTTTATTTAACTGTCTATAATCTATGCACAATCGCAGCAATCTATATTTATTTTTCATAAATCTTACTAGAGCACTCTAAGAAAAAGTACTAGGGTGAATAAATCCCTTATCTAACAAACATTGTAATTAATTCTTCAATTCCTTGAGTTCAATCAGTACCGTTTTATATGGGATATAGACACGGATTGGTTCCTGAAAATAAATCAATACCAAATTATATTTTATCATTTTGGGGGTAATCTTAGCAATTCTTTTGGGAACACATTAGAAAATTCCCTAACCACTGGAACCTGATCTAAACTGGTATACTTTATATTAACATCTTTCACCATTGCCAGATATCTTTGGTATCTTTTTGTAATAAATTATGGGCTACTAAAGTAGAGATTAAATTACTGGATACCTCACTACAGTCTCCTTGTAGCAAGAAAGAAAATTCTCCAGGAATATTAAATTTAGTCACCTTAAAGTGACATTCTAAAATGGCATAGCATGATACCAGGCAATCGATTTTTAGTATCACATCAAAGTCTACCATATCTAGACAACGGGGTAAAATAGATATAACATTTAGACACCGTCATATTTGGTATTTTTCTTAATTCTTTAAATTTTGTGGCATGCTTATCCTTTCAATTTCAAGCAAAAATTGACCCATAAATACTGCCACAAAATCCAATCAATCTTATACTAGGAAATTTAGCAACTTTGAATAGAAAAGAAATTGAAACCCTATAAAATCTCACACCAGCACCTGAAGTATAAATATGTCTGATTCATATCCATATTAAAGGTCCTACTAAATAATTCTTTACTCCGATAGTCACAGGACAACCTAAAACTCTGATACCAACTTGTCACGCCCCTAATTTTAAGACACGTGAAACACATACTTTACGAATATATATTTTCTATAACATGTATAATACACTTTTTTATAGATATTTATTCTCATATATACACAATATATAAATCAAGTCTATAAACATTAAAGTACAGCAAAAGCAAAGATCCTGCCTATGACGTTCAGAGTATTCTCTAGAGTACAAGTACAATATAATCAAAATCTACGAGCCCTAGAAATAAAGTAGGCTCACCCAGAAATCATGTCATCTAACTAATCAACTATCTGAAGGGGAAGGACCAAACTCTATATTTTTATCTGAAAAAAAATGTAAAAATATTGTATAGTAAGTTTGACAACTCAGTGAGTAGATAATACTTTTTATGACCTCTTAGGTCAACATATAGATGTACTCATATTTTAAAATTTGTCACATAGGAAATACAGTTTGAAAGTACATCCATATGGGACCCACATTTTAAATATTCTTAAAACAAAGGATATTCAGATATCTAAAACCATATACTGTATTGCATGATCATTAAACAAATATTGCTATGCATCAAAATATTTTTCATGAAAACATTAGGAGGATTATATATCAGAGTTCAGGCCCTTCCGTACTTTGGTGGTGTAGGATTTGCCTATACTTAACATCACAACTAAGGTTTGTCCTACCACCATTCAAGAGAACATGCGAAGGAACTCTAATATAGATAATTTTCCAAGCACATAGTAAGGGAGGCAAGTCACATATCATATAGTCAGCATCTCGCCCAGATAAGAGGCATCCCACTCTCCATCATATATCATATCATGTGTGTTGGCTGTCACACAAGGCTAACACTATCCCTGCTAGCTGAGATATCAAGATGCACCAAGGCAAACATCACCTGCTGTTAGCAAATAGTATTTCCAATAGGATTTCTCCACAGAAATTATCATTTACATATATACCATATAATACAATACAGAGTTTTTAGTATAATACAGACTTTCAATCTTAGTACAGTTCATCTGTTATAAATTTTTCAATTAGATTTTATCACATATACATACTCTTTTTCAAGGCAATTATATAACTTTATAAATTAATGTGAAGTGAACAATATATTTCCTTTACCATATGATGAAAAATACATTTAAAATCACATTCAATGAATTCAAAAATATATTTTCAAAACTATACTCTTCTTGAGTTATATATCAGATTGTAAATAATTCAGATAATTTAATCTATTTCAGAGACATATAAAAGTATAAATAACTTATAAAAATAATCAATTATACATTTAAAGTTCAAGAAGAGCATATGATAAGTCATAAAAAGAATTATCTATTCACAAGGTAAGGTTCCAGGTTAAATAACCCTAAAATGCATTTTTGTCAATTTACATTTGACTAAATAGATCTCAAAAATGTGTCCAGAGGGTCTAAAAACTTACAAAATAACTCTGAGAGCTTGGTTAATGCAGGTAACTATTCATGGCTAAAAAATAATGTTTACACTCGGTCAAAATCACTATTCACGTGTAGGAAATACTGTTCGGACACTGTTCATACACTGTTCACAATTATTGTTCGCTGAAGAAAAATTTGCAAAATTAGAGCACCAAATCACGTTTTTTTATTGTGAAATTTATCATACAACCAATACTTTATAACCTTAACAAAATCCCTGACCTAAAAGCTCAAAAACCATAAAAAAATCCAGCATTTAAAAAAAATTTCCTATGCGTTATTATTTACAATTTTTCGGCAAGCTTCTAGCGAACGCCTAATAAAATTGATTGGTGGGTTTTGAAACTTTCGTCACCATGAGTCCAACGGTACCTTTGATATCTCAATTGAATGTCTAGAATGGGAGAAATCCTAAAGAGAAAATAGAGGTTAGAGAGAGAAAGTGAATAGGAAAAAATTTCCTCCCATGCTGTAATCTGCTCCTTCAGTTTCCTTTCTCCCTTTTTTTATATTATTTATTTAATTATTATTTAATAATTTAATATTTAAATTTTATTCTTTAATTATATGTATATAATTATTATTTTTCATCCTAAAACATCTCAAAAAATTTCTAAAAATTTATATTATTGCAAAAATTTAGTTGCACTCTTAAATCATGACTTTTCTTGATAAAAATTTTAATAAAATAAATCAAAAAATAAATATCTTTGTACATAATAAAAGAAAAAATATTTTTAAAAATAAAACAAAAATTTATTAGAGGCTAATATAATTATTTTAAACAAAAAAATAATTATTTTAATTAAAACTATACTTGCTTTTAGCAAAACATAATCATTTTTTAAAAAATAAAAATATATTTGTTTATAGCAAAACATTATTATTTAAAAATAAAAATTACGGGATATTACACAAATTGTCTTAAGATGTTTGAGCCAGTTAATGTTGTGGGGATTTCTATTTTCTTTCCTTCAACCACTGCATACAAATCTAAATTTATGCCTTAGGTTCATAAAGAGACAATGCCCTAGGAAACACCACTTTTAGCTATGAGAAAAATGTATAAGAGTTCAGTCAAAATTACAATATAGACAAGCTAACTCAATATAGGTATTCCACCTAGATAAGGTTTTGAGGCTTGAAAAATCATGAATAGTCCATATCAAGCTACACACATATTGAACATTTCATTGGTGAAAGAATCAAATATTTTAACACTGAAAAACCATAAAATTTTCAAATCTTTTATTAGCGGTTGCAGATACATGTTTATATCATTTCTTGATGTCTTTCTACTTGGAATTATCATTGAGAGAATAAAGAAAATTTATTTCATACACATCCAAGGAGGAAGGTTGTAAGGAATAAATACCATTGGCCATATGCTATAAAATGTACTTAAGTTGCCATACAGTTTGAAATCATCAAGGGACATCCCCAAATGTACATTTCAAGGATTCAACATGAACTGAGGATTTATCATATGAAACCTCTTTCATGTCTCCAAATCCTTGTAATGCCTCATTATGTCATCACCATTCCTGTCCGTGGCATACTATCTCATATGTCTAGTAGTCTTAAAAGACATAAATAACCTTTGCAACCGTAGCTGTAGTGGAAATTATATAAGGATTTTGTTAGACACCTTATTCTTGTTTTCACCTTTCTTCTTCGGATTTCATTTAGATGTGTTGCACTTTTTACAAATATATTTATTTTAATCCTTCCCCTAATATAACATGCAATCATTCGGACATGCATAAATTTTTGTGTACTTGAGATCCAATTTATTGATAGTTTTCTTCGCCTCATAAAATGAAAGTTGATTCCCTACATGTGGGAAGACGTTAGCCAACAACTCTAATATCATCAACATAGCTTTGTCACTTATTCCACACAAACATTTTAGGTGATACAAGTTAACCAAAAAGGATAATTTTGAGCACGTCTCGCACTATTTGTATAATTTTTATTGACCATTCTTAATTAACTCATAAAAATATTTTGCACTGTCATTCATCCTTTGCTCTAATGGTATAACTAGCATCCCGGTAAAATCAAAACTTCTCATTTTCAAGATGAATCTCAAATGCATCATGAACCATGTTCTGCACAGGTTCATCCCAAAAAAATTAATTCTTCTTTTACTTGTGGCATTATATAATATTCTACATGAGGTTCTTTTGTTAGTATTTCCCCATGCCTACCCTAGAATTGTACTCTTGGGAAAATAGTTTAACAATTAAGGATGCACAACTTTTCTAACCTACCATTTCTTAGGCATACACTTTGGACATAGATATATTATTCTACACTCTACACTCGAGTTAGCAAATGCAAAGTTTAAAAATATATTCATTTTATCCAAGTATTCACGAGTATTTCAAGGCTTAGCAATTTAAAACTTAACTATTTCTGAAAGTGTTACAAAATTAAAGCATTTGCATCCTCATTATGAATCATTTCAAAATAAAAATGTAAAATTGCCCATTCTTATACTAGATAAATTAAATTAAAATTTCAAAAAAATAAAAAATAAAAAACATATTTAAGTTTATTTATAATAATGAAAGGAATCACAAATATAATTACACAAAAAAATAGAGGAATAATTTTAAATCCTCTATTTTCTTTTTCGGGTGTGGGAGAAAAATTATTAATTTTTAATATTAAACATAGAAATTAAATTTGACAACTATAATGAGACAAACAATTCAATTGGTAATAAAAGGCTTATTTTTTCTTCATTATTATTTTGATAAACATTAGAAAATGATGATTTAAAATTAAAAATAAACTGAATTCTTTCACTTTTAAAATACAATCCAAAAAATAAATATCAATTAATAAGGTCAATGTATCTTTTTTTAACATTGATTATTGGATTAAAAGATGCAAACTTGTCAAAAAATTGATAATACTTTTTAAGTAAGAAATGTGGTCCATGGGCACATAATAACAGCATCATAAGATTATGAATTATACAGGAAATCAAATTAACCAATCATTAGAGTTCTCAAATTGATTTTTTTTTTCGTTATTAATTATTGAATGTGTGAACTTGTAGGATATTGTTGTTGATTTTACACATCTCAGATTATGAATTTAGCAAATGCAATCAAGTAAACATTTTTATCTCATATGATATAATCTAAATAAATTTAATTTTAATAATAGATAAAATGATCAACTAAACAAACTACGCCATTGCTAGTGCAAAATCAATCTTGCATCAAAATCAACTAAATAGAGCATATAACAATATTAATAGCCACCAAATCAAAATCCAGTGCATTCAAAATAGTTTGGAGAGAAATCAAGAACAATAACATATATCCATAAAAGCAAAAGAACAAAGTGAATGCGCCATTTTCACATATCATACAACAAATATAATACCATGCAAGATAGAAGGAAAAAAGCGAGAAAACTATCATACCTTGAGTAGAGAAAATTAGAAATTGACGAGCCACAAACTGGGTAAAAGAAACCAATAGCAAAAGTCACTTTAATAGCAAAGATGATGGGAGAAAATAAGAGGAAATGGGGAGTTTTGTGGCAAAGGGAGGAGAAGATGTAGAATGGGGGCTCACAGCGAAGAGAGGAAAAGATACAAGAAAATGGGGGAGGGGTTTTGCATGGAGGGAGACTTTAAACTGAGTAACAACAATTTTTTTTTTATAAAACTATTGTTAAATAACAACGATTATTAAAAAAAAATTTACTTAACAACAATTTTTGAACACCGTCATTATTTAAAGACAATTTTTTGACAGCAACATTGTTAAAGTTGTTATCCTAATGCTGATTAGAAAACCGTCATTATGTTTTTTTTTGTAATGATTGTTTGTTATTTTAATTTCTAGTGTATATCTTTTTTGCTCGTGCTATTTTTTTTTTTGTCATTCTCTCTTTGTATTAACTTTTGTTTTATTGATCGTCTCTACATTTGAATTCTATATTGATAACTCTTTGTTTTTACATTTTAAGTTTTAATGATGATTGCATTGATTTGAATATTTGAGTGTTATAATGGGTTTGATATTTAGTTTCTTTTTCTTTCTTGTTTTCAAGTAAATCTAATTTCTTGGCAACTATTTTGGTTGCTAAGATATTCCATTGCAAGACAACCAAATTGGATGATATCCAAAATTCGAATGTAGGGAAACTAGAATAGGTTGGCAAAAAATTTGATTTTTTTTAATCTACTTCTGGTTGTCTAAAAACAATTTTTAGTATTATTTTTTGTTGTAACCGCTTAGCGGTCACGAAAGAATTTTTTATGTTCTCCATTAAAAAAAATAAAAAAGTAGTTATGGCTTTGCTGTCATAATAAAACCGTCACAAATATGTCACAACTCAATTTTGTGACGGGCAAAATTGTGACCACTCAAAGCAGTCAGAACACTTGTTTTTACCATTTTGTGACGATCTAATTAACGAATTTGTTGTACTGTATAATTATTAAATAAATAAAATATCAGATAAAAAATATATTAGCCTTTATAGATCCAAGGCCAAATCTAAGGCTTCTGCAATTAGATAGAAAACTCATTTCCATTTCTAAATTATCATTTTGATATTTTAAAAAATTTGGTATTTTTTTTTCAATTTCACCTTTTCATAAAGATGAATTATTGAGTTGAAAGTTCAAACAAAATTATAAATTATAAAATAATTGTGGTGACCTAAAATTTAGTTAATAGTATACAAGTAAATAATATCTGATTTTAAGTCATATGATAAGACGCATTCAATTGTAATATTTTATCTCTTTTTAGAAGGACTAATTATGTTATCATTGATAATTTAATAGTCATCATGTTTTAGCCGCAAAAAATTATTTTAAAAGAAAAATTATGATATACGATTGAGCACATCTTAATTTATGATCTTATTTAGTCCCCAAAAAATTAAATATATACGATCATGTACATTTTTATTTTGACCTTATTAAATTAAAAGAAACATTGTGATATGCGATCATCCACATCTTAATTTATAGTCTTATTCAACTAAAAGCAACATTAAAGATATACGTACGATTGAGCGCAACTTAATTTATGATCTTAGTAAAAACAAAATTAAAGATATATGATCATGCACATATTAATTTATGACCTTATCCAGTTAAGAGAAACATTTATAATATAAGATTATACATCGCACCTTGATTTGGTGCTAAATCTCCATTTTTGGAGTGACAAAGCTCTTAATCGAGTGAAGAAACTGAGAGAAACGAAGATCAACAGTAAACACGTTATTCCATTAATAATTCTGAAAGTAGACAATTATAGCTATTTAAGACAGCACTATTCGGATTAACCATAAAATCTAATGAGTTATTATATAATAATTATTAAATATAAAATAATAATTTATTTATACTATTAAATACTTTATGCATAATTGATTACAACATTTATTGAATAAATAATATTTTATTTAATACATTTTATTTTATAGTATATTAATTAAAATTCTTAACAAATTAATTACATTTTTTAAATTAAAATTTAATAAAAAAAATATTAGATGTGTGTGAAATGTATTAAATTTTATAATGACTAAACTTTTCTTATGAAAATAAAGTACAATTATTTATTTATTTTAAAGAAAATAATAATTAAATAATTTTTTATTAATAAAAAAGTTAAAATTACAAATTTTATATCTCTTAAAAGAAAATTTAATATTTTAATAATATATATAACTAACATAAGTAAGACAGTCACATAGTCGTATGTTGACATGTGACACTTCAAATTTTTTTCTTTTATTTTCTTTTTAAAATTTTTAAACTAAAAATATATAGATAATTACAATATTCAATGGAACTTTAATCTAAATGCATTTATTGAAATTGAAAAGTAAATCTCCCACGAAAACAAAATCACATGATCATTTGTTGATAAGTCTCTAGATTTTTTTCTTTTAATTTTTAAAATTTTGATTAATAAACTTTATATACGGAGGATTTATCGTATGAAAACACATTACCTTATGTGAGAGGGTAATCAGAGAAATAAATAAGGATACTTACATATATTTTAACGATGTACAGATTAATGTTTAGATGAAAATTACACACGTGGGAGCTTTCTAAACTCATTCATTCACCATTATGAGAGAAACAAAATAGGTGCTAAAAGAAAAAAATCTTCAGTGGCTACCACACCTACCCACACCTAAAAAAGTTGAAGTATATGTTTGAAAGTTAGAAAATTAAAAGTTAATTTAACTTTAAATTAATTAAATTACCTCAAACAATTATGTGTGAGAATTGTTTCTAAATTGATGGTGCAACAATTTCTTTAATGTAAACTATAATTGACAAAAGAGATTAGATAAAGTTTTTGCAGTCATTCATGCTAAGTTAGTTTTAATCCCCTAATGTCAGGAGTTCATGTTAGTGCTCAACCCTTCCCAAAGAGGTTTCCTGGCAGGTAATTTTCTGGGTGCATGGTCCTTTGTTTACCTCTTAGTAGATCATGTCTCTACTCTGATCTTTATACCAAAGTGCTGGATATAAATATTCTAGACTTGACTGACATGGATGTGTGGTTAAAAAAAATCCCTAATATGTCACTGACTCTTTTTTTTATATATATATATAAATTTTTTCTCTGTGTAAACTCATAGTTATAGAACCACGTGACTTCTTTTCCATTCTTTTTCTTTGAGTTTTCTTATTTGCTTATAAAAAGTAAGAAACACACTGAAAAAGAAAATGAAGTACATATTTTTGTTATAATTTATATAGAGAAACATTTTAATTATGCAAAGAATATCTCATAAATAATTCAAAGTGATGAAAAGGATGAATATAAATAAAATAAAAAAATTAATATGTATAAATTATAATTACATTCCACAATAAAAAAATTATAATTTTAGTAAATAAAAAAATAAATTATCATAAAATAAAATAAAATAATTCCAAAATAAACATAATAATAAATAAACACAAATGTAGAAAGAAAAATTGAAAAATAATATAAATAACTAAAAAAAGGAGAGACATTTTTTATAGGTATTAAATATAATTTTACAAAAATTATTGATAAATTAATGAAGAAATTTTTAAAAATTAATTAATTGGAGAAAAGGAACACTTAATTAGGAGCAAAAGTGAAAATGAAAAAAAAAATACTATTTCTGTTTTTCAAAATTTTGATATATAAATATATTCAACAAACATTTAATCAATATCAATTATGTTATACATATTTTAAATAATATTTGATTAATATTATAATTAATTTAAATATTATTTATTACACCGTGTATAACAAAATACTAGTTTATTTTATATTTTTAAGAATTTAGATTTTAAGAATATTTAAATTATAAGTATTTAATATAGCATGATTTTATATTTAGTAATTATTATATAATAAATAGAGTTTATGATAAACCTAAATTCTAATAACTAACAATCAGAAATTGTAACTGATTATAGTTAGATTAACTATAGTCTGGTAACCATCGTAAACCATAGTTTTTTTGTTTTTCTTTTTCTTTTTGTTTTGTGGACTGGCGTAAACCATTATTAACATCTTATGTTTGGCATTGAGTCCTGGCATCCCCAATATATATATATAGGCAGTCACCCTTAGCGCATATAGTGCGCAATATCTAAAGAAATGGAAGTGATCTCTAGAGAAACCATCAAACCCTCTTCTTCAACTCCTCTTGATCTCAGAATTTACCCCCTCTCCTTCATAGATCACATAATTTCTCGTTACTATGTGCCATTAGTTTTCTTTTACCCAAACAAGGGTTCTGATGATACGTTACTGAATGAAAGATCCAAAATGCTCAAGAAATCGCTATCTGAAGTTCTAGCCATGTATTATCCATTTGCTGGTAGGTTCAAAGATCAAGTTTCCATTGACTGCAATGACGAGGGAGTGAAACTGTCGGTCACTAGCATCAAACGAAAGCTCTCAGAGATCCTTGAAAACCCAAAGGAAGAATTTTTAAATCCTTTATTCCCAGATGAATTGCAGTGGAAGTATATGGATTCAAGTGGAAGCATCCTAGCCATCCAAATAAACCATTTTGCCTGTGGAGGAATGGCAATCAGCATTTGTATGTCTCATAAGGTTAGCGATGCTTCGACTCTCTTCAACTTCGTCAAAGACTGGGCTACTATAACCCGAAAATCTGGTGAAGAAAAGGAATTAATCTTCCCCGTACTTGACGGTGCATTTGTATTCCCACTCAGCGATTTACCAATTTACACAGAAATGGAGTTTGGGAAATGCAATACGGTGAGCAAAAGGCTTGTATTAGATGCCTCAAAGATTGAGTCCCTCAAGGCCATGGTATCTCGCAGAGTGGAAAATCCCTCGCGAGTACAAGTTGTAACTGCACTAATTTACAAATCCGCAGTTTCAGCTTTGAGACACACTTATAAGTCTCCAAACCAAACCACATGGCTCCGCCTTGCTGTGAATTTACGTGCAAGAATGGTTCCTCCGTTGTCTGAGAAGTCCATAGGAAATATGGTTTGGCCTTATTTGGTATCAAGTACAATGGAAGCAGAATTACACGAGTTGGTAAGCAAAATGCAAGAAGGGTTGCGTGATTTTTGTGATAAACATGTCACAAACTTTGGGAGAAACGAGTTGTCGTTCATCTCAGAGTGTCTAAAAGAAGCAACTTTAGTGACCCCAGACCAAAATCAGATTATGTTTTTTGTTTCCAGCTGGTGCAGATTTCCAGCGTACGAAGCAGATTTTGGGTGGGGAAAACCAATATGGGTGACTACTTCTAGCTGTCCCGCGAAAAACAACATCATTTTGATGGATACAAGTGATGGGGATGGGATTGAAGCGCATGTAAGTATGGAGAACCAAGATATGGCCTTGTTTGAGCGGAATGTGGAACTCCTTCAATATGCTTTCCTTTATCCAAGCGTTGGAGTTGATCCCATTGAAAGCCTCTAATTAACTAGAGGCTATTTGACTTTAATTTACCTGCTTTGAAATAAATAAATAAAAGTGAGTGTATGAGATGTTGTTCTGCAATTGTCATTCGTCTGTTATTTTATAAATTTTATCGTTCCATTTAATATCTTGGATCAGAGCCCATATTTTCAGATATAAATAATATTCTTTTTTTCTTTTGCTCTTTTGAAAAATAAGAAAACTAAATGATGACACTTTCAATAAAGAATGGAAACCTATGTTAAGAGTAAAAAAGAAGAATAATTGACTATTAAATTTCTTTTTATATTATTTCCTTTTATTTAGTATTTTTTTCCTTTTTATTTTAGGCTAGCTTAATGCTAGGGATCTTTTATTATTATAGTTTTCTATTTTCGTTTTATACATGTGCTGAATAAATAAGAATGATCAATTTCTATCTCCCTTTCTCTCCTCCCTCTCTCTCTATTTTTTTCCCTTTTTCTCCTTCCCACTGGTCCTACATTAGGTGGTATTACAGCCTCTCAAATCCAGCCTCCACCATTGCCCTTTGTAAACACCCACTATTTTTAGCCTTTCTCTACTATTCTGCCAAAAAAAGGAAGAAGAAAAAAAGGCGAACAGAAAACACAGCACTGTAAAGATCAGGTACCCGGAGCCTTGTACAACCCAATACAAGGACACCCACCACTAATCACTGTCACCCAAGGCCTCACTGGCCTTTGACTGGTTGGAGTTGCTGTCATCCTCGCTGAATTACTTTATTTTATTTTTAGGCTTTTTGACCTGGGTTTCATCACTTTTGACCTCCTAACCATTTTGCAACCTCCTGGAAGTGGTTTTGAAGGTATTTTGAGGATTAGACCTATTATGTGTCCTCAATTTTTGGTTCCCAACGGCAAGGTACATTTCTTCCTTATTGAAAATTGCTATAAGGGTAGGTTTTTTTTAGAATATACGTATTAAACCCAACTTCTTGCTTGATTGTCTTTTTTGATTTGTTACATCTACCTTTGCATCCAATTTTTCTATTACCCTTTAAAAAAAAATCAATAAACAAATTTTAAAAAGAGAAACATATATAGAGGCTTTGGAATTTATTTGGCGTAGAGTTGTAGTAATTTTATATTGCCTAATTGCTTTGCAAGTATAGTTTGTTCTACTTACAGCATATTGTTGCATGACCATTCAACATATTTTGGACACATTGAACACACATGCACTACAAGAAAATCAACTTTCAGCAGTGATCAAAGTTGCCACTGAAAGTCTAAAAGTTCCCGCTAAAGACTTTTAATGAGGATTTTTAGTCAATAGCAGGTTATGGCCTATAATTGCATCAAAGTTTTATGTGGCAAATTTAGTCACCACCAAAAAATGACAATGTCGTCACTAAAACAAAAAAAAAGTTGCCACTTTGGTATTCAATGGTGACCAAATTAAATTCATCATTGAAAATAGACATTTAATGGTGATAAAGGTTGCCAAAAACCATTTTCAATGAAATGACAAATACATTCTCAATTTATAAAAAAAATATGCATAATAATGAAATGACAAAAAAAAAAATTAACTCAATGGTTTTCTTGAAAATGTTGATATTGTGATAGTTGTAGAACTTAATGCAACACTACTCGTGAAACCTATCGGATTTTGTCCTTATTCATATACAAAGAAATTGAATGAACAAATTATTTATAACATTATGAAAGCATAAAAGTGGATTTAGTAGGATCAACCAGTCCAGAGCTATAAATAGTTATGCATTCATACAATCAATATAATATAGCACTAGTAGGAGAGATATTCAATCTTGGCGTCTTATCACAACTTAGCAATAGGCCAATGACCAACCACAACAAACTAAAGCAACAAATCTCCATTTACCACCATAACAAAGCAAAACAAAACATAAGACAATAACTAATAAAGCCAACTATATTACAACATAGCAACAGGGTAATAACCAACCAGAACAAACCAAAACAATATATCTCCATTTACCACCATAACAAAACAAAATAATAAATATACCAATAACTAATAAGGCTAACCATATTACAACCTAGCAACAAGGCAATTACTAACCACAACAGACCAAAGCAATAGATCTCGATTTACCACCATAACAAAGTAAAACAATACATAAGATAATAACTAATAAAGCCAACTATCTTAAAAGCCAACAACAAGGCAATAACCAATCACAATAGACCAAAACAACATATCTCCATTTACCACCATAACAAAGTAAGATAATACATATACCAATAACTAAAAAGGCCAACCACATTACAACCCAGCTACTAGGGAATAACCAACCACAATAGACCAAAACAACATATCATCATTTATCACAATAACAAAACAAAACAGTACATATACCAATAACTAATAAGATCAACCATATTACAACCCAACAACAGGGGAATAACTAACCATAACAAACCAAAACAAACATATCTTTATTTAGTACAATTTCAATAATAGGTTATCATTCATTCAATGATTCAACAAGAATTTATATTTCTAAACATTTTATTATAATATTCAACAACTTTAAAGAAAAATAGTCAATAATGCCACATATTCTAAGTTTTTGGCTATCAATTAAATATCAAACATGATGTCCTTCTCCATCTTTTCCATTATTAAAAAAATAATAGGGGTGAACAAGGAAAAAAACAAATATGCAAACAATTTAATAGGCCATAATACAACCAACAAAAGCACAAATTTAAGAGAAAATATTCAACATAACAGAAAAGAACCCCATAAGAGTCAATATCTATAACAACCATAACAAATGTCAAATCAACATAATCCAAAATTATAACATACAATATCCAAAATATGATTGACACATGACCAATCAAAACTAAAGGCTAGTGGATCTTAATTCGTCCCAGAGACTAAATGCTAGTGGATCTTACTTCATTCCAGAGACAAGCACCTGGTCCCTTTCCTAAGTTTCTTCAAGAGCATGGGATTGTTGTCCAATATACTATGCCTGGTTCTCCAGACCAGAGTGGTATTGCAAAAAGAAGAAATTAAACATTATTGGACATAGTGTGGAGTATGCTTAGCAACTCCAATTTTTCTAGATCCTTGTAGACTAAAGCACTAAAAATGGTTGTGTATATATTAAACTGAGTTCCACTTAAGGCTATCCAAAAGACACCTTTTGAATTATGAAAAGGTTGAAAAACTGAGTTTGCGACATATACGCATTTGGGGATGTCCGTCAGAGCTGAGGATATAATCCATAAGAGAAGAAATTAGACCAGATGAGCATTAATGGGTATTTCATTGAATATGCCGAAAGGTTTAAAGGTTACAGGTTTTATTGTCCATCTCACACAACTAGGATAGTGAAATCAAGAAATGCTAAGTTTCTTAAGAATGACTTGATCAGTGAAAGTGATCAATTTAGGAACTTAGTTTCTACACATGATCATATACAGTCTCATCATTCTACTTCAAGTAACAGATTGGTTATTGTTCATAGAACCTCTTAAGTACAAACGGGTACTGAACAACCAGTCATTGAGTTTCCACAAGCTGATCAATTAAATCAAAATGTTCAGAATTTACAATTAGTTCCTAAACAAGTTGAACCACAAACTCTTCAAGAGGGTGAGGCTACAACATTAAGAAGATCTACTATAGAGAAAAGATAAGTTATTCCTAGTAATTTTATAGTGTATCTATAAGAGTCTGACTACAATATAAGACCTGAAAATAATCTTGAAATATTTTCACAAGCCATGAGTTGCAAAAAGTTAAATTTGTGGTATTATACCATGAAAGATGAGATGAATTCCATGAAGAGTAATGGAGTATGGAAACTTGTAGAGTTGCCTAATAGGGCGAAGGCCATTGGCTGTAAATGGGTCTTTAAGACTAAGAAGGATTCATTAAGCAACATTGAGAGATACACTCGTTGCTAAGAGATTTACTCAAGTAGAAAGAATTGATTATACGAAGACTTTTTCTTCTGTATATAAGAAATATTCTCTTTGCATTATTTTGGCATTAGTTGCTCATTTTGACCTTGAGTTGCAATAATTGGATGTGAAAACTACATTTCTTAATGGTGATTTAGAGGAGGAGGTTTATATAAAACAATCTGAAGGTTTCTCCTCAAGTGATGGTGAGCACTTGGTTTGTAAGCTTAAGAAATTCATACGGCTTAACACAAGCCTCCCGTTAGTGGTATTTTAAATTCCATGGAGTAATTTCTTCATTCGAATTTGTTGAAAATCCTATGGATTAATGTATATACCAAAAAGTCAGTGGGAGTAAAATATGTCTTCTTGTTTTATACGTGGATGATATTTTGCTTGCAACCAATGATAAGAGTGTGCTACATGAGGTGAAACAATTTCTCTCTAAATTTTTTGACATAAAGGATATGGGTGAGGCATCTTATGTCATTGGCATTAAGATCCATTGGGAAAGACCTCGAGGTGTTTTAGGTCTGTCACAAGAAACCTATATCAATAAATTTTTAGAGAGATTTCATATGCATGATTATTCACCAAGTGTTGCTCCCATTGTGAAGGGTGATAGATTCAATTTGAATAAATACCTGAAAAACTATCTTGAGAAGGAATCTATGAAGAACATCTCATATGCTTATACTGTCAAAAGTCTTATATATGTTCAGGTTTGTACCAAACCTAACATTACATTTGCTGTGGGGATGCTCGGGCGATATCAGAGTAACCCAAGAATAGACCATTGGCAAAGAAAGTCATGAGGTACCTACAAAGGACCAAAGACTACATGCTTATATATAGTTAGACATATAATTTGGATGTGATTGGCTATTCAAATTCAAATTTTACTAACTGTGTTAATTCTCGCAAGTTAACATCAGGATACATTTTCAAGTTGCCGATGAAGCTATTTCTTGGAGAAGTGTTAAGCAGACCTTGACTGCTACTTTTACTATGTAAGCTGAGTTCATCTCCTATTTTGAGGCCCCTTCTCAAGGTGTATGGTTTAAGCATTTCATTTCGGGGATTAAAGTTATGGATTCAATTTCTAGGCCATTGAGAATTTTTTTACGGTAATTCAGCTGTT
This sequence comes from Gleditsia sinensis, assembly GCA_037074535.1. Taxonomy (NCBI): domain Eukaryota; kingdom Viridiplantae; phylum Streptophyta; class Magnoliopsida; order Fabales; family Fabaceae; genus Gleditsia; species Gleditsia sinensis. The sequence continues at coordinate 17,982,661 of CM073466.1, read as the reverse complement.
GTCTTTATGGCTAAGAATAATAAAAGTGAAAGTTGAAGAAAACACATCGACATTAAGTACTTCACCATTAGAGAACATGTAAAAGAAAAGAAAGTGGTCATTGAGCATATTAGCACTGAAATAATGATTGCTGATCCTTTGACTAAGGGCATGTCACCACTAAAATTCAAGGATTATGTAGAGAAAATGAGACTTGGTTCCACTTTATGATTGTATACATATAGGTAATAAATGAAATTCTTGTATATTGTGATGTTTTCTCATATTAATGTACACTTTAATTCATTTGAGAAAACATATTTTGTTTTGGACCAAGAATAAACATAGGGTTTATTCATTAAGTTTTCATTACCACATATTTTGTTTTTAACTAAAGGCATGCCACCACTAAAATTCAAGGATCATGTAGAGAAAATGGGACTTGATTCCACTTTATAACTGTATACATACATGTAATAAATGAAATTCTTATATATTTTGATGTTTTCTCATATTAATGTGCACTTTAATTCATTTGAGAAAACATATTTTGTTTTGGACCAAGTGTGAGAATGTAACAGTTTTTTATTATTAATAAATTTAAATTTTTCATTAACCTAATTAACTCACATTAAGATGGTCCAAATGTTTTCCATTTAAGAGTCCCATAATTTCCATACTTAATGACTTTCAATGGTCATTATTTGGGTTAAGTGGTGACCCTCCATGTTCTTGATGGTAGAACATTTAAATGGGAGAGTTTTGGTCCCTGAGTCTTCTTTCTGGACATTCCTACGAATCTACACCATCTAGAGAGAAAGAGGTCAGACTTGGAAGCACCAAAACCTTTGAAAAACTTGAGAAGAAAGTAATAGCAGGAGGTAGATATAATCTTATTCTATTCCTCATTTGATTGGTTTATACATATTACTTTGAGTTTAGAAACATGTTTAGATCGTATTGATTATCTTACATTAGATGCATCTCAAAGTTCTCACAAATTTCTTATTAGGAAAGTTAACTATTTTCATTGTAAATTAATGAAGTTCATGTCTTTGCACATGTTGTATGTGTTCTTCTCTTTCTTTCTAGCTATTCTTTTTTTATTTTTTATGATCCTTTTCTTCTCCAATGTAAGATTGATTTTGTACTGCCTCCATAAAATAATTGATAGAAGTGGCCATTATGTTTGGAATTCTAGATGAATTTAAAAGATTATACATTATGTTTCTCTATTTTTTTCTCCTCTTATAACAATATATTATAGCATCATATTACAAGAAAAATATAAAAATATGGGTAAGTAGAAGAACTCACAAATTTTATTCTATTTTTTATTCAAATATATTTCTATATAAAATAATCATGCATCCATAGATAATTTGGATATAGCTCTACAATTTTCAACCCATGGTCGAGGTCTTATATGTACTTTTAAAATCCTTCAATTTATTTTTGTGATTTCTCTACCAAATTATTGGGATAATGTTCAGCACCTTCCATGAGATTTAGAAAATTGAGTAGATAATTTTAAAATTAACTTTTTAACCTAGTTTGAAAATATGTTACTATATATCCTCCATTTAAGTAAAATGAAGTAGTGATCAATCACATATTGAAATAGTGAGCGTAAGACAAATGATTTCATTAGCAAGTTTTTGAGGAATTTCCATTCATGTGTGGAACTATGCATATGTGTCTTTGTCTAAATGGGAGAAAGAAATAAACGTTTGAGGAAAGTTAATGTTGCTGATGAATGCAGCCTTGAATATTCTAAACCATGATAAGACATTATATATATGGGAAAAAAATTAAGTATCTTGTTAGGAATAATTGATGACTAGAAAAATATACCCAATCCTATACAAGTTAAATGTCTCAGAGCTTCAAAGTCTCCAGTTCAATATGATGATATCTTCTTACTATGGTTTGAGATGAAACTTCAAGAAATTTGAGAAAAAAAAGAATGTTATATTGAACTATTATATAAGAAGCCCAAACTAAGTCCTCTCTTCAAATAATGTTAAAAGTTCACTATTTCACATCAACTTAGTGTATTTAGAATTTTTGTCAAATTTTAATAAGAGTGATAATGGTCATCAACCAAATTGAAAGAACTTCAATTTGCATAAAGAGTTAATTTTTTAGACAACTTAAAATAATGATTATCCACTCAAAAGTTTCCATCACACACAAACATAAACAACGAGATTACCTAATGTAAGACAATCTCCTAATGAGTGTAAAACTTACCTAATAGCTTCATTAAGAGCTTTCTGTACTTGTTTGAGAAGAGCTATAATCTTCCACATTATATTCCTTATACCTTAACTATTAATTAGATAAAATATCAATAAATAAATTATAAAAAATTATACTCTTATTATACACATAAAGACTCTATTTGTGCATATGAACATGTGTAATCTTCAAATGATAACTTCTAGATTAAAAAATATATTATTGCAGGGCTATGTAGTTGAATATAATTAAGTCAAATAGTTGGCTGAGTAATTTAAAGTGTCATCATTATAAAGTAACATTCAAAAGAAACTAATTATGATGGGTTGATAAAATCAATAAGCAAGATGTCTACTAAATTCAACTTCAACATCTAAAGAGCCAACTCTTCAATGGCTAGTTGTGAGGATTCTTAGGGATGATAAATGTGCTTGGTGAAAAGGCTTCATCTACAATATGAGTTTTTCTTTAGCCTTTCACATTGAGGTTAATGCCATGGAAATAGCTTTGCAAATGGCCTAAAATATGGGTTTTTCTTTTCTATGCTTTTGCCCCATTAACTTGCCATAAAAGAAAATATATTAAGAATACTAACTAATCGTGCTTCTAAAATTTTAGAATTCAAACATTACATTGAACACACAATCATTTCACACCTTTTTCTAATATTGGTTTGCAAAATTCTCACGGATTCTCTATTATTCATTTTTTTTAAATCTATTTGTATCCTTTCAATACTGGTGGGACAAAACGACCATGGATGCTCTCATTGTCTTAACATTTGAAATGCATATATTTAAATTTTCATGTTGGGGTTACTAGAATTACACAAAGAAAACAATCTAACTCAACAAATTAATTAAATTAATTCCCTTTATGTTTATGAATATAATTTACATTTTTCTATAGAAACCTTGAATCACCAAATTTTCTTATTATACCAGCGCCCAAACAATGCTATTTTTGGAGAATCAAACCACATATTCATAATATTTAAGTACTTTTCAAAGAACCAAACCAAATTTTAGAAGCTAACTACAATAGAGGTAGTTAATCTCAGAAGAAGATACATACCGTGAAGCTAGAGATTCCATTTCAGGTTCCTTGTGTATTTTAGTGTGAAGCAAGGAAAACCTTGTGAAGGGTAGCTCAGGGTGTGAAGTAAGGGAAACCTTGCATTTTCCAGTGTAAACAACCATCTATTGCAAGCTTTCGGTGTGAAACAATGATAGCCTTGTGTTTTTTAGTGTGAAGGAAGCTTTCAGGCCATTTGAGAGTTGAGTATGATAACTATTCTAAAAAAGCCCATGTATTGTATAATTTTTTTTCACTTTACATTCAATGGCGACCATGGTGGCCACTGAAAGTATGCCTTTTTGTGGCCATTTTCAACGTTACCACTGAAAAATTAACTTTCGGTGGCCACTTATACAAGTCGCCACTAAAAGTTAGACTTTCAATGTTGATTTATCATATTGCCATTGAAGGGTCGCCACTGAAACTTTATTTTCTTATAGTGATGCATGAGAACTTGACGTTAGCATTTGTTTGGTCAAAGAGTATGTGGCCCGAAATTGGGATAAGTTTATGGGTGCCATAACTTTGTTTGGTCACCAAATTAGTGTAAGACCAAGTATGGGTTATTAGACAACCAACCCTTGGTACGTCTTCTTAAATATTAGCCGACTTTGGAAAAGGATAGCATTCGTTTACCTAGGACACCACCATTCAATTAAATATCACAATTGCCTCAATAGCTTATAGGCTAAGTAAGTTGAACAGGAATTCTTACATAGGCTTCACAAAAGGACATTACCCAAGATAGTATAATAGTTGTTTAAGTTACTAAAGAGAAGCACCTCAGTTCTATTAGGATAATTTGGGAGACATTAGTAAAAGTGTCAAGGTAGATGCTTCTAAATTTTACGGATGATTGGATCTTAATGATTTTTTTGACTAGTTGGCTAAAGCTGAGAACTACTTTGATTGGTATAGTACGAAAATGACATTCAACATGTTCAATTTACTAAGATGAAACTTCTTATATATGCAAAGAGGTATTAGTAAGTAGTTCAATGTGTCTTAGAGTAGCTAGGTTAACCATATATAGAGATATGACAGAGATGAAAATGAAATTAAAAGAAAAGTATCTTTCAATTTTTCATTAAAGCTAACTGATGACATAATTTCTGAATCATAAACAAATTTCCAATGTGTCAGTATATTCAACAGGTTTTGAGGAGCTCACTTAGATAAGTGACATTAGTAGGACATCATGGATGAATCTTACTTAGTATATAAATGGACTTCAAGCTGACATTAAGAGAGAACTAAGGATCCACCCTTTAGAATTGATTGCCAAGGCTTACGATACAATTCTTGAGATTGAATCCTTTTAAAGGTCCTTTCCTTTAGGCATTTCCCTACTTTGAGAGCAATTTTATCCATCAATTTTTTTATTGGTAGTCTCCAACCTAAGTCTATTGTAACACCCTTAATTTAAGGGAATGCGATTGTCATGAGTAGCAAATAACTTTAACCTTATTTTATTGCATACTTGCTTCAAATATATCACATATCAGGATTAATAACATACGTTTACAAGTTCTCCAATATAACCAAATATACAGGCCAAGTCTTTATACACATATTACAGCAAAAGTAAGGATCTTGCCTATGGCGTTCAAAGCATACTCTAGAATACAAGTACAAAATAATTTAAACATTGTGAGCCTTGGAAGCAACGTAGGCTCAACCAAAGAGTATGACACCTAGTTGATCACGTAGCTGCAGAATCAAACTCTATATTCTTATCTGAAAAAAAAAAAATTAAGTATCGTGTAGTGAGTTTGACAACTCAGTGAACAAATAATACCTCTTATGACCTCTTAAGGTCAACATATAGATGTAGAAGACATGCGAAGGGATTCTAATATAGACAATTTTCCAAGCACACAACAAGGGAGGGCAAATCACATATCATATAGTCAGCATCTCGCCCAAATATGAGGCATCTCGCTCTCTTTGACATATCATATCCCTTGTGTTGGCCGTCACACGAGGCTAGCACCACCCCTGCTAGCTGAGGTAACAAGGTGTACCAAGGTTAACATCACCTACTGCTAGCAAACAGTGTTTGTAATATGATTCCTGCACATAAATCATATTTGCACATATGTCATATCGTTCAAAACATATGTTTTAGTATAATACAAAATTTTCAGTCTCAGTATAATTCTTCTATTAAAAACTTTCCAATCAGGGTTATCACATATATATGCTATATTCCAAGGTAATCTTATAACTTTACATATAAATGTCACGTGCACAATATATTTTCTTTACCATATGATGAGAAATATATTTAAAATACATATTCAATGAGTTCAAAAAATCTATTTTCAAAACCATACTCTTCTTGAACTATATACCAGATTGTAAACAATTCAGATAATTTAGTTCATTTCAGTGACATATGAAAGTATAAATAACTTGTAAACATAATCAATTATACATTTAAAGTTCAAGAAGAGCATATGGTAATTCATAGAAAGAATTATCTACTAACAAGATAAGGCTCCAGGTTAGACTGTTCTAAAATACACTTTTCCAATTTAAATTTAATCAAATAGACTAAAAACGAGTCTGGAGGGTCTAACAACCTAGGAAATGACTCTAGAATCGCAAAATTTGGCCTATGAGAGTTTGGTTAACACTGGTCAACTAATGGGTACTATTCAAGATTAGAAAATACTATTCACTGTTATAATCACTATTCATACTAGTTGAATTTATTGTTCACGACGCACAAAAAGTTGTCAGATGGCCAAAAAATTTCATATTTTAAGGTTTATCTATCTTCTGAATCCATTTACGGTGTAAATTTTTAATTTGAGGTCTCCAAATGGAAGTTTTAGAACTTACCATTTTCTAATATTTTCTACTTCTGATCAACGGCTATTCTACAGCTAATTTGAAAAATTATTCGGTCAATATCGTAGTACTCTTTGTCCTGAATTTAGTGGTACCCTTAGTTTTGGAATTGGTTGTTCGAAAGTACTCCAGATCTAGAGAGAAAAATAGAGGAGAAAGAAGGTACTATTTATCACTATTCATTCTCTCGATTGTAAAAATATTTTGTCTTCTTTTTAAAAAAAACAATAATGGAAGACCAATTAGCAATTTGCTAATTTTTGGAGTATGTCCTTGAAATTTTCATTATTTACATTTTGACCCCTAAACTTTTAGAAAATTATATTTTAGCCTCAAAACTTAAGTCCTTATATCGCCTTCTTAATTCTTTAAACAATATAATAAATAAACATATTTCCAATGCTACTTATCTCCATTTATCATGAACCTCGCTTACATTCTTAAGTTTTCTTTAATTCAATGTTTTCATTTATTAAAGGTTTATTTTTTATTTTAAGGCTATTACATCTATCTTTACTGTCAATCATAAAGGTAGCATCGCAAAATATAGGGAATATATAGTTCTGGCACTAATGAATTATCCATTGAATGTTTTCGTTGCCATTCAAGAGGTCACATTGCTTCGAGGTTTCCATCATACTTTAGTATTATAACAATAGTTTGATGATCCTATTAACTTGGGAGATGTGGATCACTACAAAAAAACTGACATTCAGTGGCGACTTAAAAAATTGTCACAAAAAAAATCCTTTTAGTGGCGACTTTTATGAGTCGTCACTAAAAGTGAGACTTTTAGTGACGACCGTGTATGGTCATCACATAAACTTAACTTTCAATGATGACTATGCTAGGTCACCACTAAAAGCTTACACAATTTTTTCTTAGGCGTTACAATGCTTAAAGGAAAACACGGCAAATTTTTTCTTCCCCCCACTCTTTTGTTGTTTTTTTTTTGGACATGGCATAGGCCGAAGACAAAGCAATACGCGCAGCCCAAAGGCCCTCACCATAGAGACGAAGAGATTAGAAAACATAACTTATCTAGCCCTGCTGGAAGAAGCAGCATACACCCACGCGAAGAACGCTCCATTTCCTCAACACCCACTCAAAACGGTAGTCCACTTTGCAATTCTCTTCCTCTCGCACTTAGAACTCTCCACTTTGTAATTCTCTTCCTCTTGCTCTTAGAACTTCCACTTTATAATTCTCTCCTCTCAAAAGAAGGTTGCACAGGGAACCCCCCTGTGAAGCACCAAGAACCTCTTACATTGTGAATCACTTTGTGGGTTGAGGTCCTAAAGAGTAATTTTCTACTCTGTAGCGACACATCTGAGGTCAGTATTTCCTCTAAATCTTCTCTGTATGTGCATTTCCTACTGATTCAGTTTAGGGTTGGTTGGAGTTTATATTTGTAGTGGGTTTGGTTTGGATTTGAGCTGTGTTTTGTTTATGTATTGTAGTTTCTGCACCAATTTTAGCTTTTGTGAAAGTAGGTTGCATAGACACGTCTGCATAAAGAATCCTACCGGAAAGCACCAAGAACCCCTACATCGTGAACCACTTCATGGGTGGCTGTAGCGACGCATCTGAGGTCAGTATTTCCTTTTATTCTTCTCTGTATTGGGCATTTGCTACTGATTTAGTTTAGGGGTTTGTCTATTGTGGTTGGAGTTTATAATTTTGGGTGTTTTGTTTTGGTATTGTAATTGGTTTAATCTTCTGCACTCAATGCTATGTTTTTCCTCTCAATTCTATTGGTTTGTGTGTCTCTATTTTTGCTGCTACTTTTCCTTTTAATTTTGTTGTTTGCTTCCATGGTTCTGCTCTCCTTTCCTTCTTGTATACTGCAATAGTGCTTTTGGACTTTAAGTCAATATTGGTTCCATGGTTAGCCTCTTATACACTATTTCCATGGTCCGTGTGTCTCCTTTCCTTCTTATAAGATATTTAATTAAGATTAATATCTTATCCCCATTAAAATTGGTATTTCATTTCCAATTATGAGTTAGGATTTCTTTAGTCTTAAATTTAGGTTCCTTGTTCTAGTAGAATTAGGGTTGTTTGGGTTAAAAGGCCCATGATCTATCTTAGGAATTTCACCTTTTATCATTTAAACATACTCACCTGGCATGCAAAATCTGAATTAACGAAAATTTTTCACCAAGATTAATAGAAATTAGAGGTTTTATAGATTTTATAGGCAATTCCATAGGTAATGTTAAGCTAATAATGCCATTTTATCAAAAAATAAACAACAAAAAACTTCGTACAACATACAGACATAGACCAATAGGAATGTCACAGAAAATTCTTAGAGGTAAGCTTCCAAATTAAAAATTTTTGCTACAATTTCTACATTTACAACAAATACTCTTTCTTTCTTGGGTTAACATATACAATAACATAAGTATATCCATTTTCAAAGTATGATAAACATTACTAAAACAATACAATGATAATCATATTTTGGGTACAATAACTAAAATAACTAAAATGCCACCTACTTTACTTTGATTTACCACTAAGCTTCATATACAACGTTTAGCCTATCTATATCTGATCATGTTCATGGAAAATTAGTTCAATAGCATGTGATTAAAGCCAATTTATTAAGTTATCAAATCATATACTAATGAAATCAGTATAATGTTCCATATTTCAATCGTGTTACCTAAAGCATATGAAATTTTAGGCCTTCATGTGAAATTGTTAGTTGCATTAAGCATATAATACATAATTAGTTACACCTCCAGGTGAAATGAGCTCTTGGAAAATAGTTGAATATTTTCTTTTATTGATAATGACAAGGACAGTACTTTGAGAAATTTTATTACTCCATGCAATCTTTTCTTATTAACTCTCTTTCCCTCATTGTTTATACCAAAAAAACTAGCATGGTAATGACACTCTTGATCAGTAGGAATATCTAAAATATAATGCATAGTTAATGTAGACCATATGTAAGGGCCACACTTAGTGAGGAAGCTTTGTATCAGGAGGCATTGATAAATCAATATAAAGTAAACAAAAAATATACAATATCTTGATTTGAAAGAAAAAGCTTAAAAGAAAAACCATTTAAACAATGCGCCCAGAAATAGAAAGGGAAAAGAAAATAACAAGTGAATGCCATTTAAAACAAATCTATGAAGTCATGCAACGGGTGAACATCTTCTGTTTTAAGTTAAGGAAATAAAGGCAACTTAATAACTAGCTTAATCTGTTAGATTACAAGTAACAATGCAGTTATATTAAAGAATCTAAGTGAAAACCAAACCACATCTATCAGCTGAAACTTTTCCCCCAGAGCATTCAAGTAAAAACTTTTTTCTACAAGTTGCCAACAAACAATAGCATTCAGCAGCCATTAATGACTCCATGATAGCTCTTCTTTGCTTTTCCTAGCACATAGGAGGACCACAGATATTAGTAGGACAGAGTAATTCATAGTGATAACTTATCCTTAAAAAGGGCAAGAAGTCAGCACTTCAATGCTCACTAAACCACAAAAACTCTTCTACAACTATATTTAACAAAAAGGCTAAGGTAGATACACATGTCAAATCCTACAAGATAAAGTCAAAACACATACTGTTTGTAATTCTCCACAATAAAAGTTACCTTTTGCAAAGTCATTTCGTGTGTAGTAAAGCCAACAAATAGAAGCTATACCATCTTGACCACATTGCCCACTTTCCTGCTAGTAGGACTCTATGCTCTTAGGGCAACCATAGTGTATGACCTATCTTATGTTAGGCCTATCTATACCCATATCAAAAGCAATAGTGGCAACCATCTTTAAGTTGACTTTTAAGCTATGTTCAACTATCCTTCTAGAAGTTCTTTCTTAGGGCATGAAGGCATCATTTTTAATCTTCCTCTTTAAGCTTCTTTTAGCCTCAGTTTCTTTTGGCCCTTAACTAATTAATGTCCTATCGAATATAAAAAATAAGAGCAATAATTCTAAGATATAAAGGATCCTAATATATTTTCCTTTAATATATTGGCTCGAAATAACTTGATTCATATTTGATTCATATTATGCTTCCTATTGGAACTTAAGCCATAATAAAATAGTTATTCAATTCTCAATTTAAATTTCTATTTTTGTTCTTGAGTTTAAGTTCCAATCAATCACAATATATGAGATGATATTATCAAAATCATAAGGAAACTATCTAATTTTATCAAGGGAACTTAAGCCATAATAAGACTTTGATGATGGCTAGGTTATGGTTTCCCATTGAAGAGCATAACATGAAATTCGTCACCCTTAATAAGTTTAGGGCCAAAAGCCCTCATTCTAGTATAATAGTTGTACTATGCTATTGGAACCTTATCTAGAGTTCTAGACCAATAGTTTCAATTCATTTACTAGTTAGATCATCTATGTATACAATACTATTGGTATATTGAGTACATATCTAGAGCCCTAAAGCCACCATTGGACTTTATATACAAACTATTGTTTGAAGTAAGTGCTTGGGGACCTTCGTAATAAGTTATCTTCCTAAAAATTCTTGTGTGCTCTCTTACATAACAAGTTTTCTTCCTAAAAATTATTTTATATGAATGTGATCTCAACTACCTCTTTATATCTCTCTTTTTTTATTAGTTTTGGCAACATGTTCCCATTTCTAGTAAATTTGGCAACATGACCCTATTTCATTCAATTATCACTACACAAATACTTTGTTTTGTCTAAATACCTTTTTTTTTCTAATTGCTCACTTTGACTCCATCCAAAATTGTATGACAACTAATAGACAAGATTTGGTTGAAAGTTGGGAACAAAGCTGATCGAAGGTATATAAAACGGGTGGATGATTTTCTTGAGTGGGCATACAATCAACCAAGGGTGGGCAGCAGAATTAGGTGCCCATGCAAAAAATGTAGAAATGTGGTGTTCAAGGTTAGGCATGAAGTACGGTTTGATATGTTAAAGAATGATTTCTAGCAATCTTATGAGATTTGGGATCATCATGGAGAAGTTGTAAGGACAACTTCATATCCCCTTGATGAAGGGAATGAAGAGGATGACATAATTGGAATTATACAAGATGCATATGGAGTTGTGAATACAGACGATATGAACCCTCATGTAGAAAATAATGAAGAGCCAAATTTTCATGCAAGAAAGTTTTACGACTCACTGAAAGATGCCAAAATAAGTCCATGTCTAAATTGTGATAAGGTGTCAAAGTTTTCATTCATCATTAGGCTACTTAATTTAAAGTGTCTTAATCATTGGAGCGACAATTCTATGGACATGTTGTTAGAATTATTTAAAGAAGTGCTGCCAGAGGGTGCCCAAGTACATAATTCCTACTACGAAGCCAAGAAGATTGTTCAAGACTTGGGGTTAGACTACACAAAAATATATGCATATAAGAATGACTGCATTTTATACAGGAAAAAACATGCTACTGCATAATCATTCCCTAAGTACAAGTTGTCTAGATGAAAATCAAATGGGCAAAAAGGCAAGAAAAAAGCACATAAAGTGTTGCAATATTTTCCAATTAAGCCAAGATTGCAAAGATTATACATGGCAAGGCACACTGTTAAAGATATAAGGTGGAACAAAGAAGAACATATTAATGATGGTGTATTAAGGCACCCATCTAACTCTGTTGCCTGGAAGTCTTTCGATGAGCAACATCCTAATTTCACAGGGGATCCTAGAAATCTTAGGATGAGATTAGTAAGTGATGGGTTCTAGCCATATAGAAACATAAGTGTCAACCATAGTATTTGGCCAATTGTTTTTGTACCATATAACTTGCCCCCTTGGAAATGCATGAAACAACCGTACTCCATGATGACACTTCTTATCCCAAGCCCAAAGTCTCCAGGAGATGATATAGATATATATTTAAAACCAATGATTGAGGAACTTAAAGAATTATGGGAGGAAGGGGTGGAGACATATAATGCTCATTCATAGTCAAATTTCAAAATGCAAACTGCGATCATGTGGACAATAAATGATTTTTCTGCATATGGCAATCTTTCAGGTTGGTCAACAAAAGGAAAATTGGCATGTTCTTGTTGTCACAAAGATACCCACTCTGTATCATTAAGAAGCAAACTATATTACATGGGCCATTGTCGCTTCTTACCAGCTAATCATACTTAACCTCGAAATAAGAGGGCATTTGATGGTAAAATAGAAAATAATACTGCTCCTACATATTAGACTGGTGACGAAGTGCTTGAACAAATAGAATTCTTGCCCTATGTGACGTTTGGAAAGGGTAAAAAATGAATGCGCGACCAATCAGGTCTTGCATATAATTGAAAGAAAAAGAGCATCTTCTTCCAATTACCTTATTGGAAAACACTTCTACTACGACATAATCTTGATATTATGCATATTGAGATAAATGTGTCAAACAACATTGTGTCCACAGTGATAGATATGGTTGGAAAGAAAAAAGACATAGTGAAGAGCCGCTATGATTTGGTGAATATAGGAATTAGGTCAAGTTTGCACCCTATTAAGAACGAGAATAATATTTTGCTACCAGCAGCATGCTACGTGCTATAACCACAAGAGAAGTTGAAGGTTTACAACTTTTTGGTTGAGTTAAAGGTTCTCGATGCATTTTCTTCCAATATTTCAAGGTGTGTCAATATGGCAGAAAGAAAGATATATAGACTAAAGTGTCACAACCATCACATTTTACTGCATGAGCTATTTCTAATTGCAATTCGTGGGTTATTGCCTAAGGAGGTCAACGATCCTATAGTAGAGTTAGCTCAATTTTTTAAGATTTTGTGCTCAAAATGCTTAACCATGGATGCCCTAGATTCAATTGAAAAACAATTTGGCGTTACCTTATGCAAGTTGGAAACTGTGTTTCCTCTAGCATTTTTTGATGTCATGATCCACCTACCAATCTACTTAGTAAGAGAGGCAAAGATTGCAGGACTTAACCAATACCAATGGATGTATCCAATTGAGAGGTAACATTATAAAACCTATATAATTTCATTGAGTTGCTTTTAGTATTAAAAACCCAATTAATTTTTCATTTGTATTTATAGGTATCTACGCACATTGAAGTCATATGTTCGTAGTAAAGCTCGTACAAGAGGCTCAATCGCCGAAGGCTATTTAGCTTATGAAAACCTGATATTCTGCTCAAGATATTTGAGCAATATTCCAACAAAATTCAATAGAGATCCAAAAAATGATGATGAAAATATGACAGCTTCTCAAAGGTCGATATTTGGTCAAAGTGGATAGTTAAGAGGTGTTGGCAAATCAATTGTCCTCTCTAACAAAAAATTTGATCAAGCTTCTCTATACGTGCTACAAAATAGTGAAAAAGTTTGGCCATTCATAGAGTATGTACACTATAGTTTACTAACAATTAAATTATTGTTAAACCAAACTCTAATATATGGAATGACATAATTTGTAGGGAGCACAAAAGGGAGCTCTAAACACAAGCATCAATGTTGATTCAAGGCACATTAAAGAGTTTCCTCAATGGTTTAATTGTCTAGTAAGTGTTTTTTAAGTAGGTTAACTAATGCATTATATTATATGTTATGTCATAACCTTTCAACGTTACTTTTTAATAGGTTACAAAGCCTAGTTCACATTGGCGGGGAGACGATGAGCTACTTAGCTTAGCCATTAGTCCTCAAAGAGTAGTATATAACTATACAACAATTTTGGTTAATGGGTTTAAGTTTCATACAAGAGATCATGAATCTCAAAGAAAAACCCAAAGTAACGGAGTTCTTATAAAGGGGGATGATTCAGATCTTGAGAAAGAATATTATGGCATCCTCGAGGATATTTATGAGCTTTCTTATGTAGGGGATAGGAAATTACATCTCTTTAAATGTCATTGGTGGGATGTTGCTCATTTTGGAAGATGATATAAAGTTGATAGATATGGATATACAAACATGAATTCTCATTTTTCATTAAATACAAACGAGCCATTTGTTATGGCATCTCAAGCAGAACATGTTTTCTATTTGAATGATATTGTTGAGCGAGATTGGCTTGTTGTTGTGAAAACAAACCCCCGTGACCTTTTCAACATGCCTTCTGAAGATGATGTAGGTGAATCATTGTCTACTGAAGACATTTAACAACAGGATGAAGTTGAACATAATGAGTTCATTTAAATAACAACCAGAATGACATTGCAGTGGTATTATTAAGGGACAATATTCAACCTCAAGTGTTAATCATCAGATTGAGGGAGGAAGTGTCAGGGAGGTTGACTTCATCAATGACAATGAAGAAGGGAAGACCACAGATGAAGAAAGTGATGAAGAAGACTTTTTATCTGAAGACTATATGAAATGCTATGGAATGTAATGGGTATATATAAAGCACAATATCCTTGTTAAAAATACTAGTTTAATTTAGTGTAAAACATTGTATCTATAATATACATATTATTGGTAAATATACTTTATGTGAAATGCTATAGAATGTATTAGGTATATACTTTGTCATTCTATATTTTGTTTTATATTGGATATTTTTCATTTTTTGTATGAAGTGTTGATCATTGACAACACGATATATCTATTTCTAGTAGGTTGACTTTCAAAGATGGCAGGAAAAGGAAGAGGTAGACGCGGTGGTTGCGAGTATTAAGGTTTCAGACAAGGTGGTTCTAATGAAGGAACCCCACTGCCATGTATACAGCCTTGTCTGGGAGAGACTAAGGCACAACTCACGCTACCAACCTCTCGACGTCAAATTAGCAGTTCGGGTATGTAAATAAAATAATTTACAAAGTCAGTTAAGATTTCTTATTTTATGCCTAATACCCTAGTTCATTGTGGTTCACAGGTTCTTGCAGCACAAGCTGAAATGTAAGGGGATCATACAAATGTATTAGTGTAGACTCGAAGACAAAAAATGGACAGAAAATCCAAATTGTGATCCCTGATGATATCCTTTGAGCTGTAGGAGACGGATCAAGAGAACTTGTCAATTACATTGGACACATAGCACGATCCACTTGTCCTTTGAAAGAGCACGACTGGACCAAAATTTAGGAATAATGTGGGGAACAGATCTTATTGCGAGTGAAGGTAATAATTAGTATAATTGTTTGTTAAACTTATATCCAGTTCTTGAATTTAACAAATTTGAGTTTATTGTTGTCCAAAAAATTTGAGGTTGGTGCAAGTATGGAATGGAAATTTAATGCGTTCATCAATGCCATCGCACAAAGATTGTACAAAAATTGGAGGAATCGCTTGCACATATTCTACTCCCAATACAACACCGATGAGGAGAGACTAGCACATCCACCTCCCACGGTTGACGATGATGAATGGAGGCACTTGGTTAGTTTTTTTGGCTCAGATGATTTTAAGGTATTATGTAATACCATATTTAAATAGTGATCTATTATGAAACACGTAACGAAACTACTTATGAAGTTACATGTAGGGCAAAAGTTCAACAAATGCACAAAACAGAGCTAAACAGTTAACAAAACTTACGTGTGGTTCTCGATCGTTTGCAGAAGTTGAAGAATTAACGGTCAGACTTTAGAATAATTTATTCTTATATATAAATTTATGTGCATGTTTTATTTATTATTATATGAAAATTATGTTTTATTGTAGAGAAATCCTAAAACTGGAGAGAATGCTCTAATTGACCAGATATGAGAGATACAGCATACCTGTAAGTCGAAAGAAGGGGAAGTTATATGGTCAGATGCAAAGTCCCAGACAGTTCATGTATACTTAAATTTTATTAAGTTTAAACTGATGTAATTTATATTTCTTATTCTTATTCTAACTCTACTTTATTTTAAACAGAAACATTTTGAAACATTTCAGAAATTTCGAGGAAACAGAAGACTTTTTTAAAAAAGTTTCAAATAATTTCAAATAATATTTTTTTCAATTTTAAAAGATTTTAACATAATACTAATTATATAGATATATAAAATTATATTAAAATTAATTTACATTAATATTTATAATTGAATAGTAAGTAAACATGCTACTATAGTAAAGACTCCAACTCAAATCCTAACAGTATTCAACAACAATCTCTCTCTTGCATCCATCTCTCCATCTTCTTCTTAACTCTTTCATGGAATTTATATTTAAGTCTCTCTTTTTGTCGACCATGATTCTGTCTCTATCTTCAGGTATCTTCCTCTCTCTTTGTCTTTCAATCTCTCTTTTCATCATTTTTGTAGTTTCTTCTTTAAAATGAAGATAATAAAGGAAAACAATGTCATTAGAACAAAGGGAGAGAGTAGAAAGTTAATAAATATGTTGTGACTTATGGAAGAAAATAACTTGGTATTGGATGTGATATGATACTACTTTCATCTAATTTTAAATTGTCAATTTTTTTTATTTTTTCAAATTAGTTTAGTATTTTTCCATTGAAACAAGAGTATTTCCATCGAAATAACTCAAAACAAGAGTATTTCTATCGAAACAACTTGAAACAAGAGTATTTTCACCGAAAAAAAAAGTATTTCCACCAAAATTTCCACTGAAACAACAGTATTTCTACCGAAACATTTCAAAACACAGTAATTTCAATCAAAATAGCATAATTTATTAACAAACATTTCATTTCATTTCATTTTGATAACTCTGTTTTGTGTCGGTAACTTAGGAAATGGAAACGCTTCGGTCGTTTCGATAGAAAAAAAAAAGAAATTTAGTTCCTTAAGGACAAGGTACTTTCGGGGTAAAGGCGACGGTACTAGACCTCCCATTAAGAGAGATGCTAACCAAATCACTTCCCAACACCTTGAAGAGCAAGAAAAGAAAATACTTGAAAAGGTTGCGACAGAATTACTGAGGAGATGAGACTACGAGAAGAAAGGATGTAAGCACAGTTTGAGGAAAAACTACAGTCATAGATAACCTCTTTAATCACATCCCTCCAAAAGGTACTAATATGTATATACTTATCTTAAATTTAACGCTTTAGTCATTTGCACACACTAGTTTTCAATAAGGGGATAATGTATATATTGCGCAATAATTCGAAAAGTTAGAAGATATGCTTGTCATTTGATAGTCATTTTGAAGTCAGAATATTTTGGCGTGGTGTTAACAAGATATGACATTGTACTGATTGCTGTAGGTTTTTATCGATTGTCATATATTATGACTTATGAATAAAATCGATCATTGTTTTATTATGAGAAGTGGCTGTAATTTAATTATCGTTTCAATGTCACAATATATGCTTTGTACTTATTTGCTCCTACACTAGAAGAATTCAAATATGTTGCATAGCTTGCCTTGTACTGATTTGGTTTTGTCACCTTTTGGCGTGGTGTCAACAAGATATGACATTGTACTGATTGTTGTAGGTTTTTATGAATTGTCATATGTTATGACTCATGAAGAGAATTAGTCATTGTTTTATTATGAGAAGTGGCTGTAATTTGATTATTGTTTCGATGTCACAATATATGCTTTGTACTGATTTTTTCCCACACTAGAAGAATTCAAATATGTTGCATGGCTTGCCTTGTACTAATTTGGTCTTGTCACCTTTTGACGTGGTGTTAACAAGATATGACATTGTACTGATTGCTGTAGGTTTTTATGGATTGTCATATGTTATGACGTATGAAGAGAATTGGTAATTATTTTATAATGAGAAGTAGCTATAATTTGATTGTCCTTTTGAAGGCACAATGAGAATTGGTCATTGCTCCCACACTTGATTAGCTCCTTCCTTCTTCCCTCTTATTGTTCTTGATTGCTATAGATTTTTGTGAATTGGTATATGTTATGACTTATGAAGAGAATTGGTAATTGTTTTATAATGAGAAGGGGTGATAATTTGATTGTATTTTGAAGTCACAATATATGCTTTGTACTTTATCTTTTTCTTCAAGAAAAATATTTTTCTTTTTATGATTTTATTGTATTTTTGCAATGGTTTTATTTCCTCTAAAACATATGGTTAGGTTTCAGATAGTTAAAATTTGCTTTCACACTAGAAAAATTCAAATATGTTGCATGGTTGTAGAAATGAGTGAATTTTCTCTCAAGGATGATGTGGTTGCTTAATTTTTGCTTTTGTTAGATGATTTTGTGCATAGGTGAATGTTTTCTCAAAATAAGAAAAAAATAGGGTGTCTTCTGATTATTTGGTCTGAACTTATGCTCTTTTATTTTTGGTACAAAGTTGAACTATAGATAGAGGGGATTATCATTTGCAGCTTAAGCACAAACAAACCTGGGTCATATATGCTTGACTATTATTTTCTTATTAATGTTTTTGTGATTTTATAATATTGTAGATAAAATAGAGCACACTATCAATCTGTCATGTTTAATAGTTAGTGAGAGTGAAGTAATGACTAAATTAGTCATTATTATGTGCATAATGTTAGAATATTGTTTTAAGTGTCATATGTGATATTAACTTTGTTAAACTTGGTCACATTTATTTTGTTTTGTATTTTTTTCATGCTATTGGTACATATATTTTTTTTCAAATTATACTTCTTAAGTTATATATTAATTTATTATTGGGATATGAATAGGGACAAATTCCGCTGAGCATTATGCGTAGTGCAGCACCAAGTTCTACGACTAATGGAACACCATCTTCAAGAGAGCCACCAAGTTAACTTTTTTAATTTGTTAACATTTTATTATGTAATTTTTTGTTAACTGACATTGTATATTTCACTCAACAATCATGTATTATGTATGAAATTCTAGTTATATATATACATATACTTCTTTATTAATTTCTTTGGTTATGCTTTTTAATCATAAATAAAGCTTTTATTTAAATCACAAATGAAATTTTTTTAAAAAATTACTAGATGATTCAGTGGCGACCAAAAATTGTCACTAAATCCCACGATAGGAGATTCAATGATGACTATAGTCGTCACTGAATGAATAATTAAAGGATTCAGTGACGACTTTAGTCATCACTGAATCTATTATCAGTGGCAACAAGACTAAGTCACCATTGAAAGGTTACATAATTTTAAATTTTTTCTTCCAAAGTTTCAGTGGTAACTTTCTTGAGTCGCTAAGGAAAGGTACATTTAGTGACAACTTAGTCGTCACCGAATCATAATATTCAGTAATGACTTGTATGATCGTCACTGAAAGTTTAGATTTAATGACAACTTAGTCCTTACTAAATGTCCATTTTTAGTGACGACCTTGATGGGTCGTCACAGAAAACTTAGATTGAGTGGTGACTAAGTTGCCATTGAATATATACTTTCAGTTACGACCTTACTGGGTCGTCACGGAAAGCTTCTGCGACGCACTTATTTGCGACCACTTGGAGATGACTAAAGGTCGTCACTGAAAGTATTCAATGACAACTTTTTGACCTTCGGTGACAATTAAAGTCGCCACTGAATGCCCATTTTCTTGTAGTGGATATAGCCATTGAACCCCTCATGCCTTTTTGATGTGGATGAGGAAAATATAATTGTATAGAAATAAACCTCGGAACATATTGTTATGGTATGGTGCATTTTATTGATGCCTACCCCTACTAGTTCATGGAGACAAATAAGAATTTTTCATAGCTTTGTTTATTGTGTCCATAGGGATTTAACTTGGAGATGAATGAAAAACCATTTTCAAGGCTACGATGGATCATATAAATGGTTAGTTATGTCTTTTGGCCTTTCTAATGCATCGAGCACCTTCATGAGGATTATGACCTATATTTTTTGCCTTTACATCAGAATGTTCCTAGTAGTGTACTTTAAAGACATCTTGATTTACAATAAGACTGGGGAAGAGCATGTGGGTTATCTTTGCCAGGTTTTTTATTCTCCTTCGCACTGAACATTTTATGTTATTTTTTGAAAAAGTGCTCATTCTTGCTCTTATAAGTCATCTTTGTTGGATTTATAGTTTCTGGTAAAGGCTTAGTTACTGACCTAGAAAAGGTACATACTATAAAAGAGTGGCCTAAACCTAAATCCTTTTCATAATTAAAATTTTCCATATCTTAGCTAACTTTTATAGTTAGTTCATAAAAGGACTTAGCACCATCATGGCCCCCATTACATATTGTTTAAAGAGTGGAACATTCAAATGGATAACTATTATGTCTAAAGCATTTAAAACTATTTAAGGTTAAGTTGATGAAAGCTAAAACATAAATTTCATTATTTGAAATGGAATAGAAGTTTTAACTCATGTAAAATGCTAATAAGATTTGATTCAAAAATATAAATGAAAGTAACAAAAAAAGAAACATAAAATCCTATAACAAGCTAGCTTGATGACTAAATGCAGTTTAATTATTTCCTTGTTATTTACACTCATACACAAACCCATAGTCTAACAGTTGGAGTTGTCAAACATCAAAATTTCATTGTTTCATAGGAATTATTATCTGCTCACTGAGTTTTCAAACTCACTATACGATATTTTCACATTTTTTATATAAAAATATAGAGTTTGATCCTGCAGATACGTGATCATCTAGGTGTCATACTCTCTAGGTGAACCTATATTGTTTCCAAGGCTCACAATGTTTAAATCATTCTATGTTTGTAATCTAGAGTATGCTCTATATGCCACAGGTAGGATCCCTACCTCTACTGTTACTTTGATATTATAGACTTAGTCTGTATATTGTGTATACATGAGAATACTTATATGAAACTATTTTCAATAATAAAGTAGTGTATTATGCATGTTATGACAAATATATGTTTGTAAAGTATGTGATTCACCTATTGTTAAACTAGGGGTGTGACATTTCCCTTTCCTCATAAAAGCGTAGCACATTTTACTATCCTCATTGTAACTTTCCACTTGAGCAGGATATTTGCAGTAGATTCAACTCTATTGCAAGACCCAAATCATGATTGCTCAAGATTAGGTTTTATTTTAATGTTGCTCTGTGTTTTACTAGCAATGCATGGTCATGTTTGCTACATTTTCTGGCTGTAAGCATTATTTTCTTGGTGAAAAAATAGAAAATTTCTTTGGGGGAAGTATTAATTAAGCCATTCTAGTATGTCATTGAAGTGCTATTCTTTAAGCAAAGAAACAACAAAGCAACTATTTGTGCAATAACAAGGCATGATTTCAAAGAATTCCATGAAAATTTATGGTATGACATATTTAAGTGGCTCAGCGAAGAGAGTGGACGTGCTCTTTGAAATTATGCTTGAAAGTTGTTTATGAGAGATTTCAAAGGATTCCATGATTTCATATCTCTCATCTTAGGGATCTCTCCGTTGAAATATAGTGCTTCTTAAATTTAAATATAGGTCATTGCAATTGGTATTCTTTTTTAATGCAATGAATTCAATTCACATTATTATTTATTATTGTTCTTTAGGCTTACGACCAACTTTAATGGGTTTGAATATTAGAGATATGACTTATAAACTAGAGATCTCACCAGACACTAAACTTCATACATTGTTCCATGTCTCTTCTTTAAAAGTATTGTTTGAGAACTTGATACTCTTCCTTTAAGTTTACCAAAAGTCCTATCTCCCCAACCTCTAATTGTTCCTCACTAACGTTTAGTTCATAGCATTCGTCAAGTATTAATCCATTGGCAGCCTACTTCTCCAACTTAGGCTTCATGGAAGACTATTTCATCTGTGCAGCAATATGTTCCACACTTCACACTTAAAGACAAGTGATTTGTAGGAGGGAAGTAATGTTGGCATACCTCTTGAGTTCCCTCATTTTGCACACAAAAAATTCAGAAATTAATTTTTCTGAATTAATTATCATTTGTTCATTATTGTATTTTTTGTAATTTTGATTTTCTATTGTTAATTTTAAATATTTATTTTTAATTTATTTACTGATTAATTATTATGTTATAGTTAAGGAGGTTACCATTCACTTTCTTTGTATTCCTTGTTTTTAGGTGGTAGTTACCCCACCAAGCTTGTATTTAGAAATTTCAATTCTTCAATGGAGTTAGCATAAAAACTTATAACAAATTTATAAGTACTTATCTTGTGATTGTAAGTTCTACTTAAAGAATCAGCACAAAACACCTCCCCCAACACCTTCTTTTAATTATAAAAAAAAAATTAAAAGTCAATTATTCTTTATTCACCACAAACAACAAAATTTCATTAAAAATCTAATCTAATCCAAAATGTTTTTTTGCACATAAAAAATGCTACAAATAAAAACAAAAGTTCAAAAACTAGTTCTAGATCAAAGCCAAAACAATTATTCTAGAAGTTGAAACAAAAGAATCATAAAAGTTTCAGTAGATAGTCTTGAATAGGTATGATGTTCCACTACTTAAAGAAGCTCCCACACTTGAACTGGGTATAATTTATCAACTAGCAAAATATTAAACACAAACAAAGGAAGATGCATAGTTAAATGCAAAGGATTTGGAAAAGAAGACAAGATTGTAAAGAAATAAAACAACATAACCCCAATATGATAGAATAAATCCAAATGTTATATCTTGATGGTCAGGCCAAACTTTTATGGGCTAAAAGATTAACAATTTTCAAATATTATATCTAATTACAGTATAGACATTTGTACCAAAAAGTTTAAAATATAGAAGAAAATAATTCCATTATTGTTCATGCTTTTTTAAATGCAACAATTTTTCTCTCTAATAATATAAATATAAAAAAATATGACAATTAAACTTGAATTTCGTCCTTTTCCCCTTTTCATTCAAAATAGTAACATTAAAATTTGTGATATTATACCTCACATGAGTGCTACAGTTGAGTATAAACTTTGTCTCTCATGGGCATAACATATAGGTGGATGGCTATGTAAAAGTTGAAATAATAGAATTTGAACTCACGCCAACTATGTCTTGTTCTCAAGTAGAGAGATTGAAAATGTCAACATGCTATTTGGGAATATAAAAAAATGATAATTTTCCTATTGTGTTGTATGTACGTGATGCAAAATTGACGACGACTTGTTAATTTATTTCTGTGTAATATTCCTTCTGTGTAACTGCCCTCCTTTGGTTGCATTCAAATGATAATTTTTTTCTTGGCCAAGGGGTTATACTTGTGCACATACATGATAGTGGGGACATAGTTATAGAATTAATACCTCCATTATAGGCAAACCTTATGAAGCTGGAAGTTATATGCATTTTAAGCAACAATTTATTGCAATTTGCAAGACCTTCAACATGGACAGTTGGTATGATTTAACCCTTTTGGAGCTTGATTGATACTATTTTCTTGTTAGAGTAATAAGAGTGTGTGATATTCATCTTTTCTCAATAAACTTAATTAAACCATTTACTTATACTAAAGAAAAATTAAAACATTCCATTGCTGCAAGAATGTTTTCATGATGTACCTTATATATTCTCTCAAATTTAACTATATTAGGGAATTCATGTTCCATAATCTTGCATCTATGCTACCCTCAACCTTTAAGATAAAGTAGGAGTTTATGTGCTATAATGTATAATACTATGCTATAATGCATTCCTTGGTTGGTATTTGGATATTCTAGTAGTATATGTTGTAAAATAACCAATATATTATTACATCATGCAAATATCCTAAATTAATTTTAATTTAATTTGTGCAATGGAAATGTTTAATTTTAATATTTTGGTATTTGGATATTATATTTTTAAATATACTGTCTATGCAATGGAAAGATTTAATATCACATTCTTTTCCATTTGTAAATTGTGATGACTCAAATTTTTTATAGAGAGATACAATGGGGACATATATAGATGGTTTCCCTCTATGTTGAATAGACTTCAAGATGCTGACCTTTTGGTCCACCCTAACATATTGTAATTTTCTTCAAAGTTGCGGTTAAGTTGTCTAAATTATTGTTCCATGTTAACATTGACAAGGAGACATTGATTAAGTTGCAGGCAAAATTGGTGGACTTTCTCAAGTATTATCTTTTCCTCCTATTAAAGTTTCATTTCAGCTTATGGCCTTCTACTTTGCCTTCAAAAATTTTCAAAATAAAGTCAAATTGAATAACAAAAAGAAACTAAGATAATTAAGGGGGTAAGTGAAGTTCATCTATATACAAGTAGCAGTTAAGTATGTTACCCCTATTGTTATTGATACTGACGTGTGCTAAGATTGCCTACTTTGTGAAGTTTGTTATTTGATTGGTGCATAATACTTTTTTGCAAAATTTCACTTCTAACATAAAAATTTCATTTAAAATAAAATATCAAAACCAGCTTATATGTTGCAACATACAAGAGATCTATCTCATTCAGACCTATTGCTTGATTTTCACACCCATTTTTCTCTTTACCTTTATCCTTGCTATGTTCATATATCTTGATTTAAATCTTTTAGTTCCAGTACAAGAGTTCTAACTGAAACTCATACAAAGGTGATTTAATATTCAAATTTACTCATAACATTCTTAACCTTTAAATAATTTAATGGAGCCATCTCTTTTATTATATTTATCTTTAAGTTTAGGTGGGGGGATTCTGTATCAAAACCATACGAATCTCACGCACATGATAAGGGAGGATAAATCATCAAACTAATCGTTCATACAAATAATAAGAAGCATTCTGCCACTTCTTTTAAAACAAATCACGTGTGTTGGTTGGTACACATAGCTAACAACACCCCTACTAGTTGGAGTTTCAAGGTGCATCAAAGTTGGCATCTTCTATTGCTAAGACCCGTTTGGTTCAAAGTTTAGGAAGGAATAAGTATGGAAATTAAGAATATAATGGAATGTAATGGAACATAATAAAATAATATGATTAAAATTACGTTTGGTATGACAATAAAAAAGAATAAAAGAAAAATTTATAAAAAGACAAAAATACTATTAAAGAATAAAATTATTATAGTAATATAATTTTAATTTACAAAATTATTTTAAGTGTTATAAATAATAAATAAATAAATTATTATTAATATAAATTTTTGAATCAAATTTTGTTAAATAGTATTAAAAAACTAATTTATATATATATATATATATATATATATATATATATATATATATTATAGAAAATTTTATAAATAAATAAAATAATAAAAAATATTTTAAACTTTTTATTTTTTTCCTTCATACCGTTCACTTTTCACTTATTTTTTTGAGGTAGTTCAAATTTATTTGTAGAAAGTAATTAGTATTTCATGGGACTCATATTTTTCACCAATTCCACCAACCAAACGAAAAAACGGAATCTAAATTCTCATTCCATCATCCTATTCTTGCTACCAAAAGAGAAAAGAATTTTGGACAATTTTATCGCACTTTTTAAATAAATATTGGTTTTTATCCCACATTAAAAACTATGGACATTTTTATCTTATTTTTGGCTCAATTATAGTTGAGTCATCCAAATCTTGGCTGACTCAGTCAACTTAATCCAACGTTGATCCAAGGGCTAGATGACTCAAGTTGGGAATTTGTTGGAGAATGACTACTTTATTTTTTTTAATTATTTACATTATAATCATTAAAACATTAAAAACAAAATAAACATGGTGAGTATTCAAAGAAGGGACGACTCGCCATTAAAACATTTTAATGATTAAAACTTTTTAATGCTTTACAATATTTTTATGAGTATAATTTTAAAAATTAAATATTAATTAAAATCAAATTATTCATAAAAGAACAATATAAATACATTTTATTAACAAAATTGGAGTTATAGTAAATAATTAAAATAAAATATTATAGTAATACAATTATAATATATTAAAATTGGAGTTATATTAAAGAAAATGTTTATATGAAAATATATTTTATTTTATATTATATAAACAAATGATATTATGAAATTTATATAATTTAAATAAATTATAATACTTTTATTATTTTATTCTTATTCTACCTTTATTTAGTAAATTAGAGTAATGAAAATTTCAAAATTGGCTCAATAATGAATCTTAAATGAAAATCAAATTTATTTATTTATTTTTCAAATTAAAATGAAAAGAGCAACAGAGAAAGTTAAAAAAAAAAAGATCTTTCCTTTCTAATATATTAACATATTTTTGGTAATTAAGATCCAATTATTCATTGTTATACGAAAATATGTTAAAACCAAAAGTTCGCCAATTCTAATACATGTTAGATATTTGTAAACGATTAAAAAAATTCTTTTTAATGATTACACTACATAAGTTTTCAAAACAGTTGTAAATTTAAATTTTAAATAACATAAAAATTAAATGGATTACTATGCTAAATTATAAATTCAAAAACTGTGCAAATAACATAACTCAGATCTTTCTGTATGTTCTTTTTCCATAAAGAAAATGATTAATAAGAAATGATTTATTTAGTAGTTCACTAAGTTAAGTCTATAATATTTTTATTTACTAATATAGAACTAATTAAGCCTTTCTAATTTTCAATGTACTTTGGATGGTTCTATGAGAAAGCAAGTTCTTCTACTCTTAGAGCATCTCCAATGGTGATACCCACTACAATTGCTTAAGTAGATCCCACAGGTGTCATATCAGCATTTTTTTTAAGCAACCCTACAGTACTTTAAGTAACTCTGCACTCTAATGGTGCAACTCTCAAAAATTCACTAAATGAGTCTTACAGGTTACCCTACATTTTTATATTTTATTCATATTTATTTCTACTTAAAATATTAACTCATTTTCATTTTAATTTTAAAACAATAAATACATAAAAAAATAAAATATATTAAAAATAATACAAATTTATTTTAAGTAATATTTTTAATAACAATAATTAAAAATAATGAAAATACATAACATAATATAATTAAAAAAAATACATAACATTATCTTAATTAATCATGTCATGTAATATTTCGTGATCTCGTAGTTGTCTCTCTGTCATCTCAAATGTATCTTTGAAGAGGAACTTTTCAACCATCTTAACCCCCTCCAACTTTAACTCTTTCTCTTTTAACTTGTTTTCTTCTACCTTAATCTTGATTTCTTCCACTTTAATTCATGTGAATTCTTCTATGACAATCATTCTGTGACTATGTGCCTCTTGTATTGTAGTAAAGTTGACATTGTCAGAAAAAGTTTCAGTCAGTTTCTCTTTACCCTTTCTTTTTGCGCTGTCTTTTTTCCCATTGGTCGAACTATAGTAGGTGAGGCTGGGTTGTATGTGTATTCAAATGGAGTCTCCGGGTTAGAAGACGATGAGTACATTCCCAAAGCAGAAATCTTTGTCCTTTTTGAAGAACTCTTACTTAATTCTGCTGTCTATTTAGGTTCATTTTTAAGTAATCGCCACGCATGCTCAAATTTGAATGGTTCGGCCTCGTCTTGATAAAAAATAGTATATGCCTCAGCCATGGTGTCATTCTCTGAGCTTCCACCTTTTTTTTCTATGAACAACTTGTTTGTAGCACTCAACGAACTTTTGAACTATACTATTCAACCGATACCATCGAAATTTTAGTTAAACGGATTCTCTCTTTTGGAACTGACCATAATAGTTATAATTATCTTTGATTCTTGACCAAAAACTATATGCTTTTTGGTCAACACCAACAATTGCATCCTTTGAAATACTGAGCCACACTTGAATAAGAAGTACATCCTCTTCTGTTGTGAACCTAACTCAAGATTTTTTTCTTGCATTTCCTCCTCCTTCATCGAGCACAATATTTTCCAAACCGACTTAGGTGAAAAATTGTGAAACTTGAGACTCGAACATGGATCCGACAGGTGTTTCAGGTTCTTAATCAGTGAAATCTGCACCGCTAGTACCCATTGGAAGAGGCTTATAAAACATTGCGGGATTGGTTGATTGGAATGGAAACATATCTGCACCATTATTACCCATTGGAGGCCTATAAAACATGGCAGGATTAGTTGGTTGGAATAGAAACATAGGAAATTGAAAATTTCCAATATTTGGATTACTTTGTGGATTTGGAAAAGATGGATAAATTTGAGAATTTTCGCTAGTGGGAGGTTGATTATTTTTGCATAGATTGTAAGAAAGAAGTCAAATTATATTGATTGGGATCCATTTGTAAAAACAAATGAACTGGTAAATTGAAAAAAAAGGTAAGGAGAATTGAAGAAAAAGATAAGGAGAATTGAATATTTGAGTGTGAAATCTTGCAAAATGAGGTGCAATTTATAGAAAAAAATTTGATACTGCCAAGTTAAAAAAAAATTCAAACGGTCTGATTTCTAACGTTCTGATCTCCAACAGCCTCATTGCATTGGATTTGCATGCTGATCTTTAATTTTTTTTCTCCATTCATCTCCATTTTTTCATTTTCCAACGGCATAATTTTGCAATCTCACGCTGAGCTTTAATTTTTCTTTATTTCATCTCCATTTTTTCATTTTCCAAGGCCACTTCATTTTCCCACCATTCCCCTCGATTTCCTGGCCATTCGAGAAGCTTCTTCCTCGTTCTCCCCCGAGCCCATTTATTTTCCCATGCCCCTCGATTTCCTAGCCATTCAGGAAGCTTATTCCTCGTTCTCCCCTGAGTTCGTTCATTCTACGTTCTTCGTTCTTCCTAGCCATTCAGGAAGCTTCTTCCTCATTTTCCCATGCCTCACGCCTCACGCATCACCATCTTCGTTCTTCTCCTGTTTCATTTCTGCTTTATTTTATTTTTTTCTGATTATGGGTTATTGATTCCTGTTGTGGTTTCTGGTTTTGTGGGTTGATGAGTTCTTCTGATTTTCTTCTTGATTTTTGATTTCTTGATTTTTGGTTTTGGGGGTTGATGGAGAATGCAGGAAGAATCACCAAGAATCCGGCTTCGTTCAATCTTCCTTCATCTACCTTCGATCCGGATTCTCCACCTTCAATCCACCTTCGTTTCATCTCCAAATCAGCCTTCATCTTCCACCTTTGTCCACCTTCGTCTTCCATGTAACAACTTTTTTTTCTCTTTATTATTATACAATATTGAGTTCACATACACGTCATTAATCAAAACGTACATGCAACATATCAAACACATAGATATTTACATCTTGTTTATTTTGATTGACCAATTCCGGAGATACAGGTGCGGGTGGTTGCACCTTCACCGGGATCTGAGCCAACTTGACCACAAACATCTTATTTGATTCTGAGATTTACCCAACATAAAGTAACTAGATCCAATGTGCACTAAAAGCCAGAGCCATAGAAAAAGCTGCATAACTAATTTTCTGAACATGATATGGAAATGTAGTGAGAATTAAATCTTAGTAAGTTCAACAATAAATCATCATCAATATAGCTCATCACGTCATGTTTAGCTGTATAAACTACAAAAAATATCTTTGGTCACATGAATGCATTATATCTATGCACATAAGAATCATACAGTAATGATATGTATGACAGGATTAACTATTTTCAGAATATCATATGATAGCCATCAACTTATTCTCATTTCAAGCTACCCCGGTCATGGTGAGTATCCTCTACTCTCCGGTACGGGCTTTTCTTGCTCCATCCGATATGGCACACTTTCTCTTTCTTTTCTCATAATCATAATCATAACCGTTGGTAGGGCGTCCCCTACTGGTGCACCACACAGATTGCCATGTGATTATGCTCATTTCTTTTCTTTTTACAATGATAGCCAAAAATATGTTTTCAATAACAAGTATGTTCATCAAAATATAACTATTACCATAAATCATTGGTAATCATGCCATGAACATAACCATTTCAAATATCACTTTATAAAATATTTCCATGTCAGAATTTTACACTTAAGATGGTAAGAAGTTCATACAATGGCAATGGCTATGGCATATACTAGTCATTTATAAGATTTGTCTTTTTTTTAAATATTAATTTTATTTCTTTATTTTCTTGATGCAGGTTTTCATCATATCTAAACCTTCTCTTACTAATCAGAGCATAACTCCCTCAATTGAACTCCGATGTAGGTGCTCTTTGTGTCATTTTCAAGATAAAACAATTGTCTAAAACTATTATGTTGAACATTGTAGCAAAATATTAATAAATAAAGGTGATATTACTCCCTCAATGTACAAGTTATTTCTTCTCGGATAGGTTCTAACATCTACCTACTAATTGGACCATATCTACCATATATGGACTACAACTTGAGTGATTCCAGTGGCTAAAAATCCATGACACACATATATATAATTCTTATGTTAACTATTTATTTTAATTCCATACAGATAATTCCCAGAAATTAAAATACAAAAGCTATCCTAACATATTCTTCCCTGATAAACCATTTTCTGACCTTTCACTACTAATCAGCTCATATCTTCCTCATATGGATTCCAAATTGAATGATTCCAGTGGGTAAAAATTTGTGACATACATAGATATAATTCTTATGTTAACCATGGATTTCAATTCCATACAGATAATTCTCAAAAATAAAATTATCAAAACTATCCTAACATATTCTTCCCTGATGAACCATTTTCTGACCTTTGACTACTAATCTACTCATCTCTTCCTCATATGGACTCCAAATTGAATGATTATAGTGGCTAAAAATCCGTCACACACATAGCTATAATTCTTATGTTAACCATTTATTTAAATTCTATACATATAATTCCCAGAAATTAAAATACAGAAGCTATCCTAACATATTCTTCCCTAATGAACCATTTTCTGACCTTTGACTAATAATCGGACCATATCTACCTCATATGGACTCCAAATTAAATGATTCCAGTGGCTAAAAATCCATGACATATATATCTTTAATTATTATGTTAACTATTTATTTTAATTCTCTACAGATAATTTCCATAAATTAAAACACAGAAGCTATCCTAACATATTCTTCCCTGATAAACCATTTTCTGACCTTTGCTTATTAATCGAACCATATCTACCTCATATGGACTCCAAATGGAATGATTCCAGTGGCTAAATATCCGTGACACATATATTTTAATTCTTATGTTAACCGTTTATTTGAATTCCCTACAGATAATTCCCAGAAAATAAAACACAGAAGCTTAAAATTTTGCCACCCATAGCCATACCCATGCAGAACTATCTACACCAACCTAAGTATTCAAACATACATCACATGCAAGATCAATATGTAACATGATATAGAAACATCCATGACCAATTATCAAAGTTCTAAGATCAAAATCTCATATAAATATTATAAGTTTCAAAAGTTTTCTTCAAAAAGAAATATTGTTAAACTTACCTGGAGCACTTAGTCCCCTAGACTTCTCATTCCTCTTTCTTCCTTTCTTCCTCTCCTTTCCTCACTCTACCTTGCTTTTATTTTTTCCTCTCCCTCACTTGGACGAAATTCTAATGTTGTAAGGGTGGGTTTTTCTTATATAGACACCAAATAATTCACCTTTCATGATCATGGGTCTACCTTATCACAATTAGGATACACTTTGTTACATTTTTGGAAAACAAACAACTTATGTTCTTGTCTTCCTCTTCCTTAGTCAAGATATGCATAGGAAAAGGAGATTTGTATTTTGAAAATTATGATGATATGTTCTTAAGATAAGGGATAAGGTCCCTTTGATTTAGGGATTCATTTCCATTTTCTTTTGTCTTAAACAAGTATGATAGGTTTTCCTTTTTAGGTGGCAAATTTCTAGTCCTTGAATCTCCATTATTTGGTTGATATTATTTGTGTGGGATAGGAATGTTTTGTCCTAATGCCATGTATTATCATACCACTTGCTAGAATTATGAGTGTAGGATATAGATGTTTTTGTTCTAAAGCCTTGTATTATCATGTCACTTGCCAAAATTATGAATGTAGAATCACACCACTTGCTAAATTTTTGTCTTAATGCCATTTATTATTATGACATTATTATATCATTACCTAATTTATTTTATTTTATTTTTTTCCTCTTGAATTTGGGCTTATTCCTACCCATTTTCTTTGCTTTGGATAAAATTCTACCTTTCTTGGAGGGTTTAGTCACATTTTCATAATTTTTAGACTATTGGTCCAATTACTATATCTTAGTCCAAGTCTATATTTTATTTCTTGCTTAGGTTATCCAATGGGCTTGCTAGAAACTTATTTGAAGTGGAAAAACTCTATATGAAGTGTCCATAGGTAAAATTCCAATTTATGGGTGGAGATACTAAACTTAGTAACTTTTACTCTTAAATTAGGAAAAATTACTCTAATCCAATCTTTTTGAAATTTTAAGACCTTTAATTCACAAAAATTTATCTTCCTTACCTAAGAATTTCACATTTCTTTAGCATGTTTATTTCTAATTTTCCTCTTAGGTTTTCTTTCTTTACATATTCCATTAATATTAGAACATTTCTATGCATATATGTAAGGTGAAGAATTTATAAGGAAAATATTTAAAAATTACGGGATGTTACATTCCACCTTTGATCCACCTTCGACTCGGGTAAGCAGAAGAGTATCTGGATTTTGATTTCTATTGTGGTGATTTCTGTTGTTGATTTCTCAATGCCATCTTCGTTCTTTGTTTTGTGATTCTGATTATGATTTTTGGTCTGGTTTTGTGGATTATCTTCGTTCTTTGTTTTTGTGATTCTGATTATAATTTTTGGTCTGGTTTTGTGGATTGATGCAGAATACAGGAAGCATCACCAACAACCAACGAATATCGGTCAATAGCCATTGGGAGTTTTTTTATTATTTTTCTTCCTGAATATTGGGAGTAAGCAATGTTGCTTCTGCAAGCAACGTATTGACACCGTGGAGCAACTGTGGTGACAGCGTGGAGCACTCCAATGAATGCTTATAACTAAGATGCGTTCCTTACTTGGTAAGTAACCCCCGTTGGAGATGGCCTTAGATATAACAGTTTTTATTATTAATACATTTAAAATTTTCATTAATCCAATTAACTCACATTAAGATGGTCAAAACATTTTTCATTCAAGAGTCTCATAATTTCCATACTTAATGGCTTTCAATAGTCATTATTTGGGTTAAGTGGTGACCCTCCATGTTCTTGATGGTAGAACATTTAAATGAGAGTTTTGGTCCCTGAGTCTTCTGCCTTAACATTCCTATGAATCTACACCATATAGAGAGAGGGAGACCAGACTTAGAAGTACTAAAACCTTTGGAAAACTTGAGAAGAAAAGCAATGGCGGGAGGTTGGTATAATTTTATTCTATTCCACATTTGATTGGTTTATACATGTTACTTTGAGTTTATAAATATGTTTAGATCATATTAATTATTTTACATTTGGTATCAGAGCATAAAAATACCTCTACTTTGCTGTTGTATATATAGGTTACTATTCATAAATTTTATAGAGTGTTTTGGCCTTTTTTGATGCAAAATGAGATCATGAATCATTAGGATATTGTTTTTTGATCATTTGGGTATATTATACATATTTTTTTGTGGTCAAAATCGCAAGAAAATGTTGGGTTTTCTCGTAAGTTTGAATTGGGTCAAAATCAGGTCATTCTGACCCGTCTAGAGGTTGAAGACGATGAACAGTAAATTTATAAATAAATAAAAATTTCCGCAGGCTGTAGGTTTCGCATCTTTGACCCACAACCTTGTGGGTAAGGATGCATGTGCTTGTTTTATATTTAAAATATGGTTGTAAAAATACACATAAAAACCTGCACACAACGAGAATTGAACCCATGGCTTTTTGGTGAAGAAACATGACATTTTGCCACTCGGCCGTGGGTGCCTATTGGTTTGAGGTTAGCAAGAAAATATTGTTAAGGCATTTTAATGTACATATTTTGATGCAAAATGAGATCATGAATTATTAAGATATTGTTTTCTGATCATTTCGATATATTATACATATTTTTTGGTAAATGTTGGGTTTTCTCACAGGTTTGAACTGGGTCGAAACCAGGTCATTCTGACCCGTTTAGAGGTTGAAGACGATGAACAGTAAATTTATAAATAAAAAAATTTTGCCACGGGCTACAGGTTTTGCATCTTGAACCCACAACCTCATGGGTAAGGATGCATGTGCTTGTTTTATATTTAAAATCTGGTTGTAAAAATACACTTAAAAACCTACACACAATGGGAATTGAACCCATGGCCTTTTGGTGAAGAAACATGACATTCTGCCACTGGGCCGTGGATGCCTATTGGTTTGAGGTTAGCAGGAAAATATTGTCAAGGCATTTTAATGTACATAATATTTTTCTTAATATTTGGTTGCCATGATTTATAATTCTTTGAATTATTTATGTGTATGTATATATGTTATTCTGTTATTTTATATACATGTAATTTGGATTAAATACTCTTATGATGCATGAATAACTTTTATGTTTTATTTTCATGCTATTAAGAATAAGTATTTTTGTGCATAATATTTTAGTTTAATTATGCAATTTTTTTTTATTTATGAGATGTTAATTTATATACTCTAATATATCATTAAGATTTGATATTATTAGAATGTATGTAATTTAAGATTATTCTCATAAAACTTAATAATATGTCTAGTGATTCTTATAATCTTAATTAATTAGGGATTAACCACAGCATATTTGATAAATGAAATTATATATTAAGTTTTATTTATGATCACATAAGGAATTAGCTATAATATTTTGATTAATTATATTTAATATAATAAATTTTATCCCACATAAATTTTTATTATATTTATATAATTAATTAGGATAAAATGTAAGATTATTTTTATAATTTATCCACAGGAGTTATGAATTGGTACATAATCTGATAGTTTTATCATAAAGATATTTGGATAGAAAATCAAATTATTTTCATAGTTTATCCATATGATATGAAATTAAGTACATAATTTGATAATTCTATCATAAAGTACATATGAATCTACTTAAATTAAAAATTTAGCCCACAGGCAATTTTCATATCACTAGATTTATATATAGATACATGTTTACATTGGTAATACATGAAATTTAGACTAATGAGCCTAAAAAATTTTGAAATAAAAATTTAGATTTTATACAGTTTCTTAATCTGCTAGTTTCTCTGATATCCATTGTGATATTCCCGGATATAGAGGAGATAACTATAAGGTATGGAATGAGAGAATACTCTTTCATTTAGAGTGGATGGACATAGATTATGATATTAAGAAAGACAAACCACCTACAATCACTGATAAAAGCACGCCGGCTAAAATTGCACTATATAAGTGATGGGAGTGATCCAATCGGCTCGGCATGATGTTCATTAAGATAAAATTTACTGTCGGTATACATGGTTCTGTCGATCAGCTTGAGAAGGTTCGAGATTTGCTGAAAGCCATTGACGAACAATTCATCACTTCTAAAAAGGCCTTAGCAAGCACCTTGATCATGAAGTTTTTTTCTCTCCAACTCACGAGTGGAAGAGGTGTACGCGAACACATAATGCAAATGCGTGACATTTCAGCTCAACTTAGAAAACTCGAGGTTGATATATCAAAGTCCTTCCTAGTGCACTACATTCTGAACACCCTTCCACAGGAATACAGGCCTTTCAAGATTTCTTATAACATGCATAAAGACAAATGGTCAATTAATGAATTAATGACCATATGTGTGCAAGAAGAAGAAAGGCTATTGATGGAGGTGGGTAAAAGTGCATTGTTGGCAACAGTTCGTGGGAAGAACAAACCTGATAAGTCTCAAGATAATCAGAAGGAAAAAGGTAAAATACCATCTCAAGCTGAAATTAAGAAAAAACCAAAATGTTTCTTCTGTAAAAAGATGGGACACATGAAGAAGGGATGCACCAAATTCTAAAAAAGGCTTGAGAAGAAAGGTAAATCAATCTCGTTTGTCTATTATGAAACTAATATAGCTAATGTTAATATTAACACCTGGTGGATTGACTCTGGATCAACAATCCATATTGCAAACTCCTTGTAGGATATGCAAAATCTAAGGAAACCAGTGGAAAGTGAACAGAGCATCTTATTAGAAAACAAGATGGGCTCACATATGGAAGCAAGAAGAACTTGTATTTTAACTTTAAGTAATGGCTATGTTTTAAAGTTAGAAATGACCTTTTATGTACCAAGTTTCTCATAAAACTTGATTTCTGTTTACAGATTTGTACCTTTTGGATATTCTTTTAATTTTAAAACACATAATTCAGTTTATTATATAATTTAGATTGTGTCGAGAATGATATTTTATCTTATGGTCTTTATCATCTTAATTTACAAAGTGATACTACTTATTGTTCAATGTAAGTTTAGACCAGTTCTAAACGGTGTAATATTAACGAGGATTCTTCTATATTATGGCACCAGAGATCAGGACATATCTCCATAGAGAGAATTAAGAGATTAGTAAAAGATATAGTACTTAGTACTCTAGATTTTACTGATTTTGAGACTTATGTGGACTGCATTAAGGGAAAGCAGACTAACATGTCTAAGAAAGGTGCTAATAGGAGTTTGAACATATTAGAGATCATTCATACTGATATATGCTATCTAGATATGGATGCACATGGTTAGAAATATTTTATCACATTTGTAGATGATTACTCATGATATATGTATATCTATTTGCTTCATAATAAAAATGAAGTATTGGATGCCTTCAAAATCTTTAAGGCTGAAGTTGAAAAGTAATGCGGAAAGCAAACAAAGATAGTGAGATCAAATAGAGGTGAAGAATATTATGGTAGATACACAGAGAATGAACAAGCACCTGGTCCCTTTGCTAAGTTTCTTCAAGAGCATAGGA
The DNA here is from genome assembly GCA_037074535.1 of Gleditsia sinensis. Taxonomy (NCBI): domain Eukaryota; kingdom Viridiplantae; phylum Streptophyta; class Magnoliopsida; order Fabales; family Fabaceae; genus Gleditsia; species Gleditsia sinensis. The sequence goes on along the minus strand of CM073466.1, from coordinate 17,945,930 downwards.
TTTTTATCCAATATACTATGCCTGGTTCTCTAGACCAAAATGGTATTGTGGAAAGAAGAAATCGAACATTATTGAACATGGTGTAGAGTATGCTTAGCAACTCCAATCTTCCTAGATCCTTATGGAATGAAGCACTAAATACGGTTGTGTATATATTAAATTGAGTTCTAACTAAGGCTATCCAAAAGACATCTTTTGAATTATGGAAAGGTTGGAAACTGAGTTTGCGACATATGTGCATTTGGGGATGTCCATCTAAGGTAAGGATATATAATCCATAAGAGAAGAAACTGGGCTCGAGAAGCATTAGTGGGTATTTCATTGGAACTTAATTTCTGCACATGATCATATACAGTCTCATCCTTCCACTTCAAGTGACAGATTGGTTATTGTTCATAGAACCCCTCAAGTACAAACGGGTACTAAACAACCAGTCATTGAGTTTTTATAAGCTAGTCAATTAGATCAAAAATTTTAGAATTTACAAGCAGTTCCTGAACAAGTTGAACCATAAACTCTTCAAGAGGGTGAGGCTACAACATTAAGAAGATCTACTAGAGAGAAAAGATCAGCTGTTCCTAGTGATTTTATAGTGTATCTATAAGAGTTTGACTACAACATAGGAGCTGAAAATAATCCTGAAACATTTTCACAAGCCATGAGTTGCAAAGATTCAAATATTTGGTATGATGCCATGAAAGATGAGATGAATTCCATGAAGAGTAATGGAGTCTAGAAACTTGTAGAGTTGCCTAATGGGGCGAAGGCCATTGGCTATAAATGGGTCTTTAAGACCAAGAAAGATTCATTAGGCAACATTGAAAGAAACAAGGCGAGACTCGTTGCTTAGAGATTTACTCAAAAAGAAAAAATTGATTATACGGAGACTTTTTCTCTTGTATATAAGAAAGATTCTCTTCACATTATTTTGGCATTAGTTGCTTATTTTGACCTTGAGTTGCAATAAATGGATGTGAAACCTGCATTTCTTAATGGTGATATAGAGGAGGAGGCTTATATGAAACAATATGAAGGTTTCTCCTTTAATGATGGTGAGCACTTGGTTTGTAAGTTTAAGAAATTCATATACGGTTTAAAACAAGCCTCCCGTTAGTGATATTTTAAATTCCATGGAGTAATTTCTTCATTTGAATTTGTTAAAAATCCTATGGATCAATGTATATACCAGAAGGTCAATGGGAGTAAAATTTGTTTTCTTATTTTATACGTGGATGATATTTTGCTTACAACCAATGATAAGGGTGTGCTGCATTAGGTGAAACAGTTTCTCTTTAAAAATTTTGACATAAAGGATATGGGTAAGGCATCTTATGTCATTGGCATTAAAATCCATAGTGATAGACCTCGAGGTATTTTAAGTCTGTCACAATAAACCTATATCAATAAAGTTTTAGAGAGATTTTAGATGCAGGATTGTTCACCAAGTGTTGCTCTCATTGTGAAGGGTGATAGATTCAATTTGAATAAATGCTCGAAGAATGATCTTAAAAGGGAATCTATGAAGAACATCTCATATGCTTCTGCCATCAAAATCCCTATGTATGTTCAGGTTCGCACCAGACCTAACATTGCATTTACTATAGAGATGCTCGAGCGATATCAGAGTAACCCAGAAATGGAACACTGGCAAAGAAAGTCATGAGATACCTACAAGAGACCAAAAACTATATGCTTATGTATAGATAGACAGACAATTTGGATGTGATTTCCTATTCATATTCAAATTTTGCTGGCTGTGTTGATTCTTGTAAGTTAACATCAGAATACATTTTCAAGTTGGCCGATGAAGCTATTTCTTAAAGAAGTGTTAAGCAGGCCTTGACTACTACTTCTACTATAGAAACTGAGTTTGTCTCCTATTTTGAGGCCACTTCTCAACGTGTATGGCTTAAGAATTTCATTTCGGGGCTTAGAGTTATGGATTCAATTTCTAGACAATTGAGAGTTTTTTTGTAATAATTCAGTTGCTATCTTTATGGCTAAGAATAATAAAAGTGGAAGTCGAAGAAAACACATCGACATTAAGTACTTCGCCATTAGAGAACGTGTAAAAGAAAAGAAAGTGGTCATTGAGTACATTAGCACTGAATTAATGATTGTTGATCCTTCGACTAAGGGCATGCCACCACTAAAATTCAAGGATCATGTAGAGAACATGGGACTTGGTTCCACTTTATGATTGTATACATACAGGTAATAAATGAAATTCTTATATATTGTGATGTTTTCTCATATTAATGTACACTTTAATTCATTTGAGAAAACATATTTTGTTTTGGACTAAGAATAAACATAGGGTTTATTCATTAAGTTTTCATTACCACATATTTTGTTTTTGACTAAAGGCATGCCACCACTAAAATTTAAAGATCATGTAGAGAAAATAGGACTTGATTCCACTTTATGATTGTATACATATAGGTAATAAATGAAATTATTATATATTGTGATGTTTTCTCATATTAATGTGCACTTTAATTCATTTGAGAAAACATATTTTGTTTTGGACCAAGAATAAACATAAGGTTTTTTTTATTAAGTTTTCATTACCACATTAAGTATAATACTTCAAAAACTAAATGCATTGTATTATATGGTTGATATTACTCGCTTTTAGAGGACCTATCACTATGATTCATGTATTTATTTCTTAAGAAAGTTGTTTGGTGACTCATTTAAGTTATTAGATTAAACGTATGGACCAAGTGTGAGAATGTAACAGTTTTTATTATTAATACATTTAAAATTTTCATTAACCCAATTAACTCACATTAAGATGGTCCAAATGTTTTCCATTCAAGAGTCCCATAATTTCTATGTTTAATGGCTTTCAATGGTCATTATTTGGGTTAAGTGGTGACCCTCCATGTTCTCGATGGTAGAACATTTAAATGGGAGAGTTTTGGTGTCTGAGTCTTCTTTCTTGACATTCCTACGAATCTACACCATCTAGAGATAGGGAGACCGGACTTGGAAGCACCAAAACCTTTGAAAAACTTAAGAAGAAAAGCAATTGCAGAAGGTTGGTGTAATCTTATTTTATTCTACATTTGATTGGTTTATATATGTTACTTTGAGTTTAGAAACATGTTTAGATCATATTGATTATCTTACATTAGATGCATCTCAAAGTTCTCACAAATTTCTTATTAGGAGAGTTACCTATTTTCATTGTAAATTAATGAATATCATGTCTTTGCACATGTTGTATGTGTTCTTTTCTTTCTTTCTTTCTAGCTGTTTTTTTTTTATGATCCTTTTCTTCTCCAATGTAAGATTGATTTTGTACTCCCTCCATAAAATAATTGATAGAAGTGGTCATTATGTTTGGAATTCTAGATGAATTTAAAAGATTATACATTATGTTTCTCTCTTTTTTTCTCCTCTTATAACAATATATTATAGCATCATATTACAAGAAAAATATAAAAATATGGGTAAGTAGAAGAACTCACAAATTTTATTCTATTTTTTTATTCAAATATATTTCTATATAAAATAATCATGCATCCATAGATAATTGGGATATAGCTCTACAATTTTCAACCCATGGTCGAGGTTTTATATGTACTTTTAAAATCCTTCAATTTATTTTTGTGATTTCTCTACCAAATTATTGGGATAATGTTTAGCACCTTCCATCAGATTTAGCAAATTGAGTAGATAATTTTAAAATTAATTTTTTAACCTAGTTTGAAAATATGTTACTATATATCCTCCATTTAATCTTAAATGTTACAATATAATAACTTACGTGCCATGCATTAGTGGTTTCGGCAACCAAAATTTGAAACAACTTACCTTTAGAAGAAATGCTTAGCAATTTAGCATAAAATCACCTTTAAATTCTTTCAATACCTCAATGAATACAATTTTTTTTTCCAAAAAAAATCCGTCTTACTAGCTTTGAAGATTCTAGTGGCATAAAGATTCAGCGGTTATTTCAACTTCCAACAAAGAATAAAAAGTCTACAACTTGGGTAAAATATTTCTAGAAATGTCCTTGTAATAGCAGTAAATTTAATAAAGTTCAAAGTAAAGAAAATTTTGAATCAAAGAGAATCTTGAAAATGGAGATAAGAACCGGTGAAAATAAGTTTATTTATTACATGGATTAAAGAATTACAAAAGGAATATGAAAAATTACGTTCTGGGGTCAAAATGTAATTTCTTAAAAGTTACGAGGTCAAAGTGTAAATAACAAAAATTTGCAAGGACCTCCCTCTAAAAGTGAATTTTTGCAATAAGGTTCCTCGGGATATTTTAAGGGCCTTAGCCGCCTCCAGAACTGCATAATCATATATTTCTCTCTCTCTCCTCCAATTTTCTCCCTGAAAACTCTCTAACTTCTCTATAAGATTTCTCCGCAATTGGACTTCGAATTTCGACACCACCACTGCCAACGGTCTCAAGACGAAGAGTTCTACAAATCCATCCGATTAGTTTTTGGAGAATTTGCTAGAAATTGGATAGAAAATTGAGGGAAAAATCGCCTAAAAAGGTAATCCCCGAAACTCCTATCTGTGGCTGTCTAATACAAAAACTAACACCGTAGATCGATCCAGAAGGCACCGAAACCTTTGGATCTCAAATTTCAGGTCAACCTACCACCGCACGAGCCCCCACGCACCGAATCTCTCTCGACGAGTGAAGCCCACGCGCAGCTCATTTAGTGGCGCGTAGCAGACAAACCCTGTTGCATTAACCAAGCTCCTAAAGGCCAAATTTTTCAAATCTAGAGTCATTTTCAAGGTTTTTGAACCCTCTAAACTCAAATTTAGGGTTTGTTTTGCCAAAATCAAACTCGAAACGAGGAGTTTAGGGTTATTCAACTTGGTACCCTAAATTAGTGAGTAGATAATTCTTCCTTTGACTTGTTTTTACTCTTCTTGAACTTTACATTGGTAAATAAGTATGATTACAGATTATTTATACTTTCATATGTTCTTGAAATGATTTAGAATCTCTGAAATGGTTGAAACATGATATCTAGTTCAAGAAAAGTATGATTTTTGAAATAGACTTTTAAATGCTTTGAATACGTGATTTTTAAATGCATTTCTCATTATATGGCAAAGAAAACATGTTGTACATGTGATATTGATGTATACAATGATATTTTTGCCTCAAAGATAGGCATATGTATATGATTCCCCTGATTGAAATGTTTTGACAGAGGAAATATATTGAAATTGAAAATATTATATTATGATAGAACCTCTGTCTGGTAAATCTGGAATATATGAGAATATGATTTTGTGGAGGAGTCATATTGAAAACACTGTCTGCTAACAACATGTTATGTTAGCCCTGGTGCACTTTGATTGCCTAAGCTAGCAGGAGAGTGGTGCTAACCTCGTTTGACGGCCAATACACGAGAGATTTATGTGAAGGAGGGCAGAATGCCTCCTATTTATATATGGGCAAGATGCCAATTATATGATATGTTATTTTCCTTCCCTTGCTGTGTGCTTGGACAAAGACCCATACAGAGTCCCTTCGTGTGTCCTCTTGAATGGTAGTAGGGTAAACCTCAGCGGAATGCTGAGTTTAGGCAAATCCTATACCACCAAAGTACGGAAAGAGTTAAACTCTGATGTGGTGATTCTGATATAAGATCCTCCGAATAATTTATGAGAAATGTTTTGAAGCATAACATAATTTGGTTAATGATTTTTCAGTATTGAATGTGATTTTAAACTTGATATAAGCATTGTTTATATAGTACCGCATATGGTTTGAAAGATCTTATTATGATTTTTGAACAGAAAATATTTGAAAATGCGAATCCCATGTGGATGTACTTCTGAGATGTAATTTTGATGACATAAATTTTCTTATATGAGTACATCCATGTGTTGATTTGAGAGGTCTTAGGAGGTGTTATCTGCTCACTGAGTTATAAAACTCACTACACGTGATTGATATATTTTTCAGATAAAGACCCAGAGTTTGGTCCTACGGCTTCTTAATCGACTAGGTGTCGTACTTCCGTGGTGAGTCTAAATTATTTTCGAGCTCTCAGTGTTTAAATTGTAATATAAATGTACTCTAGAGTTGCTCTAAATGTCACAGGCAAGATCTTTGTTTCCGCTGTAAAACTGATAAATATAGACCTGACATGTATAATTAGTTATTTTGACATTTGTAAACGTATGATATTACCTTATTATATCATAATATGAAGTTGATTATAAATAAATAAAGATAAAATTATCGGATAGTAATGTTATTTGCGTTCCTAAAGTAGGGGCGTGATAGTCCTCCTAACCGACCTCTCAAAAGTTAGTTTAGTAGTTAGAAGTTTGCACCACGGTAAAACGAGATAGCAAGTGTGTGTGTGTGTGTATATTTCATTTCAATTGAAAATAAAAAATATTACTAAATGAAAATAGTTTTTAAGGAATAAAAATTTTAAATAAAAAAGTGAAAAATAATTTTACTTTTAGAAGGGGATAACTAATATAAAGTTGTAAGATTAAGAGCCAGGATTATGAAAAAGAAAAATGATGGACTATTGTTGTTTTTTGAATTTCAAGGAAACAATATAAAAATGTTATAAAGTACACCGCCATACATATTTTGTCTAAAATCTCTCCATATCTGTGGAACTAAGCACCTGCGATGGAGAGGAGAAAGGTAGCTAAAAAAACTTCTAAAGGATTTATCAAAACAACAAAATCAAACCACAAGAAAATGATGAACTAAAGTCCTCCTAAATAACTATTAAAAAAAATTATTTGTAGGAAGAAAAACAGAGCAATTAGGAAGAAAAACAGAGCAACATGCACATCCATATCCCTACCATAGTTGTAGATGAACTTTTTGACCTCTCTTAAATTAGTTTCTAATACGAACAAGCTTGTTTTCCAAAGTTTAGCGGGAAAAAAAAAGCATTTTAATTTTTTATTAATATACTATAAAATAAAATTTATGATTTATTGAATAAATATTTTAATTAGTTACACACACAAAATTTAATAGAATGATTAAAATATTATTATATATTTAGTAACTATTGTGTAATAATTAAGATTAATAGACCTAAGTTTATAAGATCATGCTACATTTCGGCTTCATTTGTAAAAAGACAAATCCGAATCCGTCAAATTATCATTCAATATAGCATAGAGACTTTTTTTTTAAAAAAAATTAGTATGATTCATATTAATTTTTTTTTAAAACAAATGAAAAAATTATGTTAATACAAAATTATGCACTAAAGTCAACAAATAAAAGATAAAGATAAAATAGATAAATCTTACAAATTTTAAAATTATAAAATAAATAACTAGTATTATAACTAAAAAATCTTAAAATAGATAAAATTTAAGAAGTGTTTTATCTCTTTATTTTCTAATCACAATATGTGTCATATTAATCAAGAATCTAAGGCCTCGTTTAGTTGGTGACAAAAAAAGAAATGTGAATGAGAATAAAAAAAAATAGAATAAAATATTATTATTAAAATTGCATTTATGATATAGAATGGAATGAAATGGAAAACTGACAAAAATACAAAAATATTTTTAAAGAATAAATTTATTAAAATAATATTATTTTGACTTAAAAATTATTTAAAAATATTATAAATAAAAAATAAAATAATTAATTAGTAATATAAAATTTTTTATTAATAATATTTAAAAATAATTTAAATATTATTTATTAATAATAAACAAAATTCAAATAAGAAAAAAAAGGGAAGATATTTTAGAAGGATATTTAAGTCTTTTTATTCCCATTCCATTCATTCCTCTCATTTTTCATCATTTTTAAGAAGTAATCACCATTCCTTCGTACAAGGTAATCTCATTTCCATTGTTTTTATATTATCTCAACCAAACATAATTTTGGATGAAATGAGAATCCACCTTACCATTCCCTCACCTAATTTCCACCAACCAAATATTATCTAAGTTCTAAGAAAACCTTGAAATGGGCTTGGGCTACAATTTATTGCTAATTCAAACAAATCCGTGCTCATCACAATTGCCATAACCATTTTAGTTTAATATATTAATCGTTGAATATCCAATATAGCATCAAAGAACACAGATTTGCTGCATAACTTTGAGGAAAAGGAGTTTCCTAATCTTGCTTGCATATAGTCAATTTTACAAGGAAAATTAGTTTCAAATCCTAGTCATATAAGGTGAAAAATTACTTGGAAAATCAGTTTTTCTACTTCTATATAAGAAAGCACTAATATCTCAATTTTTTGCAAGCAAATTCATCTAAATTTGCGATCCTTCTCTAAAAATTTAAACTCTCATGGCAGGCTGGGACTGTTCACTTTCACTCAGCCTTTACGATGATCCATGGAAGATAAAGAAGGTCCTTACAGATACTGATACTTCATGCTTTAATCAACTCATATTATCTGCAGATTTGGTGCAAAACTTGATGCTACCAGTGTTGGGCGCTGATGCTCATGTAGATGCTGCAACTCAAGAGGGAATCCAACTTCAATTTTGGGATGTGGACACTGAGTCCGACCACCAACTAGTCTTGAAGCAAAGGACGTCTTACATTATCACAGGCAAATGGAACCAAGACTTCATAAAAAGAAGGCGTTTGAATGCTGGGGATGAAATAGGGCTTCAGTGGGATCCATACAATAATCGCTTCAATTTCACTGTTCTTGAACGTGCTTAATTAATCACATGTGAACAACAATTCGTGATATAGTTTGTCTAGGCTTTATTTACTTGTCCTTTTGAGATTTGGAGTATGCTCTCTATTTTTTTATTTTAGTTATGTTGGTCCCCAGACTTAGTGAAGTCATTTAATTTCCCTAGTGATACTAGTGATGTTGCCATTGCGCAGTTTTTGATCTATTATATATTTATTGAGTTTCAGTTGAATATTAAATATATTATTTACTTCTTTTTTTACTTATTTGAAGTTTATTATAGATTAAGGGTTTGTTTGATTTCTGTATTTAAATTTTTAAATCTTTCCAAAATAAAAAATAAAAACTTGTTTCAAAATTTATTTTTTATTTTTATTTTAAAAATAAATTCTGAAATTACTTATTTTTTAAACAACAAAAAAAAAAAACAACTCTTACTTATTTTTATTCTTTTGTTCTTATTTTCTAAATGAACGGTGAAAATGTTGTAAATATAATATTTCATTAATGGCAATGTTGTAAATATCATTCAAATAAGTTTTTCTTATCTTTTAGTTTTAAAACATAGTTCTTTAAACACATCTCTAAACAAGTTTTGAAAAAAAAAACACTTTTAAATAAGGCTTAAATTATTTATCATAAGCCAACGAATATATGCTCTTACTATACACAGTTAAACTATATTCTCTATAGTCAATCTAAGACAAGGTCTACATATAAGTGTATTGAAGAATACATAATGTATTATATCGGTCACTTGAAAGCTCATAATCTCAAAATTTAAAAACACCAAACCCTAAACCTAAACCCCAAATTCCTAAACTCCAAATACTAAATATCAAACACTAAAATGTTAAACCATCAAAACTTAAATCTCAAACACCAAAACTCCAAGATTTCAAAATTCAAATTCAAAACCCCAAAACCTTAAATCAAAAAACTCCAAATGCAAAACCTCTAACCCCTCAACCCCAAACACTAAAACCATAAAACTCCAAACATCAAATCACAAATCAAAAAACCCAAACACTAAATATCAAAACACTATAAGCCCAAGTTCCAAACTCCAAAACCTTAAAATTTGAATCCCAAACTTCCAAATCACCAAATTTCAAATCTCAAACTCCAAATCTTAAAACATAAACCCAAGTCCAAAATGCTTGTAATAACCGTAAAATTTAACGAAAATTTTAGTTAAAGAAAATTTAGAATAAAAGAGAGAATTTTGAAAATAGAGATAAGAACCGTAGAAAATATGTATATTTATTATATGGATTAAAGAATTACAAAAGAAATATGAGAATTTACGTTTTGGCGCGTAATTTTTATTTTTTTGAATGATAGTATTTTGTTATAAGCAAATATATTTTTATTTGTTTAAAAATGATTATGTTTTGTTAAAAGTAAGTAGGCTTTTAATTAAAATAAGTATTGTTTTGCTTAAAATAATTATATTGGCCTCTAATGAATTTTTGTTGTATTTTTAGAAATATTCTTTCTTTTTATATGAAAAAAGATATATATTTCGAGATTTGTTTTATTGCGATTTTTATCAAGAAAAATTATGATTTAAGATTTTAACCAGAGCTTTATGAGAATGTAAATTTTTAGAAATTTTTGAGATATTTTAGGATAAAAAACAGAATTTATATGAATTTATATAAAAGAAAATTCAATTATTAATTATTAAATAATAATTATTATTATTAAAAAAAAAAGAAACATGACAATAAAATGGAGATACGGGGGAAGGAAGACAACAGTTGCAATTTCGAAGAGAAATTGAGAATTTTAAATAGTGAGTGAATAGTAACTTTCAACTTTTTTTTTTCGATCTGGAGTGTCTATTGGCTTCCGATCTCAAAACCGAAGGTGTTATTGGATTCAAGACGAAGAATACTTCAATTTTGACCGATCAATTTTTCAAATCAACCGTTGAATCGCCATAGATCTGAAGTAGAAAATTTCAGAAAAAAAAAAGTAAATCCTGAAACTTTTACTTAGAGACCTATAATTGAAATTCTGACGCCGTAGATAGATTCAGGAGTTAGATAAACCTTAGGATAAGTATATTTTCGGTCATCTAACAGCCTTTTTGTTCGTCGTGAATAGTGACCAAATTCCCGAAGTTGCTTTCTTGATTTTTTGGACCCTCTGAATACGATTTTGTGGTTTATTTGATCGAATTGAGATCAGAAAAATACATTTTAGGGTTATCCAATCTGGGGCCCTAATCTTGTAAGTAGATGATTCTTTCTATGACTTGTTGTTACTCTTCTTGAACTTTATATTGATAAATGAGCATGATTATTACATTGATAAATGAGCATAATTACATGTTATTTATACTTTCATATGTTCTTGAAATGATTTAGAATATCTGAAATAGTTGAAATATGATATCTAGTTCAAGAAAAATATGAGTTTTGAAACACTTTGAACATGATATTTTTAAATGTATTTCACATTACATGGCAAAGAAAATATGTTATGCATGTGACATTGATTTATACAGTGATATATTTGCTTCGGATATGGGCATGTATACATGATTCCCCTGAATGGAAAGTTTTGACAGATGAATATTCTGAGACTGAAAGTTTGTATTATATTGAGAATTTTATACTGGATTATGTGGCATATGTTCATATGATATTTTCTGTGAAGGAATCATATTGGAAACACTGTCTACTAACAGCAGGTGATGTTAGCCCTGGTGCGCACCTTGATTGCCTCAGCTAATAGGGGAGGTGGTGCTAACCTCGTGTGAGGGCTAACACACGGGAGATTATATGTGAAGGAGAGTGGAATGCCTCATATATTTATATGGGCGAGATGCCAGTTATATGAGATGTTATTTGCCTTCCCTTGCTGTGTGCTTAGGAAAGACCCATATAGAGTCCCTTCGCGTGTCCTCTTAAATGGTAGTAGGGCAAACCTCAGCGGGATACTGAGTTTAGGCGAATCATATACCACCAAAGTACGGAATGGGTCAAACTCTGGTATGGTAGTTCTGATACGGGATCCTCCGAATGTTTTATGAGAAATGTTTTGATGCATAACATAATTTGATTTATAATTTTACAGTATTGAATATGATTTTGAACTTGATATGATCATTGTTTATACAGTACTGCATACGGTTTGAAAGACCTGTTTATGATTTTTGAATAGAGAATATTTGAAAATGTGAGTCTCATATGGTTGTACTTCTAAAAAGTAATTTTGTTGACATAAATTTTATTATATGAGTACATCCATATGTTGATCTGAGAGGTCTTAGGAGGTATTATCTGCTCACTGAGTTGTAAAATTCACTACATGTGGTTGACATATTTTTTCAGATAAAGACTCAGAGTTTGGTCCTGCAACTTTTTGATCGACTAGGTGTCGTACTTCTGTGGTGAGCCTAAATTATTTTTGGGCTCTCAATGTTTTATATTTGTAATATAATTGTACTCTAGAGTTGCTCTGAATGCCACAGGCAGGATCCCTGCTTCTGTTGTACTCTGATATATATGGAATTGATCTGTATATGGTATATGTATGGAAATACCTATATGTATCTGTTTTCTTGAAAATAATTAGAATTTTCATGTTTATGGGAATTATATGTTTATAGTATACGTGTTTTACGTACCCTAAAATTAGGGGTGTGACAATGCTAAACACCAAACTCTAAAATCCATACACAAAAAATCAAAACTCCAAATCTCAAACTCCAAATTTCAAATCTCAAAACTCTACACTCGTGTTAGGATTCAAGATTTTGTGTTTAGGGTTAAAGATTTAGTGTTTGTTGTTTATAGTTTACAGTTTAGAATTTAAGGTTAAAGGCTTTAGAGTTAAGAGTTTTGGAATTTGAAATTTTGGGGAGTGTTCTCTATCTAATTACAATAAAAATAGCAACAAAAAATGTAAAAAAGAGTTTATTTTTTAAAATATATTAACAAACTTTTAGTCATTAAGATCCAATTATTCATTCTTATGCCAAAATATTTTAATGGTGAGTCGTCCAACTTTTGGAGGACTCTCCATGTTGATTTTTTTTATATATATTGTAATGATTATAAACAGTTAAAAAAATAAATATGGCAAGTCATTCAAGTTTTGGATGACTCACATTGAGTTAAGATAGGTGAGTCATACATTGTCACAACCCATATTTCTAAGCATGTGACTAACTTGCATGGGAATGAGGGCTAACTCATCTAGTAAGCCTAACTAAACAGAAACACAGTGCAAGAAAAAAAAAGGGTTATATATATATAAAACCATAGCCATTCAAAATGTTTATCAAAAATCCATTTCTTACTTAGAAACATAAATAAAGATCTAGTTTTAAACAAATTACATCTCAAAAAAGTACTACTTACGTAAAAAAATTAAATTATTCAAGATATTTTATGTTGAAATACAAATTGAAATATCAAATTCCAAATTTATACAACCAACTTGTCAAACTAGTAAGTCAAGTACGCATAAGAAACATGAATCATGCTTGTGGTAATAGAACAACTCTAAATTCCTAACAAGTAGCCAAATAATCTAATAAGCTAAGCCCAAGAACAAGATTGAGCTCACCGTGTATAGACTATCCTCTAAAGCTTTTGCTACACACACTGATATGACTTTAGGCTATTTGAAATAGGCGAAAATAGATGAGAGACATGAGACTTTGACTTAGTGAGCAAATAATAATCCATAATGGAATAAGATAATTATACCATATATTAGTATATAATGTATTCGTGTACTATGTATCATTCATGTTTAATCTTTTTAAATTAAATCAAATTGTATTTTGAGTTTATGACTTCAAATTTAAAATTTATGTGCTCACTCACAGAAGACATTCAAGTTTTATGTTCTAAATGTCCAACCCATATCAACAATGCACTATTCTCAATTTGTCAACTACTAACCTTTCATACCGTTGATTTAAAAGTAAGAATATGCATCTTTCAAGGACTTAATATTCATAAGTTTAGTCTTTTATGAATTTTCCTTTAAGCATTCTCATTCCTATTCCCATTAGCTACATACACAATAATTTCACTTCTAACATAAAATTTCATTTAAAATAAAATACCAAAACTAGTTTATATGTTGCAACATGCAAGAGATCTATCTCTTACAGACCTATTGCTTGATTTTCACACCCATTTTTCCCTTTACCTTTATCCTTGCTATGTTCATATATCTTGATTATGATCTTTTAGATCCAAACTTCACATATAAGAGTTCTAACTGAATCTCATACAAAGGTGATTCAATATTCAAATTTACTCATAACACTTTTAACCTTTAAATAATTCAATGGAGCCCAACTCTTTTATTATATTTATCTTTAAGTTTAGATGGGGGGATTCTGTATTAAAACTATATTATTCTCAAACAGATAACAATGGAGGATAAATCATTAAATTAATCGTTCATACAAATAATAAGAAGCATTCCACCACTTCTTTTAAAACAAATCACGTGTGTTGATTAGCACACATGGCTAACAACATTCATACTAGTTAGAGTTTCAAGGTGCATCAAAGTTAGCATCTTCTTATGCTAACACCTGTTTGGTTCAATTTTAGAAAGGAATAAAAATGAGAATTGAGAATATAATGGAATAGAACGGAACAGAATAAAATAAAATATTGTGATTAAAATTATATTTGGTATGACAATAAAAAAGAATAGAATAAAAACTTATAAAAAGATAAAAATACCATTAAAGAGTAAAATTATTATAGTAATATTATTTTAATTTAAAAATTATTTTAAATATTTTAAATAAAAAATAAAATAAATTATTATTAATATAAAAATTTGAATTAAATTTTGTTAAACAGTATTGAAAATTTTAATATATATATATATATATATATATATATATATATATATATATTATAAAATATTTTATAAATAAAAAAATAATGAAAAGTATTTTAATCTTTTTATTTTCATTTTCTTCGCACTATTTACTTTCTATTTATTTTCAGAAGTAATTAAGATTTTTTTGTAGAAAGTAATCATTATTCTGTGAGATTCACATTTGTTATCAATTTCGATGGAATTTAGATTCCTATTTTATCACCTGGATTTTTGCTACCAAATGAGAAAAAACTTTTGGACATTTTTATCGCACTTTTTAAATAAAATATTGATTTTTATCCCACATTAAAAACTATGGACATTTTTATCTTATTTTGGCTCAATTATAGTTGAGTCATCCAAATCTTGTCCGACTCAGACACCTTAACCCAACGTTGAGTCGTCCAAGGACCAGATGACTCAAGTTGGGAATTTGTTGGAGAATGGATGACTTTTATTTATTTTTAATTATTTACATTATAATCATTAAAATATTAAAAAAAACCATGGCGAGTATTTCAAAGAAGGGACGACTCGCCATTAAAACATTTTAATGATTAAAACTTTTTAATACATTACAATATTTTCATGAATATAATTTTAAAAGTTATATATTAATTAAAATCAAATTATTAATGAAAATAAAATATAAATTCATTTTATTAACAAAATTGGAGTTATAGTAAATACAAAAATAAAATATTATAGTAATGCAATTATAATATATTAAAATTGGAGTTATATTAAAGAAAATGTTTATATGAAAATATATTTTATTTACATTATATAAATGTAATAGTCTTAAAATTTAAAAAAAATATAAATTAAAGAAAATTTTGAATAAAAGAGGATTTTAAAAATGAAGATAAGAACCATTGAAATTATATTTATTTATTACATGGGTTGAAAGATTATAAAGAAAATATAAGAATTTATATTTTTGGGGCAAAATGTAATTTTTTAAAAGTTTAAAGGTCAAACTGTAAATAAGAAAAAATTCCAAACACCTCACTCTAAAATTAATTTTTTGCAGAAAGGTCCCACAAGATATTTTAAAGGACCCAGCCACACAAGGGTCGCTGACAATTTCGGATTTCTCTCTCTCCCCTCCAAATTTTTCTCTCCCAAAATCTTGAAACTTCTCTCTAGAATTCTACCGCTTTTGGACCTCAAATTTCGACACCACCACCACCAATGGACTTAGGACAAAGAGTTCTACAAATCCATCTGATTAGTTTCTAAAAACTTGGCCAAAGATTAGCCATAAAATGGAAGGAAATATCACCTAAAGAAGTAATTTCCGAAACTCCTAACTGTGGTTTTTAAAAGCAAAAACTAATATCATAAATGGATCCAGAAGGTACTAAAACCCACTTGCAGCGCGTGACGCCCACTCGCAGTCTCTACAGCAGCGCGTGACTCCAACATTATATTGCATTGACTTGTGTTGACCGAGCTCCCAGATGCTGAATTTCGTAAATCCGAAATCATTTTCAAGGTTTTTTGACATTCTGAACTCATTTTTGGGGTTTATTTGGCTAGATTTGGACCGAAAACATAAACTTTGGGGTTGTTCAACTTGAAACCCTAACTTTGTGAGTATATGATTCTTTCTATGGCTTGCCTTATACTCTTCTTGATATTTAAATGTGTAATTGATTATGTTTATAAGTTATTTACACTTTTATATATTTCTAAAATGGATTAAATTATTTGAATTATTTACAATCTGAAATATAGTTTAAGAATAGTATAGTTTTGAAAATAAATTTCTGAACTCATGGTATATTTGATACCACATGTATTTTTCATAAAATGATAAAATTGAATATTTATGCACGTGACATTGATTTATAAAACTATATGATTGCCTCGAAAAAGGGCATATATATGTGATAAACCCTGATTGAAAAATTTATGAAAAATGAGCTGTAATGAGATTGAAAGATCTGTTTTAAATGATATGAAATATGTGCATATAATAACTTTTGTGGATGAATCCTATTAGAAACATAGTTTGCTAACAACAGGTGATGTTAACTTAATGCACCTTGATACCTCAGCTAGCAGAGGTGGTGCTAGTCTCGTGTGAGAGCCAACACTCGGGATATGATATGTGATAGAGAGTGGGATACTTTCTATCTGGGCAAGATGCTAATTATATGATATGTAATTTGCCTTCTATTACTTTGTACTTAGGAAATTGTCCATATTAAAGTCCCTTCGTGTGTCCTTTTGATTGGTGGTAGAGTAAATCTTGGCTGAGATGTTAAGTATAGGCAAATTCTACACCAACAAAGTACGAAAAAAATTAAACTCTGATATGGTAATTTTAAAATGGGATCCTCCTAATAGTTTTATAAAAAATGTTTTGATGTATATCAACGTTTGATTAATGATCATATTATATCATAAATGGTTAAAGATATCTGAATGTGATTTGAATTGAGAATATTTAAAAATGCGAGTCCCATATAAATGTATTTCTAAACTATAATTTTTGATGTGATAAATTTTAATATATATAAGTACATCCATATGTTGATCTAAGATGTTATAGGAGGTATTATCTGCTCACAGAGTTGTTAAACTTACTACACGATGCTTACATTTTTTTTTAGATAAAGAATCAGAGTTTGACTTTGCAGTTACGTGATCAGTTAGGTGTTGTATTTTTTGGGTGAACCTACATTGTTTTCAAGGTTTGTAATGTTTAAAATATTATGTCATTGTAATCTAGAGTATGCTCTGAACGCCACAGATAAGATCCCTGCTTCTGCTGTAATTTTGATAAATGTAAATTTGACATGTATAATTGGCTATACTGAAAACTTGTAAACGTATGATATTTTTTTATGATATGTGATATTGTGAAACTATATGCAAATAAATAAGTGGTAAAGTGTTCTATTAGTTGTGTTATTCGTATTCCATTAAATTAGGGTGTAACAATAAATAAATGATATTATGACATTTATATAATTTAAATAAATTATAATACTTTTATTATTTTATTCTTATTCTACCTTTATTTAGTTAATTAGGGTAATAAAATTTTCAAAATTGGCTCAATAATTAATCTTAAATAAAAATCAAATTTATTTATTTATTTCTTCTTTTTCAAATTAAAATAAAAAGAGCAATAGAGAAAGTTAAAAAAAATATCTTTCCTTTCTAATATATTAATATATTTTTAGTCATTAAGATCCAATTATTCATTGTTATACGAAAATATGTTAAAATCAAAAGTTCACCAATTCTAATACTTGTTAGATATTTGTAAACGATTAAAAAAAAATCTTTTTAATGATTATAATGTATTGAAAAAGAATTGAACTAAAATAATGTATTAAAATATTAAAATAATAAACATAGTGAGTCGTCAAAAGGCTGAACGACTTACCATTAAAATATTTTAATGATTATAATTTTTTTAATACAATTAAATATTTTAATTATTATAATTTAAAATTTTAATATTAATTAAAATACAATTATTGATGAAAATGTAATGAAAATTTATTTTTTAACAAAATTGGAGTTACAGTAAATAAAAATATAAAATAATAGAGTAATAAAATTGTAAATATATTAAAACTGGAGTTATATTAAATATAATTTTTACATTAAAGCATATTCTTATTTTATAATATATAAAAATTATATTATTTAATTTATATACTTTAAATATGTTATAATATTTTTTATTCTAATCCAACCTTTACTTATATAGTTAATAGAGTAATAAAATCTTTCAAATTGGTTCAATAATTAATGAATTTTAAATTAAAAACAAATTTATTTATTCATTAGTTATCTTTCTAATTAAAATGAAAAGAGCAACTGCGAATATAGAAAAGAGTTATATTTTTTTGTAATATATTAGGAAATTTTTAGTCATTATGATCCAATTATTCATCGTTATACGAAAATATGTTAAAATCAGAAGTCCTCTAATTCTACTACTTGTTAGATATTTGTAAACGATTAAATTTTTTTTAATGATTATAACTTTTTAATGACTATAATGTATTAAAAATGATTTAATTACAAATATTAAAAAATTAATAAACGTAGTAAGTGTCCAGAGGCTGGATGACTCAGTATTAAAATATTTTAATGATTATTATTTTTTCATAAGTTGAAATCTTTTAATGATTACAAATTATCGATGAAAAGATAAGGTAAATTCATTTTTTTAACATAATTAAATTTATAGTAAATAAAAAATAAAATATTATATTAATAAAATTATTATCTATTAAAATTGGTGTTATATTAAAGATAATGTATATTTAAAATATCTTCCTATTTTATAATAAATAAACAGATTATATTATGTAATTTTTATAATTTAAATACATTATAATATTTAATATTTTTATTCATAATTATTATTATGAAAAGTTGTATAAGTACCCCACATAAGTTTTCAAAACAATTGTAAATTTAAATTTTAAATAACGTAAAAAGTAAATGGATTACTACACTAAATTATGAATTCAAGAACTTTGCAAATAACATAACTCATATCTTTCTGTATGTTCTTTTCCCACAAAGAAGATACTTAATATGAAAATGATTTATTTAGTAGTTCACTGCTAAGTTAAGTCTATAATATTTTTATTTACTAATATAGAACTAATTAAGCCTTTCTAATTTTCATTGTACTTTGGATGGTTCTATGAGAAAGGAAGTTCTTCTACTCTTAGATGCATCTCAAAGTTCTCACAAATTTCTTATTAGGAGAGTTAACTATTTTCATTGTAAATTAATGTAGATCATGTCTTTGCACATGCTGTATTTGTTCTTTTCTTTCTTTCTTTCTAGCTATTCTTTTTTTTTTTTATGATCCTTTTCTTCTCCAATGTAAGATTGATTTTGTACTCCCTCCATAAAATAATTGATAAGTTAAGTCTATAATATTTTTATTTACTAATATAGAACTGATAATGATTGTCGTGATCTACCAAAAATATTACCGAACCCCTATAAAGAATGCAATATAGGGTAACTCCGGATCATCTCTCAAGGAATGCTAAGGTTAAATGATAGTTTCAAGATCTCAAAAAGGGGGTTTTGGATTTTAACACAATCAAATTAGAACACAAGTGAAAAATTAGACAAAGATTATATTATCAAAAATGCAACCTCACTAGACATTCTTCAAGAATTAGTTCGGTTTATCCTAGACTAAATGTGATTAATCAAGTCGTTGGTTAATTTTAGTTATAACCGAAATCTCTGCATCATAACCATCTTCTCCTATAGAATCATCATTCAAAAATTGATCAACAACATATATTACAAATCCATGCAATTACATACAACTTGTAATCTGTTATTTATCTAAAAATCGAATATCAACCAATGTATTTCCTTTGTTTCATGCAATAGAATAAAGATTCATAAATCAAGATTATATCTCATACATCAAATTTGAATGGATAACAAAAATCTCTATATATTCATACAAGATTCAAAATACTCCAGAAAACAAAAAAGATGACATAAACTCAATTACAATATAAATGGAGTCTCAAAACCTAACCGAATTCAAGAAGGAGTTTAGCTGGTTACAAGGGTCTCTACTCTTCTATGGATGTCCAAGATCAGCTCCAAAGGTTGAAGATGAAGTTAGAAATGTATGAGAGAGTCCGATCTAGTCAAAATGGGGAATTCCTTCCATTTTTACAAAAGGGAAGGAATCATAATCATCAAAACCGTCCAAGACCACCTTTGTCAAGTCTACTTTCGGCTGCATGTTTTCCTCCAACATTGTACCACTAATTACGGGTCCAAAATACTTCTAGCTGGAAAACTTGTCTTCATATGGATTGTTTCTTTATGTCTTACGGTTCCAATGCCACCAAAATCATGCCAAACGGACAACCCTATCTCACTTTATGGTCATTTAATCACCCAAAGGTCAGATTCCGTTTTTGCTGTCCTTGTCTTGGACTCTTAGTCTAATTACGGGTCCAAGATTCTTCTGGCTGGCAAACTTGGCTTCATATGGATTGTTGCTTTGTGTCTTACGGTTCCAATGCCACTGAAAGCCTGCCAAACGGACAACCCTATCTCATTTTATGGTCATTTAATCCCCCAAAGGTCAGATTCTGTTTTTGTTGTCCTTATCTTGGACTCTTAGTCTAATTCGGCTCACTGGACCTCTGAATTGGATCTTGGGCTCTTCATGAAAGTTATAGACATTTGTCTTATCTTTCCTACAAGATCAAAATTATAATTTTTAGTGGTTGCAAACTCCATATATAACAAAAATACAGAGACAAGTTCAAAAAGACGGAAATGCTGGAAAAAATGCCAAAGACCAAAATAGAACTCAAATCATAAAACATAGCTTAAGTGATAGAAATAAGTGTAGGAGGGGATGAAAACACTATATATGATGATCAAATAATATATAAAAATGATGTTTATCAAATTCTCCCACACTTTTCCTTTGCACGTCTCGGGCAAACTAGAATTCAAACTAGAAAATAAAGGAAACAATCAAGGATTTACATTCCAACAACTTTCAAGAATGCAAAAGTTAAGTGAGCAAGAAGAACGATAAACACTTTAAGGAATCAAGACATTCATGAATTTATTTCTTACACTTCCAACTAAAAAGCATGGAGATTTCAATTGAATTATGTGAACTAAGAATGATAGATTCTCACATGATACACTCTCAATTCTCAAGTGTTTAAAAAAAAGGTTTATGTTTTCACTCAATACAACTCATGAAAATTTGCACTACCATAGGCTTGCTTCTGTTCTAATCTCCACTAATTTTAGACACATGCATGCACAAATCAAAAGGACTTTATTTAAAGTTGTAATGGGGCTAAGGAAAAGGAAAGGATGAAAAAGATAACATGGGTATGGAAAATTAAAACTAAAGAGAGCATGAGAACATTGGGAATTAAAATGAGCAATATGCACCAAAAATTTTCATCCAAAAGTTCTATACATCTTTGTTTCTTTTCTTTTCTCTTTTTTTTTTCATTTTTTTCTTGATTCATTTTTTTTAATAAACTCTAAAATTCACATAGCCAATTGATTTCAAATTGCACAAATTCTTCTCCCCCACACTTGAATTTGTCCGTCTCAGACAAAGAACAACTCATCAAATGATCAACCAATGCTCTCCTACTCCCTAAGGTAAGGTAGAATCATGCTTTCATGCTTAAGGTTTGTAATGAGCGAATTGGAAATATTAAGTTCAAAGGGAAAATGTATTAGGTAGGCAATTTGGTTAACTAGCTAAATGTAAGAAAAGAGAGCCTTCATTACATTCATGCATGCATATGAGAATGTAGTCTCAAAAAGAAGCAAAGCAAGTTCTAGAGTGTCAAACTTTATGAGTGTAATCCACACAAGAATAGAATAGAGAATGACAATTGGCCCAAATGCTGACTAAGTATGCACTAACATGCTTAATCCATTTATTCAATGTCTATCACCAAACTAGCTAGCTAAGAGATGCAAGAAACGCATTCAGTCATGCTTTAAACCTCAAATTTTGAAGTGCTTCAAGCTCACAACCTTTACAAATCTCAAAGCTATTGAGAATGCAAATAAAAAATTGCAATATGAAAATAAACTTAGCATAAGAATTTTTTTTTTATCAAAACAAAACAAGAATAAGTGGAAAATATTCAAGTGTAGGCATAAGTATAATGAACTCCCTCAAGTTAGGTAAACAGCATCAGCCAAAACTAACTCTTCAACCAAATTCTCTTTAGCTCCCACATGAAATTGTTTGAGTCGATTTCCGTTGACTTTGAAAGTCCTCCCCGTAGTCACATCTTGAATTTCAACTGCACCATAAGAGAAAATATTAGTGACTAAAAATGGACCCTCCCATCGGGATCTCAATTTTCCTGGTATAAACTTAAGGCGAGAGTTGTATAAGAGCACTTTATCCCCCTCTTTGAATTCCTTTCTAAGGATTTGCTTGTCATGAAAAGACTTAGTCTTCTCTTTGTATATTCGGGAATTCTCATAAGCCTCTAATCAGAGTTCTTCTAGTTCTTGAAGTTGCAATTTTCTTCCGACTCCGGATTGGTCTATGTCTAAGTTACAAGCCTTTACTGTCCAATGAGCCTGATGCTCTAGCTCCACTGGAAGATGACATGCCTTACCAAAGACAAGCCTATAGGGTGACATACCTATAGGTGTCTTATAAGCAGTCCTATAAGCCCATAAAGCATCATCTAGCCACTTACTCCAATCTTTTCTATCTGGTCTCACTGTTTTCTCCAAAATTTGTTTAATCTCACGATTGGAGACCTCGGCTTGGCCATTTGTTTGAGGATGATAAGGGGTTGAGACTTTATGAGAGACACCATATTTACTTAACAAGGTTTTCATGTTTCTATTGCAAAAGTGAGATCCTTGATCACTAATGATTGCTCTGGGTATGCTGAACCTGCAAAAGATGTTTGATCTAACAAAATTTACAACAACACAAGAATCATCAGTTCTTGTGGGAATGGCCTCCACCCATTTGGAAACATAATCAACAGCCAATAAAATATAAACAAAGCCAAATGAGACAGGGAATGGACCCATGAAGTCAATACCCCAAACATCAAAGATTTCACAAAACAATAAAGGTTGTTGGGGCATTTCGTTCCTACGAGTTATATTTCCTACTCGTTGACATTGTTCACAAGATTTACAAAATATATAGGCATCATGAAATAAGGTAGGTCAATACAAACCAGAATCTAATACCTTCCTTGCAGTTCTCTGGGGACCAAAATGACCTCCACAAGCATAGGAATGACAAAAGGAAAGTACAGAATGAAACTCATAATTAAGTACACATCTTCTAATTATTTGGTCACTACAAAACCTCCATAAATAAGGATAATCCCACACATAGTATTTAGCTTCACTCTTGAATTTATGCATCTGTGCGCGTGTGGGATTTAAGGGCAACACATGTGTAACCAAATAATTTACAATGTTAGCATACCATGGAAACTCACCACGCAGCTGTAAAAGCTGCTCATCTGGGAATAAATCTTGAATGGGAAGAGAATCAGATGCTCTCTCTATTCTGCTCAAGTGGTCAGCAACCACATTTTTTGCTCCACTCCTGTCTCGAATCTCTAGGTCAAATTCTTGAAGAAGGAGCATCCATCTAATTAACCTCAGTTTGGCATCGGGTTTCTTTAAGAGGAACTTGAGAGCTGCATGATTAGAGAAAATTATCACATGAGAACAAAGCAAGTATGATCTAAATTTATCTAATGCAAAAAAAATTGCTAAAAGCTCTTTTTCTGTTGTGGTATAATTTGCTTGGGCAAAATCAAGTGTCCTCGAGGCATAATAAATGACATATGGAGCTTTATCAACTATTTGGGTAAGGACTGCTCCCACGACATAGTTAGATGCGTCATACATCAATTCAAATGGAAGCGTCTAGTCAGGTGATTGGATGATGGGAGTTGAAGTAAGAGCCTTCTTAATATGGTTAAATGCATCCTTGCATAATGGGTTGCAAATGAAGTCCATATCCTTTTGTAGCAAGTTGGATAACGAAAGGGCAATTTTGCTGAAGTTACGAATGAAGCGCCGATAGAATCCTGCATGGCCAAGAAAGGAATGAACTTCCCGCACACTTGCAGGGTAAGGTAAAGCAGTAATAACATCAATCTTATCAGGATCTACCTCTGTAATAACCCTCAGCTAATAAAACCTTTGAAGGTTAAGTACAAATCATTTGAAACAAGGAAGTTGAGAACAATGTAAAATTTTAGAGCGTTTCTGACCTTTTGTCACTCATATAAGCATAACTCTCTCATATGAAATCTAAATTAAGTAATTCCAATTTCTAATAAAATATAAGACATATATCTACAACTTTCATGTTGGGAACTTTTGCTAATTCCGTGAATATTATAGTGATAAGAGGCAAAAACTGCAGCATAGTTTGGTCTGGACCTTTGCTCACTATTTTATGTATAACTCCTTCATATGAACTCCAAATTAAGTGATTCAAGTGGCTACGGAAAGCTAACTACAACTTTCATGTTGGACGTTTTGTCAAATTTGGCGAAATGAGTTCGCCACGGCGAGAAATTTTCGCCGCGGCGAGAATGCTGCAGCATTTTCCCGAGAGCATGAGTTTTTCTGATTTCGATCTCGCCGTGGCGAAAATATGCTCGCCGCCGGCGAAAATCGCGGCTCGCCGTGGCGAGATTCATCAGATAGGCATTTTTAGCGGTCCCCCCTCCCATTTTCCTTCATTTCCTCCATAGCTGGACCTTCCTCTCTCTCTCTCTAGAATTTTCTCCACCTTCTCTCTAAGATATCTCATCATCCGGACGTCCGATTTGAGCAAGCAAGGTACCGTTGGACTCGTGGGAAGAAGAGCTACAAACCCCACCGATCCGTTTTATCGGAAAACTGCCAGATTGTCATCGAAAAATCGCATGAATAGTAACCTCCAAGGTAAATTCCGTCCAATCGCATTTTAAGCTTCGTTTTTACCGAAATTCTTTGCATAGATAGTCTTAGAATTAGTTTCTATGCTAGAATATAGGGTTTTTAGGTTTTGGCGTGAATAGTGTTTTCGGCGAGTGAATAGTATTTTCTGGCATGAATAGTGACGTTTAAGATTTATCTAATTTTCATGTTATGTCTATGTTTTCTAGGTTGTTGAGCCACTACGAGGTGAAATTCTCGTTGTTTGACTCCTAGTACGGTGAGTGGGTTTTTCATACTATAGCGCATGTTTTAGAAATTTGATTTATAACTCTCTCGTATGATTTTAACTAGTTGGAATGTATGTTAAATTGTTTTACCGCTTTGAAAACCAATATGTTCCAACCATGTTAGAAATTATAAATTTCAATATTAGTTGAACCATAGGTATGCAGGGTAAGCATCTAGACTGATAATTCTCCATTTGAGCTAGATTTATAGAAATGTGAACTTAGTCATAGAAATGAACTAAGTTAGCCATGAAATGATTTGATGCATGCGAACATCTATGCGACGTCTACGGACGATATGTTTAAAGGGAAAATTTATGATGATAAAAGTCTCCATGGGAATACATAGATAAAACATAATTTAGAACGAAATTTTATGCATGAAAAGAGCTAGATGGAGAATTATCGCTTTATTATAATGTTATTGAAATGTTTTACTTTAAACTTTTTGAATAGCATATTTCAAATGTTTTCTATTGGAGGGACCCTTTTAGATCATTGTTAGCTAGCCGCAGGGAGTGCTAGCCCTAGTGCACCATGGTCATGCGAAGGCTTCGGCCTAGGATACTGTGACGGATATGACTGCCTAAGACACAGAGATTTAGGGTGGACTTATGTCTACGCCTACAGTGATTGCCATACCCTTGCTATGTGCTTGGAGGATTTAGGGTGGACTTATGTCTACGCCTACAGTGATTACCATACCCTTGCTATGTGCTTGGGGGATTTAGGGTGGAATTATGTCTACGCCTACAGTGATTACCCTACCCTTGCTGTGTGCTTGGGGGAGATGATAGATATGTTAGGAAAGACCTCCAATAAACTAGTGCATTTTTTCTTAAAGATTAAATATTTCTAAACAATCTCATTCATCATTGTTATTGTATAAATAACTTCATTTATTACTTACCATGCATAATTGATTTGCTCTACTGTTACTGATTTAAATCCTGATTTATCTTTTGAATATACATTTAAACTGTTTAGCTTTTCTTTCAATAAATTATGGTTAAATACTTAATGTTTCTATTATTATCTTTACATTTGGATTTCAATTATTAAACCCATTGCGAAACACTCGTGCTTGGTTTGCCCTATTTCAGTTATAGCATGATTTACCCATTCACTGAGATGTGGTCTCACCCCTCTTCTGTTTTTTCCCCACAGATGGTCAAAGAGACTTTGATCCAGTTACAGTTTCGTAGAAGGCTGAATATAGCATTGGTGAGCCCCAGTTTGGGTAAGGCTATTTTATAATAATTGTCTAATTTAGTTTATGTCTAGAGTAACTCCATGAATTTACAGGCAGGATCCTCGCTTTTTGCGTACTTTAATATGTTGTTTGAAAAAATGGTTTTATATTTTACAACGATGTTTGTATTATGAGGCCATGGGCCAAGTTGAATCAGAATGTTGGATTCATGAGATATCATGAGATATATATATATATATATATATATATATATATATACATATATACAGTATTTTCTTATATTGGATGTGGCATATGTGGCCAGTTATATTTATTATGTACTCTGGATTGTGTGCTAGATGTTTGTATGTGCTATGTGTTAGGCTTGCGGTTAGGGGGAAACCCTTATGCCGTGCCGGTCATGTGTTCCATCATTTGGGGCCGTGACAACCTCTATGCCCTTTTTAGAAATTATATGCCCTAAAACTATACCTTGTTCTACCATGAAATGACATTTTTCAAAATTTAAAACACGATTAGTTGTAGTGCACCGATGTAATACCTTAGATAGACTGTCTAAGCATTCATCAAAGGAAGAACCATATATGGTGAAATCATCCATGAATACCTCCATACAGTTCTCTAAAAAATCAGAAAAGATACTCACCATGCAACGTTGGAATGTACCTGGAGCATTACAAAGACCGAATGGCATTCTCCTGTATGCAAAAGTGCCAAATGGGCATGTGAATGTGGTATTCTCCTGGTCTTCTGGGGCTATATGTATTTGAAAGTAACCAGTATATCCATCCAGAAAATAATAGTGTGATTTTCCTGCTAGACGCTCTAACATCTGATCAATAAAGGGAAGAGGGTAATGGTCTTTACGGGTGGCTTGATTAAGCTTTCTATAGTCAATACACACCCTCCAACTATTCTGAACTCGAGTGGGAATAAGTTCATTATGCTGGTTGGCTACCATTGTCACTCCTGATTTCTTTGGGACAACTTGCACTGGACTTACCCATTTGCTGTCTGAAATTGGATAGATTATACCAGCTTGTAGAAGTTTGGTTACTTCCTTTTTAACCACATCTAGAATCAATGGGTTCAGTCGCCTTTGTGGCTGCCGTACTGGTTTAACATCCTCCTCAATTAAAATCCTATGCATGCAAGTGGAAGGGCTTATGCTAGGTATATCTGCAAGTGCCCACCCAATTGCCCTCTTGTGCTGTTTCAAAATGTTCAACAATTTTTTTTTCTTGATCAAGTTGAAGGTTCTTAGCTATAATGACTGGCAGCTGCTCATTCTCTTCTAAAAATGCATATTTAAGATGCTCAGGAAAAGGCTTAAGCTCTAGTATGGGCGACTGCACTATGGAAGGGAGTAACTTTGCTACTGGTGCATCTACTGCATAAGCTCCTGCATATTCAACATTTTCTAATAATGCCATAGAACCATCAAGTACTTTGGAACCATCCACTTCTGTAGAATCTATGACAAAATCATCATTCTCTAAGAATGCATTGATTTCAGAACAAGCAAAACAAACAACAACATCAACACAATTACAGCATAGGGAATCATCAAATAGAAGCACATCAGGAAATTCAAAGGAGAAACTGTCGTAGACCTCATCGACCAATTCATCAAGAATATCAATGCAGAAAAGAGAATGATCTTCCATGGGGAGTCTTATTGCATCAAAGATATTAAACTGCACAACATTATCGCCAAACTCCATAGAGAGGGTTCCTGCATGCACATCTATCTTGGTCTTGGCAGTCTTGAGAAAAGGTCTCCTAAGAATGATTGGAGTTTTATTGAATGATGACTCTCCTTCCATATCTAGAATGTAGAAATCTGCAGGAAAGACCAATTCATTAACTTAGACCAGTACATCCTCAATTACTCCAGCAGGGTAAGCATTGCTTCTGTTGGCCAGTTGAATCACTACTCCTGTTTGTTGTAATAGGTCAATTCCAAGTGACTGAAATACTGATTGAGGCATGACATTAATTGAAGCCCCAAGGCCCAGCATAGCATCTTTAAAATTACAGTTTCCAATGACAAAAGGTATAGTAAAAGTTCCAGGATCTTTGCACTTCTGAGGCATAGGTTGAATGAGGGCAGAAACATTTTGGCCCATACTAACTCTTTCATTTCCCTTCAGCTTCCTCTTATGAGTACACAACTCTTTTAGAAACTTTGCATATTTTGGAATCTGCTTGATTGCTTCTAGCAGTGGAATGTTTATTTCCACTCTTCTAAATGTCTCCAGAAGTTCTCTTTCCTTCTCTGCCTCATCCAATTTTTTGGATTGCACTGCTCACTGAGGGAAAGACAGAGGTACAACATGGTTATTCTATTGCTGTAATGTTATCTCTAAGGTAGAACTTTGGCTAGAACTACTAGGTTCAGAGACTGATTTTTTTGGTACAGTATATTTACTCTGATTACTGTTAAAAGGTGGAACTGCTGCATCTGGAATTGTTTTGCCATCTCTAAGCATAATGGCACTCACGTTCCCTTTTGGATTGGGTATGATCTGTGAGGGAAGCTGGCCAGAACCTTGTGCTTGCAGCTGACTCATTGATGATGCTAATTGTCCAATTTGAGTTTCTAGGTTCTGGATGGTAGATTCTGTCCTTTGCTGGAACTGAATGCTACTTGTTGCCATTCGCTTGACCAAATCTTCCAATGACGACTGAGATGAAGTGGCTTCTGGACTTTGTTGTTGCTAAACAGAAGGCTGTTGGTACTGTGGTTTATTCGGATGTTGGTAAACTGGTCTATTTGGTTGCATATTTTGTGGAAACCGTTGCCTTACTGGTTGCTAATATTGCTGCTGCCTCTGTTGGTTTTACTACTATGTGGAATTACCCCATTTAAAATTCATATGGTCTCTCCAACCAGGGTTATATGTACTGGAGAAAGGGTCATACCTTGGCTGCTGATTGGATTGGTAGTATTGGGGCCTGTTGGAAAACACATTAGCTGCTGCTGCTTGGTTGGAAAGTACAGAAACATCTTCTTAAAGGGTAGGGCACACTTCAGTGGAATGGGAGGAACAAGCACAAATGCCATAAACTCGAACTGGTTGTTCTGGTTGTGCAGCTGGTCGTTGATGTTGACCCATTGCCAATTTCCTAACAAGGGAAGTCAACTCATCTAATCTGTGCTCCACACGATGCTGGTCTGCATATGATACTTGGGCTTCATTGACTCCGCCTCTGGTAGGTGGCATTCTGGTACCAAACTGTTGAGAGTTGGTAGCCATGTTAGCTATGAGTTCCCTAGCTGCAGCAGAGATTTTATTCACCAATGCTCCTCCACTGGCTGCATTTATCATATTTCTATCCATAGGAAATAACCCCTCATATAAATATTGAATGAGCAATTGATCACTGATCTGGTAATGCGGATAGCTAGCATATAGTTTTTTAAATCGCTCCCAGTACTCATATAGTGTCTCTCCTGCCAATTGTCTAATGCCACAAATCTCCTTCCGAATGGATGCAGTTCTAGAGGCAGGGAAGAATTTCTCCAAGAATATCTGTTTCATATCACTCCAGCAAGTGATGGAACCTGATGGAAGGTAGTATAACCAGTCCTTGGCCACATCTGCTAATGAAAATGGAAATGCCCTGAGCTTAATGTGCTCTTCGGAGATGCCTTACGGTTTCATGGTGGAGCACACCACATGGAACTCCTTCAAATGCCTATGAGGGTCCTCACCTGCAAGACCATGAAATCTCGGCAACAAGTGTATTAATCCAGATTTAAGTTCTAAATCAACATCTAACTCAGGATACTAAATGCATAAAGGCTGGTATGTCACATCTGGTGCAGCAAGTTCCTTAAGGGTTCTATTGTTATTGTTAGCCATATCAACAGTAGGATTAACAAGACTATTAACAGATATATCAGACAATCTTCTCCTAGACCTCTGCAAGGTATGAAAAGTCCTATCAATTTCACGATCAAGCTCACACAGTTCACCACAAGAGGACCTAGTCATGCACTAAACAAGATGCAATATACCAAAACACACCAAATATAGAAACACTCTAAAACACAAAAACACAACAAAACATAACTAGTTAAGGTGGGATCAACACAGGATGAAAATTAGGTTAAAATGCAACCCAAAAATGAAATGATAAATACTAAAAAATTCAAAAACAGGTATAAATGTTCGAATTTGGTCAAGATAGGATGGTGCTCATGGCAAAGCGATGAGTTATGTGTAAAACACCATTTGAAATCAACCCACAAAATTTCATATCAATCAGAGATAAAAATTTTTGGGAACAGTAAATTCAGCAAACAACTATTCAAACTACTATTCAGGCCAATTCTTGGGAAGAAAGAAAAAACTAATTAAAAATAAAGAGAAATAGAAAAATAAATACATATAAGTGATAATGATTTATACAAAAGACTTGAAATTATTAAATAACATTCACATTCCCCAGCAACGGCGCCAAATTTTGATAATGATTGTCGTGATCTACCAAAAATATTACCGAACCCCTATAAAGAATGCAATATAGGGTAACTCCAGATCATCTCTCAAGGAATGCTAAGGTTAAATGATAGTTTCAAGATCTCAAAAAGGGGGGGTTTGGATTTTAACACAATCAAATTAGAACACAAGTGGAAAATTAGACAAAGATTATATTATCAAAAATGCAACCTCACTAGACATTCTTCAAGAATTAGTTCGGTTTATCCTAGACTAAATGTGATTAATCAAGTCGTTGGTTGATTTTAGTTATAACCGAAATCTCTGCATCATAACCATCTTCTCTTATAGAATCATCATTCAAAAATCGATCAACAACATATATTACAAATCCATGCAATTACATACAACTTGTAATCTGTTATTTATCTAAAAATCGAATATCAACCAATGTATTTCCTTTGTTTCATGCTATAGAATAAAGATTCATCAATCAAGATTCTATCTCATACATCAAACTTGAATGGATAACAGAAATCTCTATATATTCATACAAGATTCAAAATACTCCAAAAAACAAAGAAGATGACATAAATTCAATTACAATATAAATGGAGTCTCAAAACCTAACCGAATTCAAGAAGGAGTCTAGCTGGTTACAAGGGTCTCTACTCTTCCATGGATGTCCAAGATCAGCTCCAAAGGTTAAAGATGAAGTTAGAAATGTATGAGAGAGTCCGATCTAGTCAAAATGGGGAATTCCTTCCCTTTTGTAAAAAGGGAAGGAATCATAATCATCAAAACCGTCCAAGACCACCTTTGTCAAGTCTACTTTCGGCTGCATGTTTCCCTCCAACATTGTACCACTAATTATAGGTCTAAGATGCTTCTGGCTGGCAAACTTGTCTTCATATGGATTGTTTCTTTATGTCTTACGGTTCCAATGCCACTGAAAGCCTGCCAAATGGACAACCCTATCTCACTTTATGGTCATTTAATCACCCAAAGGTCAGATTCCATTTTTGTTGTCCTTGTCTTAGACTCTTAGTCTAATTCGGTCCACTAGACCTCTGAACTGGATCTTGGGCTCTTCATAAAAGTTATAGACATTTGTCTTATATTTCCTACAAGACCAAAATCATAATTTTTAGTGGTCTCAAACTCCATATATAACAAAAATACAGAGACAGGTTCAAAAAGACAGAAATGCTGGAAAAAATCCCAAAGACCAAAATAGAACTCAAATCATAAAACATAGCTTAAGTGATTGAAATAAGTGTAGGAGAGGATGAAAACACTATATATGATGATCAAATAATATATAAAAATGATGTTTATCAAGAACTAATTAAGCCTTTCTAATTTTCATTGTACTTTGGATGGTTCTATGAGAAAGTAAGTTCTTCTACTCTTAGATGCATCTCAAAGTTCTCACTAATTTCTTATTAGGAGAGTTAACTATTTTCATTGTAAATTAATGTAGATCATGTCTTTGCAGATGCTGTATGTGTTCTTTTCTTTCTTTCTTTCTAGCTATTCTTTTTTTTTTTTATGATCCTTTTCTTCTCCAATGTAAGATTGATTTTGTATTCCCTCCATAAAATAATTGATAGAAGTGGCCATTATGTTTGGAATTCTAGATGAATTTAAAAGATTATACATTATGTTTCTCTCTTTTTTCTCCTCTTATAACAATATATTATAACATCATATTACAAGAAAAATATAAAAATATGGGTAATTAGAAGAACTCAGAAATTTTATTCTACTTTTTTATTCAAATATATTTCTATATAAAATAATCATGCATCCATAGATAATTTGGATATAGCTCTACAATTTTCAACCCATGGTCGAGGTCTTATATGTACTTTTAAAATCCTTCAATTTATTTTTGTGATTTCTCTACCAAATTATTGGGATAATGTTCAGCACCTTCCATGAGATTTAGCAAATTGAGTAGATAATTTTAAAATTAATTTTTTAACCTAGTTTGAAAATGTGTTACTATATATCCTCCATTTAATCTTAAATGTTACAATATAATAACTTACCCGCCATGCATCAGTGGTTGCAGCAACCAAAATTTGAATCAATTTACCATTAGAAGAAATGTTTAGCAATTTAGGATAAAATCACCTTTAAATTTCTTTCAATACCTCAATGACAACAGTTTCTTTTCTTTTTTTTTCAAAACCCCCCCTCCCTCTTACTAGCTTTGAAGATTCTAGTGGTTTAGGAGATTCAGCGATTAATTCAACTTGCAACAAGGAATAAAAAGGCTGCAATTTGGGTAAAATACTTCTAGAAATGTCCTCCTTACTTACCTATCAAAAGCTAGTTCAGTAGTTAGAAGTTTGTACCACAGTAAAAAGAGACAGTAAGTGTATATATATATAGAAAATATTACTATATGAAAATAGTTTTTAAGGAATAAAAATTTAAAATAAAAAGGTGAAAAGTAATTTTATTTTAAGAAGGAATAACTAGAATAAAATTGTAAGATTAAGACAGGATTATGAAAAAGAAAAATGATGGACTATTTTTTTTTAAGAATTTCAAGGAAACAGTATAAAAATGTTATAAAGTACACCACCCATACATATTTTGTCTAAAACCTCTTCATATCTGTGGAACTAAGCACCTGCGATGGAGAGTAGAAAGGTAGCTAAAAAAACTTCTAAAGGATTTTATCAAAAGAACAAAACCAAACCAAAAGAAAATGATGAACTAAAGGCCTCCTAAATAACTGTTGTAAAAAAAAAAAAATCATTTGTACGTAGGAAGAAAAACAGAGCAACATGCACATCCATATCCCTACCATAGTTATAGATAAACTTGTTGACCTCTTTTAAATTAGTTTATAATACGAACAAGCTTGTTTTCCAAATTTTAACGCAAAAAAAAAAAAAGCATTTTAATTTTTTATTAATATACTATAAAATAAAATTTATCATTTATTGAATAAATATTATAATTACTTACACACAAAACATTTAATAGAATGATTAAAATATTATTATAAATTTAGTAATTATTGTGTAATAATTAAGATTAATAGACCTAAGTTGATAACATCATGCCACATTTCGCGTTCATCTGTAAAAAGATAAATCCGAGTCCGTCAAATTATCATTCATATGGCAGAGAGAATTTTATTTTATTTTTAAAAAAAACCATTATGAGTTATATTAATTAAGAATCTAAGTTTTAGGAAACCCTTAAAATGGGCTTGGGCTACAATTTATTGCTAATTCAAACCAATCCATGCTCATCACAATTGCTATAACCATTTTAGTTTAATATATTAATCGTTGAATATCCAATATGGAGTCAAAGAACACAGATTTGCTGCATAACTTTGAGGAAAAGGAGTTTCCTAATCTTGATTGCATATAGCCAATTTTACAAGGAAAATTAGTTTCAAATCCTAGTCATATAAGGTGAAAAATTACTTGGAAAATAAGTTGTTCTACCCCTATATAAGAAAGCACTAATATCTCAATTTTTTGCAAGCAAATTCATCTAAATTTGCGATCCTTCTCTAAAAATTTAAACTCTCATGGCAGGCTGGGACTGTTCACTTTCACTCAGCCTTTACGATGATCCATGGAAGATAAAGAAGGTCCTTACAGATACTGATACTTCTTGCTTTAATCAACTCATATTATCTGCAGATTTGGTGCAAAACTTGATGCTACCAGTGTTGGTTGCTGATGCTCATGTAGATGCTGCAACTCAAGAGGGAATCCAACTTCAATTTTGGGATGTGGACACTGAGTCCGAGCACCAACTAGTCTTGAAGCAAAGGACGTCTTACATTATCACAGGCAAATGGAACCAAGACTTCATAAAAAGAAGGCGTTTGAATGCTGGGGATGAAATAGGGCTTCAGTGGGATCCATACAATAATCGCTTCAATTTCTCTGTTCTTGAACGTGCTTAATTAATCACATTTGAACAACAATTCGTGTTATAGTTTATCTAGGCTTTATTTACTTGTCCTTTTGAGCTTTAGAGTATGCTCTCTAATTTTGGTTTTAGTAATGTTGGTTCCTAGACTTAGTGAAGTCATTTAATTTCCCTAGTGATGTTGCCATTGCGTAGTTCTTGATCTATTATATATTTATTGAGTCTCAGTTGAATATTGAATATATATTGTTTAATTTTGTTTTACTTATTTAAAGTTTATTATAGATTAAAGGTTTTTTTGATTTAGGTTTTTAAATTTTTAAATTTTTTAGAATAAAAAATCTTGTTTCAGAATTTATTTTAAAAATAAATTCAGAAAATACTTGTTTTTAAAAGAACAAAACAAAAACAACTCCTAAATGTTTTTGTTCTTTTGTTGTTGTTTTCTAAATGACTGGTGGGAATGTTGTAAAAATAAGATTTTATTAATGGCATTGTTATAAATATCATTCAAACAAAATTTTCTTATCTTTTAGTTTTAAAACACAGTGCTTAAAACATATATTTAAAAAAGTTTTGAAAAAAAAATAGAAAACACTTTCAAACAGCCCTAAATTATTTGTCATAAGCCAACTGAACACAGTTAAACTATATTCTCAATAGTCAATCTACGACAAGGTCTACATATAACTGCATTGAAGAATACTTACTATATTATATGGGTCACTTTTTTTATATATTAATTAATTAGAAGGATTGGAGGAGCAATTTTAATTTATTTAGCAGTTCACTGTTAAGTCTAGTTTACAATATTTTTATTTGTCAATGCAGGACTACCTAAGCCTTTTTTTATTTTCATTGTACTGATTCTATAAAAAGCTTGACCATTTAAAAGTCCAATTATTTTACCCTTAGGTGCATCTCAAGTTCTCATTTTAATAATTCCAGTCTTCATATACAGTTTTTCCCAAATTTCTTATTAGGAGAGTTCCCGCAACTTTTATGATAAATTAGTCTATGCACATGCTGCGTGTTTTATTTTCTTTTATTTTTTTTAATATTTTTTTATTAGAAATAGACCTTGCTCACCTTTATTTATATAATTGATTGTAATATCTTTTTTAATCTAATAGTGGATATAATATCTCTCCTAAACTATCAATCTATTGCAAATAACATCTAAAATGACAAAAATACATCTCATTTGTTAACAATTTTGACTTAATTACTCTTTAGTCCCGTAACAAATTTATTTTATTTTATTTTAGTCCCATAACAAAAATCAGTTTCCATAAAATGTCTTAACCTTGAAAAAAACATCACTTATATTCTAAATTATAACTCAAATGAAAAAAAAAAAGAATTATTCTCAAAATCTTAAACTTTAAATTTTAAACCATAAATCACAACCCCTTAAACTCCAACCTCAAAACATCTAACCCCAAATCTCAAACTTTAAAAACAAATTCTTAAAACCCAAAAGTCTTAAAACTCCAAATCTCCATACTCTAAACTTGAAATAAAAAAACTCCAAGCAAAAAAACTTGAAAACTCATAATCCCAAAAGTCAAAAATGCCAATCCCTAAATTCCAAACCCTAAACAACTAAACCCCAAATTCACTACAAGAAATTGGAGTTTCAGTGGCGACTATAAAAAGTCGTCACTGAAAGTACATTTTTAGTGGCGACTATAAATAATGGCCACTAAAAGACAAACTTTCAGTGACGACTAATAAGGTCGCCACTGAAAAGTAAACTTTCAATATAATCGCCACTAAAAAGCGAACTTTCAATATAGTCGCTACTAAAAATACACTTTCAGTGGCGACCTAGAAAAGGTCGCCACTGAAAGTAGAAAATTTATCTAATTAAACTTTCAGTGGTGACCTAAGGTCGCCACAGAAAGTAGGAAAATAATTTTTTTTTCTCTTTTCACATTTAACAAAACTAAATTTTAGTTAAAATATATAAAATTTTAGTTATAAGATAAAAAAAAATATGTTAAATATTTACTAATAAAATAAATTCAAATTTTTTTTAACTTGAGTTACTTTTTTATTAAATACAAAATTAATAAGGTAAAATTTTAAAAATCAAATTAATAATGTATATATCTTTGAAAATTCAAAATAACTATTTAATTTAAGAAAATGATAAAGGAAAAAAATTTATTGTATTGAAATAAATTAAAGATAAATTTTTAAAAAATTCAAATATATTTCCCGAAAACCCTAAACATATATCTCTTCAAGTATGAAAATTGTACTTAAATAATTTTCACAATTATTGTATGTCTAAATAAAATCACTGAAAAGAGAAGCAGTTTAAGGGTTTAAATTAAATAATTTATAAAGTTATTGTACAATTAATGAAAGGATGATGAAATAATTAATTAAATTTAATGATTTCAAACTTAAATTATTCTTTGCGATCGTGCCTTTTTTGTTTTTGTTAATTAGGAATTGACTTCGTAATTTTATTTACATTTGAAGTTTTGAACCATAATATAATTAATTATTTTAAATAATCAAATATAACGGAAGATATCAGAATTGATGTTGGCGACATGTGCAAAAAAAAGTATTAAATTTACTAATGTTATCTTAATCTCCTTTTTGTTCCTATGACTGTATTGTTTTATCTTTAGTGAATTTTGTCTAATTTGATCCTTTTATTGTTAAAAAGTGTAATTGTTATTAATTTCTTCATGCTAAATATTATCACATGATTTTTCTCAAAATCGGAAGTTGAAATCAATCAAAAACTTCTCTATAATAATATGAAAAATAAACAAAATAATTATACTTATTTCTCCAATTGAAATTAAACTGTTGGTAAAAATTAATTAATAGTGCAAATTCATTTTTTGACTAGAAAAATAAATTGAACCCTTAACAGAATGAAAAGAGCATATCAAAACTTACTAGCTAGATAATTTTAATAAATAAATATATAATAAAGAAGTGACTTTACAATAATCTATAATCAAGGTTCATGCACTTTACAAAATTGAAGAAGTACTTCAGTTAAAAGAAATAAACTATTAAGAAAATTTAGAAAAATAATTGTTCTACTTATTTAAATATAACTAATTATGCTTAAATTTATAATAAGTTCATAAAGATAATTCATATTGTGATTTTCTTAAAAATAAATAAATAAATAAATAATAAGAAAAAAATTACCACAAAAATAAAATGTTTAATTGATTTCAAATAATAATGTTTAAAATTTTAATATAATATTAATAATATAAATATATAAAATTATATTTAAATTAATTCGAATTAGTATGTTAATTTAATGTATGAAATTTCAACAATATTTAACAACAATATTTATTTTGTATCTATTTTTCTATCTTCTTAATTCTTTCAAAACATCAATATATCTTTAAGTTTTTATATGTCTCCACGTGACTATTATTATATATCTATTTTCAAGTATTTCTCTTAAGTACTTTATTTTCTTTTTGTCTCTCAATTTCTTTTTTATCTTTTTTTAATTTTTTCTTTAAAATAAATACAATAAAGGAAAATAATATCGTGAGCATGAGAGGAGAGAGTAAGAAATTAATAAAAATGTTTTGACTTCTGAAAGAAAATCTGAGTAATGAATAATATATACTTGAACAACTTAGTGTTGAATGTAATATGATACTACTTTCATTTATTTTCAAATTACTAATTTTTTTAATTTTTCAAATAAATTTTATTATTATTTTGTATCGAAATAATTCGAAATAAAAGTATTTCTATCGAAAAATCTCATAATATAATAATTTTAATTGAAATGGTATAATTTCTTAATAAATACTCTATTTTGTTTCGATAACTTTGTTTTGTTTCGGTGACTTTAAAAACAAAAAACTTTCGATTGTTTTGATGAAAAAGAAAATAAATTTAATTTCTATCTAATATAAGGTGGCTCACTCCTATTTTACTATATTAATTATCGCTATAGTTAAAATTTATTTTAGATGTATTTAGTTTTTTTTTATGTATGTCTTCATCAGCTATTGTATTTTACAATAGATATATAATTTTATTTTTTATAGCACAAAAATTTAAACCCACATTTATAAAATATTCAAACTATTTGTGACTTGATCGTACAAGATATTTTCACTTTCATTTTGAGACACCATTTAGAGATTACCTACACAAATTTGTATGCAATTATTTACAAATGTGATCCCAAACTAACAATTTTGATTTATAGATTTATATATTCAATTAATTTTACTTTATCTATTTTTTAAAATTCACAATTTAAATAATTTTTAAATTAACTTTATTTTTTTGTTTTTTAAATTCTTGCATTTTATATTTCTTTCATTTAAAATTCAAAAAAAAAATGGAAAATTTTATCCTTCAAAATAAAGAGAAAGAGAAAAAATACTAATTTTTTTTATTAATAACATTATAATCTTAAAACAATGAAAATAAATTATCATTTTTTTAATTAAATTTTCCAACGGTCACTGGCTATCTAGCTTACTGCAAGCACATACCCCCTACAAGACGTAAAACTACCAAATTTCAGAAGTAGTAGAATTTTTAATCCCACAGAAGCAACAATGGCACCAAAAATATCTTAAAAGAAAAAAAAGTGCCCTTGAAAATCTCCTTCCCCCCTCGTTTTCCCTCTCCATTATTTTCATTTTCCCTCTCAGCCTCTCCTTTCCCATTTTGGCACCGAAAATCTCCTCTACCTTGGTAAAAATCTCCAGATCTTTCCATCTCGGTCTTTCCTCTTAGCCTCTCGCATTTTGGCACGAAAATACTTCCACCCGTGTTCTTTCCCTTCGTTTGAAGCTCTCACATCTGCTCTTGCTGCTCTGGAGTTGTGGTCGCGGCTATGAGATTCGTAGCTCCCAAAGGATGTTAGTTTGCTTCCTTTAATTTCACTGCCAGTATTGCAATAAATTTTCCATGCTCTGTCCTTCGAAAATGCATCTATAGATCTTTTTGTGTTATGTCTTTCTTTGATTCTCGCTTTTTCAACCAACCCAGCCACAACCATGGACAGAACAGAGAACACCATGCCAATTCTTATTCTTTAAAGTAGTGTGATTCCTCCCTCATGCTTTGTGATTTTTCTTAGTATTGGTACTACGATTCGGTCGTAGAATGGGACCCAGAGACCTATGGTGAGAAATGAGATCACTAAGACTGAACCTGCGAGAATTTGGAACTTGGGTCTGAGGTGTATGTCCATTTTCAAGGCTTGTGAGATAGTGAATGTTCCTTGTTGGATTACGGAAGTGAGACTTAGGATTCCAGCAGCCCAAATTGGGAAGATTTTTACTAGGCATTTCACCTCTTCTACTTGCTAGATGCTGGCTAGCCTCCATTTGTTTACTCTTCTCTCATTTGGGTTTATAGAATGATAGATGTACCCATAGGTTTAGCTTTATCCATCCTAACCTCTTGATTAGCTCCTTGGTGTTTTGGGTTTGTTTTTCTTCAATCCAGATTTGATCTTGATTTGCTTTTTGTATAAAGCTTTTATGTAAGCACAAGTCATCCTGAGTGTATGTATACATTGGCATATCGCCCATCCTACAATATATGATGAACAGAAACAGAAATAGAAGAGAGAAAAAAGAAAAAGAAAAAAGAGTTAAGATGATTAACCAGTGGAAAATTGGATTTCTATTTGTTATTTTGGGTGTGCATAAAGTATAGAATAATTTTTTCCTTTTTGAGTCTGATGTACTGAAACTTCATTATAGTTGGAGTGGAAATGAATATTGGTTTTGGTGTACAGATACTGTTTGTTCTCTCTTTACTGAATTTAGCTCATAATTTAGCTCATATAGAGATATTGAGTTCTCTGAAAAAATGGAAAGAATTCGAAATGGCTTCAGGAGAACCTTACAAGCTTGACATTTTCCTCTATATGTTGGTTGTCTACCATTGTGTTAGGGGAATCTAAATCTGCCACGCCCTTACTTTAGGAACGCAAGTAACACTACTATTCGATAGCTTAATCTTTATCTATTTGAAATTAACTTCATATTACTGAGTATCAGGATAATATCACATGTTTACAAATTTCACAATAAACTAATTATACATGCCAAGTCTACATTTATCAGTTTTACAGCAGAAACAAGGATCTTACCTGTGGCATTCAAAGCAACTCTAGAGTACAAATATATTACAAGTTTAAACACTGAGAGCCCAAAAACAATTTAGGCTCACCACTAAAGTACGACTCTTAGTCGATCAAGAAGCTACAGGACCAAACTCTGGTTCTTTATCTGAAAAACATATAACCACGTGTAGTGAGTTTTCCAACTCAGTGAGCAGATAACACCTCCTAGGACCTCTTAGGTCAACATATGAATGTACTCTTTATTTTAAAAGTTGTCACATTGAAATCACCATTCAGAGGTACATTCATATGGGACCCGCATTTCAAGTAAACTCTGTTCAAATTCATATGCATATTCAATTCATAAATAATGTTGTAAGAATAGAATTAAAATCATGTTATGCATCAACATAAGTCATATAAAAATAATTGGAGGATTCCATATCAGAGTTTAACCCCTTCCGTACTTTGGTGGTATAGGATTTGTCTAAACTCAGCATCCCGCTGAGATTTGCCCTACTACCATTCAAGAGGACACGCGAAGGGACTCTATATGGGTTTTCCCAAGCACACAGCAAGGGATGGAAAATCATAACTCATATATCTGGCATCTCACCCATATAGGAGGCATTTCGCTCTCCATCACATATAATCTCTCGTGTGTTGGCCTTCACACGAGGCTAGCACCACCCCCTGCTAACTGAGGCAATTAAGGTGCGCACCAAGGCTAACATCACCTGTTGTTAGAAAATAGTGTTTCTAATAGAATTCCTCCATAAAACCATGATCTCATATAATCCATATTATTCAAAACAGAGGTACTCTTTAATGCAGTATTTTCATTTTCAATATATTCCTCTGTCAAAACTTTCCAATCAGGAGAATCACATATATATGCCTATATCTGAGGCAAACATTTTTATTGTATAAATCAATATCATATGCATAATATATTTCCTTTCCCATATCATGAAAGATACATGTAAAAATCATATGTTCAATGTATTTCAAAATTCATTTCAAAAGTCATACTCTTCTTGAACTAAATTTCATATTACAACCATTTCAGATATTCTAAACCATTTTAGAAACATATAAAAGTATAAATAACTTATAATCATGCTCATTTATCAATTTAAAGTTCAATAAGAGTAAAAACAAGCCATAGGAAGAATCATCTACTCACAAAATTAGGGTACCAAGTTGGACGACCCTAAAATCCTTGTTTCTGGTCCGAATTCACCAAAATAAACCCTAAAATCGAGTTCAGAATGTCCAAAAACCTTAAAAACGACTCCGGATTTGCGAAATTTGGCCTCTGGGAACTCGGTCAACACAACAAGGTCTGGGTACACGCGCTACATGCATCACCAGGGAAGGCAGCGTGTGGGATTCACTCACCGGGAAAGATTTGGCGCGTGGGGGTGCGTGCAAGGGATTCTAGACCTGAAATTTGAGATCCAAAGGTTTCGGTACCTTCTGGATCGATCTATGATGTCATTTTTTACATTTGAGACCTACAGATAGGAGTTTCGGATATTACCTTTTTAGGCGATTTTCCTTCAATTTTCTAGCCAATCTCCAGCTAATTCTCCAGAAACCAATCAGATGGATTTGTAGAACTCTTTGTTCTGAGTCTGTTGGCGGAGAAATCTTAGAGAGAAGTTAGAGGGTTTTTAGAGAGAAAATTGGAGGAGAGAGAAATATCTGATTATGCGGTTCTTGTGGTAGCTAAGGCTCTTAAAATATCCCGGGGGACCTTCCTGCAAAAATTCA
This sequence comes from Gleditsia sinensis, assembly GCA_037074535.1. Classification (NCBI taxonomy): domain Eukaryota; kingdom Viridiplantae; phylum Streptophyta; class Magnoliopsida; order Fabales; family Fabaceae; genus Gleditsia; species Gleditsia sinensis. Next base: position 17,903,218 of record CM073466.1, on the reverse strand, counting down.
CTTTTAGAGGGAGGTCCTTGCAAATTTTTCTTATTTACACTTTGACCCCGTAACTTTTAAGAAATTGTATTTTGACCCCAGAACGTAAATTCTCATATTCTTTTTGTAATTCTTTAATCCATGTAATAAATAAACTTATTTTCACCGGTTCTTATCTCTATTTTCAAGATTCTCTCTTTGATTCAAAATTTTCTTTACTTTGAACTTTATTAAATTTACAGTTATTACATTCTTCCCCCCTTAAAGAAATTTGGTCCCCAAATTTCATCACCATAAGTGCAAATAAACACTAACCTCATTGTTCAAACAAATACGGATATCTGGTGCGGATGTCATCTTCTCTTTCCCATGTAGCTTTCTCAGATGAGTGGTTTTGTCATATCACCTTAACCATAAGAATTTCTCTTGACCACAACTTTTTCACTTGTCGATCATAAATGGACATCGACTTTTCCTCATAGGTTAAATTCTTATCCAATTGAATCTCTTGGGGTTGAATAATATGAGTAGGATCTAGTAAGTATTTACGTAGCATAGACACATGAAATACTAGATGAACATCACTCAGTTCTGGTGGCAGAGCTATGCGATATGCCACTGCACCTATTCTATCCAATATTTCAAAAGGGCCTATAAACCGAGGGCTTAACTTCCCTTTCTTTCCAAATATCATCACTTCTTTCATGGGTGATACTTTCAAGAACACTTGTTCACCCTCTGAAAATTCTAACTCCCTTCGCCTATTATCAACATACATCTTTTGTCTACTTTGAGCTGCCTGCAGCCTTTCTCTAATCAGTTTTACCTTGTTCAAAGCTTCTTGTACAAGATCTGGCCCTATAAGTTTAGCCTCTCCCATTTCGAACCATCCAATGAGGGATCTGCACCGTCTAACATACAAAGCTTCGAATGGGGCCATTTGTATACTAGTCTAGTAACTATTATTATATGTAAATTCAGCCAAATACAAGTACATATCCCAACTTTCACCAAAATAAAAAATGCAAGCTCGAAGCATGTCTTCTAAAATCTGAATCATACGCTCAGACTAACCATCAGTTTGGGGATGGAAAGCTGTGCTCAGATCCAATTTTGTTCCTAATGCCTCTTAAAAAGCTTTCCAAAATCGTGTTGTGAACTGCGTCCCTCGATTAGATATAATAGATATAGGAACTCCATGTAGCCTAACTATTTTATTTAAGTATAGCCTTGCATAATGAGCTACGTTATAAGTAGTTTTCACAGGTAGAAAGTGTGTTGACTTCGTCATGCTGTCTATAATGACCCAGATAGAATCATATTCTTTGGGAGTCTTTGGTAATCCCATGATGAAATCCATGGTAATTCTTTTCCACTTCCATTATGGTATTTCTATTCGCTGATGTAACCCTGCAGGTCGTTGATGTTCAGGTTTCACCTGTTGGCATGTTAGACAATGGGAAACAAACTCCGCGATATCCCTCTTCATACCATCCCACCAATACAATTCCTTCATATCTTGATACATTTTTGTCGTTCCTGGGTGTATGGTATATGTAGATCGATGTGCTTCCTCCAAAATTTGTTTTCTCAAATCATTGACATTTGGGACACATAATCGTCTGCCATATTTTAATACCCCTTCAATGTCCACTGAGAATTCAAAATTTTGGTTATTCTTCAATTCATTCTTAATCTTGAGCAAATTGGCATCCTTATCTTGCTCAGCTTTGATTTGCTCAACTAAGGAGGATTGAAGCTACACATGAGTTAAAAATATCCCCGGTTCCTTTAGTTCAAACTTTATCCCCTTACTTTCTAACTTATGGATTTCTTCCAACAATGGTCGTCGCACCTCAGCTATATGGGCCAAGCTTCCCATAGATTTTTTGCTTAGAGCATCAGCTACTACATTTGCTTTGTCTGGATGATACAAAATCGTATAGTCATAATCCTTCAATAGTTCTATCCAACTCCTTTGCCTTAAATTAAGATCTTTTTGTTGAAAAATGTACTTGAAACTTTTATGATCTGTATAAATTTCACATGTCTCACCATACAAATAATGTCTCCAAATTTTAAGAGTAAAAACTACTACTGCCATTTCTAAATCATGAGTTGGATAATTTTGCTCATGTGGTTTAAGCTGTCTAGATGCATATGCAATAACTTGACCATTTTGCATCAACACACATCCTAATCTAATTCTCGATGCATCACAATATACCGTATATCCTCCAGTACCTGAAGGAATAGCCAATATTGGTGCCGTAGTCAAACATTCTTTGAGTTTCTGAAAACTTCTTTCACATTCATCTGACCAGTCAAACTTTATTCCATTTCTTGTCAACCTTGTCAAAGGAGCAGCTATCTTTGAAAAATCTTTAACAAATCTACGATAATAGCCTACTAAACCAAGGAAACTACGAATCTCTATAACTGTAGTAGGGCGTGGCCATTTCTGCACCGCTTCTATCTTTTTAGGATCAACTTGAATACCATCCTTGAAAACCACATACCCTAGGAAGGTAATACTACTAAGCCAAAATTCACATTTTGAAAACTTAGCATACAGCTGGTGTTCCCTCAGGGTTTGCAATGCTATTCTTAAATGTCGCTCGTGCTCTTCTAGACTTCTTGAGTATACCAAGATATCATCTATGAATACAATGACGAATTGATCCAGGAAAGGTTTGAATACTCTATTCATCAAGTCCATAAATGCAGCTGGAGCATTTGTTAAACCAAAAGGCATTACTAGGAACTCGTAATGCCCATACCGAGTTTTAAAAACAGTTTTAAGAATATCCTCCTTCTTTATCCTCAACTGATGATAACCAGATCTCAGATCAATTTTCGAAAAACATTCAGCACCTTGTAATTGATCAAACAAATCATCTATTCTGGGTAAAGGATATTTATTTTGTATCGTCACTTTATTTAACTGTCTATAGTCAATACATAGGCGTAGGGATCCATCTTTTTTCTTCACAAAGAGAATAGGAGCACCCCAGAGAGATGTACTGGGTCGAGTAAAACCTTTATCTAGTAAATCTTGCAGTTGTTCCTTTAATTCTTTAAGTTCTACAGGCGCCATCCTATAAGGAGGTATGGATATTGGTTGTATGTCAGAGAGGAGATCAATACCAAACTCGATCTCTCGGTCTGGTGGTAATCCTGACAATTCCTCAAGAAACACATCAGGGAATTCCCTAACCACTGGAACCTGCTCTACACTGGTATACTTCATATCAACATCTTTGACTACTACTAAATACCTCTGGCATCCTTTTTGTAATAGCTTATGAGCTGTTAAAGCTAAAATCAAATTACTAGAGTCTTTACAACGATCTCCTTGTATCATAAAGGAAGATTCTCCAGGGACATTAAACTTATTCACCTTATGGTGACAGTTTAGAATGGCATGACACGATGATAACCAATCCATTCTTAGAATCACATCAAAATCTACCATATCTAAAACTATCAAATCTACAAGAGTCTCTTTGCCTTCTATCGAAATCTCACATGATTTATACACATCATTTACTAATAATAATTTTTCCATTGGAGTAGCAACCATGAAAGAACAATATAAACTAGCAGGATCTCTATCCAATTTCTTAGCAAAGCATGGTGATATATAGGAATGAGTAGAACCATGATCAAACAGGACATATGCTTTATGGGAACATACTAATAATGTACCTGTCATAACTGTATTTGAAGTCTGAGCATCCTGTCGTGTCAAAGCAAAAACTCGAGCTGGTTCTCGGCCTCGACTTCCTGATCCTCTACCAGTACCACCACTACTTGCTTGAACTGAACCTGCTCTATTTGGTCGTGCTGGCACAGATGCAGGAGGTGAAGCTAGTTGTACCGATGCTTGATTAAAACTTCGTAGTTGTAGGCAATTCCCCATCAAATGAACCATTTGTCCACACTTAAAACACACACCAATTTCTTTGCGACACTGTCCAGTATGAGGCCTGCCACAATTAGGACATGGTGGAATTGATCTTGAATCTTGTTGGCTAGCAAGTCTCATATCTCTTTGATTCAGTCTTTGCTTATTTATATTTACTGATGTCTTATTAGAGCTACCAGTTCCTGTTTGAGTGAAGTGTTGTAGATTTTGAAATCTTGATCCTCTAACATTAGGATTATAACTCGTTTAAGCATTACTATCTCGCTCTCTTTTTCTTTTCTTTAAACTTTCAATATCTGTTTACTTTCTTGCTTCCATCATTCTAGCACAGTCCACATCTACTGAATAAGTTATAAAATGATTCATCTGAGGACCCACTGATTTAAACAATGGACGTATTAACCCCGAAACAAATCTCTTAATTCTTTCTTTTTCAGTAGGGACCAGATAAGGTGCATATCTAGACAATCGAGTGAAACAAATGTCATATTCAGAAACTGTCATACCCCGTGCATGCCCTCTACCTCTACCTCTTCCTCTAAGTCAGCCTCTACCACGGCCTCTTTGTACTGAAATTGTAGATTGTGCAGACTCTTCAGTAAAGGGTGCACGATCTACAGCCTCTTCTCTAGTGACTGCTATAGTTTTTGGCGGCATCATTTACTATATAGAATAAAACACCTCTTTCAGATGTTATCATATGTATTCAAACTTTACACTAGGAATTTAAGCACACTTGGAATTTACGCACACTTGGAATAGGAAGGAAGTGCATATCTTATAGAATCTCTCAACAGCACCTGAAATATAAATATGTTCGGCTCATATCGATACTAAAGGTTCTATTAAAGAATCCTTTGCTCTGAAAGCCACATGAAAACCTAATGCTCTGATACCAACTTGTCACGCCCCTACTTTAAGAACGCGAGTAACACTACTGTTTGATAGTTTAATCTTTATCTATTTGAAATTAACTTCATATTACTGAGTATCAGGATAATATCACATGTTTACGAATTTCACAATAAACTAATTATACATGCCAGGTCTACATTTATTAGTTTTACAGCGGAAACAAGGATCCTGCCTGTGGCGTTCAGAGCAACTTTAGAGTACAAATATATTACAAGTTTAAACACTGAGAGTCTAGAAACAATTTAGGCTCACCACTGAAGTACCACTCTTAGTCGATCAAGAAGCTGCAGGACTAAACTTTGGTTCTTTATCTGAAAAACATATAACCATGTGTAGTGAGTTTTCTAACTCAGTGAGCAGATAACACCTCCTAGGACCTCTTAGATCAACATATAAATGTACTCTTTATTTTAAAAGTTGTCACATTGAAATCACCATTCAAAGGTACATTCATATGAGACCCGCATTTTAAGTAAATTCTGTTCAAATTCATATGCATATTCAATTCATAAATAATGCTGTAAGAATGGAATTAAAATCATGCTATTCACCAACATAAGTCGTATAAAAATAATTGGAGAATCATATATCAGAGTTTAACCCTTTCCGTACTTTGGTGGTATAGGATTTGCCTAAACTCAGCATCCTGCTGAGATTTGCCTTACTACCATTCAAGAGGACATGCGAAGAGACTCTATATGAGTTTTCTCAAACACACAGTAAGGGATGGCAAATCATAACTCATATATTTGGCATCTCGCCCGTATAAGAGGCATTCCACTCTCTATAACATATCATCTCCCGTGTGTTAGCCCTCACACGAGGCTAGCATCACTCCCTGCTAACTAAGGCAATCAAGGTGCACACCAGGGCTAACATCACCTGCTGTTAGTAGACAGTGTTTCCAACAGGATTCCTCCATAAAATCATGATCTCATATAATCCATATTATTCAAAACAGAGGTACTCTTTAATGCAGTATTTCCATTTTCAATATATTCCTCTGTCAAAACTTTTCAATCAGAGGAATCACATATATATGCCTATATCCGAGGCAAACATTTCATTGTATAAATCAATATCATATGCATAATATATTTCCTTTCCCATATCGTGAAAGATACATGTAAAAGTCACATGTTCAATGTATTTCAAAATTCATTTCAAAAGTCATACTCTTCTTGAACTAGATTTCATATTGAAACCATTTTAGATATTCTAAACCATTTTAGGAACATATAAAAGTATAAATAACTTGTAATCATGCTCATTTATCAATGTAAAGTTCAAGAAGAGTAAAAACAAGCCATAGAAAGAATCATCTACTCACAAAATTAGGGTACCAAGTTGGACAACCCTAAAATCCTTGTTTTTGGTCTGAATTTAGCAAAATAAATGCCAAAATCGAGTCTGGAACGTCCAAAAACCTTAAAAACGACTCCGAATTTGAAAACTTTGGCCTTCGGGAGCTCAATCAATGCAACAGGGTCCGGGTACACGTGCCACTAGAGAAGGCTACGCGTGGGATTCACTTGCTGGGGAAGATTTGGCACGTGGGGGCGCGTCCAAGTGATTCTGGACCTGAAATTTGAGATCCAAAGGTTTCGGTACCTTCTGGATCGATCTACGATGTTAGTTTTTTTGTTTGAGACCCACAGATAGGAGTTTCGGATATTACTTTTTTAGGTAATTTTTTCTTTAAGTTTTTGGCCAATCTCTGGCCAATTCTCCAGAAACCAATCAAATGGATTTGTAGAACTCTTCGTTTTGAGTCCGTTGGCGGTGGTGGTGTCGAAATCTGAGATCTGGAGGCGGAGAAATCTTAGAGAGAAGTTAGAAGATTTTTAGAGAAAAAATTGGAGGAGAGAGAGAAATATCTGATTATGCAGTTCTGTAGGTAGCTAAGGCCCTTAAAATATCTCAGGGGACCTTCCTACAAAAATTCACTTTTAAAGGGAGGTCCTTACAAATTTTTCTTATTTACACTTTGACCCCGTAACTTTTAAGAAATTGCATTTTGACCCTATAACGTAAATTCTCATATTTCTTTTGTAATTCTTTAATCCATATAATAAATAAACTTATTTTCACCGGTTCTTATCTCTATTTTCAAGATTCTCTCTTTGATTCAAAATTTTCTTTACTTTGAACTTTATTAAATTTACTGCTATTACAAAATCTGTAGCCTGAAGTTGCAAAATCTATAGCCTGTAGCTAGATTATTCGGTGAAGGATGTATTCTTGTGGTCTAGCATCAGAAAGGTGTATAGGAGGTGATTTTTGGCCTTGGGAAGTGTTTTTATTAGTATTTGTGATCTGAGTTGATATTGAGTTTGTAGGTGGCTGTTTTAGGGCCCAAGACATGGCTGGAAAATTTAACGAAGATATTGTTTTCTGTCATGGAGTTGTTGATGTTGAATTCTACTAAGGTGACTATGGTAGTTTTGTTTTAGTGTTTTGTTGGTTGTCAAAGTAAGGGACCCAAGGTGACCTAGGGAATCGTAAGGAATAGAGATTTAGAGAGTTACATATTGAAGACTTAAATGCTAGAATTTTGCATTGTTGGGTGCCTTGGTGCAGAATCTAAGTAGTGGAGACTAGCAGGGAGAAGGTTGAGGGTATTACTCAAGAGAAGTGGGTCAAAAACTTGTGGGAGCTATGTCATTGTGTTCAACGATTTGATCAAGGAGAGCAACTAAAAGATTTCAAAGGGGTTGCTCATGGGAAGCAGGGCAAAGAATTTTGGGAGCTTTTTGTGTATTAGGGCGTTGTTTAACTAGTTTTAGTTTTCCCTACAGTTACAGTGTTGGCTACAAAACTGGATTATTGGTGGTGACTGCTGTCTAGCTGTAACTTATTTGATTTAATATGACTGAAAGAATGTAACCACATAGTCTGACTAACAAACGAGTACTGTGATGTGTTTGTTATGGTTTTGACATATTGTCTATTGCAATAGTTTGTAAATGTTTCTTCATACAAATTTATGTTGTATAAGCTTAACCTACCAAATTTCATTACAGCATCATTTGTCCCATCCTTTCCTATCTACCCTTTATAAATTGTGCCTTTTGATTGATGCAATTCCTTTATAAATTGTTTCAAATAGGAGGAAATGATGTTAGCGAAATAATATGTGGTAAAATTATGTATTGAAAAAGAACAAATAGATTACACTTCTAAAGTTTGATGATATAGTCAATTTTTTACGTTTCGTGCATGTTTTGTGGATTAAAAAAATTTATTAAAGTAAGATTGCATTTAAATGTACTTGATATCATTCGAACATGGGACCTACCTTTTACCCCTAGCTCCCTGGTCCTTGAAGCAATTTTCTACAGCAATTTGAAATTAATTTCTTAATTCTTCTTGTTTTTCTTTTCATTTATTTCTGGGGATGAATTTGTTGTGTTGGTAATTTGACCGATGTTATTGAACAAAATATGAAATTTTCATCATTTGTAAGTTGTTAGGTGTGAGAAAGAGGGGAGTGACCCATGAATGTCAAGGATTCAAGATTCTCTTTTCTGCGCGTGAACAAGGGGGGAGAAATCAGTTGGGAAATTTTTATAAGAAAAAAATATTCAGAGGGGTAAAATAATAATTTCACACAAAAAAATTCTTTAGATTTAACTAAAAATTTTAAGGATAGAGTGGAAGATGGAATAAAATCAAAGATGAAAGAAAACATTTCAATAACTTAAAAGATCAAGAGAGAAATTATAAATACAGATCAAAGTAATAAAGTGTTATTTTCTCTTAGATTTAAATAGATTAAAAAAGAGTTTAAATTGAAAAAATTTGATTGAGAAAGAGGGGAAAATAAGAGAAAATTTAAGGTAGAAAAGAGAAAAAATAGAAAAATTTTAAGGAATAAAAAGTTGAGAAAATTTATAGGAGGAAAAATTTTGTGTGTAAAAATTGTATAATTCGAAAGGGAAGTAAAAGAAATACATGTAAATAATTAGATTAGATATAATATGTATTTTTTTAAAATAAATATTTAGTATTTAATTTTAATTTTTCTCAACAGATAACCAAAATGCCGTTGCAAGATATGCCATTTTAATTTTCTACTAATAAAAATTAAAATTCACAAATAATATATTAAATATTAACTCATTCTTTTATGAATTGATAAAATATATATTAAACATGTATTTAATTTTTTAATTATATAAATAAAGTGTGTAAAGAAAAGTCATCACAAAAGTAAGCAGACTAGACATAATGCATATTCGTTTATATATAGATATATATAATAAGTATTGGATATAAAAAATTATAGGTATTAGATATATCTATTAAATATGAAAAAAATTTCATTGATTGTATAAAAGGCCTTGCCAAGGCCATTTTGAACTCCTTAGTCATGGCCTTGTTCTGGGCTAGCTACGGTGAAAGGTCGAGACTAGCTAGCAAGAGATAGGTGGGCAAGGCAACTTTGATGAAGATAGATGTGAGGACGAGACAAGAAAAGAATTTTAAACTATAAAAAAAAGTTCTATATACATTAAGTATAGGAAGTTCTATATATACTACACATGCATTAAGTAGAAGCTTAAGTACGAAGTTCTATATATACTACTGTATGAGATAATGAGCCATGCATCAAACTACAAACAATTTAGTCCCTAAGTCCACACTTTAAGTTTTCAATAGTATAACAAAAACATTGTTTTCTGTACTTCTTAAATCTATAGACAATGGTATTCTTATCATTTCAAAATTTCATATTCCTAGTAATGCATATAATATTGCTAGTTATGTTCTTTGTTGGTTTTGTAAACACATTTCTATTAATTGCAGGTCATATATTTCTTGATCATCAGCTTAAAATATTAATTGGTTGCAAAGTCTTCATTTGACTACATTCGTAACTACTATTTAACTGGAATTCACAGGTATTGTACCAAATAGTCAACATATTTACTCTTTTGTTGCTTTATGATTTTGTTAGTATTATTTTATCTTAAATTTTGTTAGACATGATGTACTCTCATAGGCACACCATATTGAATATAGGTTTTTATGGTAGTAGAAGGAAATATTGTTATTTATATGGTTCTCACTTATTATTGTTGTTTGGCTTGGATGATGGAAGAATTGATAGTAATTAGAATGCAGGTCACTAAAAGAGTTGTTAAAAAGCATTGATGGAAACATATGATTTTTGCCTTTCTTATTTTTAACAAGAATTGTTGCTATTATTTTAGCTTTAATTAAGTGCATGACTACCTTGTTATGATTTAGCCCCTGTACTGTAGCCCACTAAAAGTGTATAAGCCACATAGTAATTAGAATTGGTTAGAATAGAGAATAGAGTGGTAGTAACTTTATTTGGCAAGTTTTGTCATAAGTAGTCAGAATCTCATTTCTCATACATTTGGAAACATGATCTCATTTCATTTAAGCATTATCCATACACTTTATTTTGTCCAAATACATCTTAAATATTATTTTCCAATTACTTACTTTGACTCCAACCTGTATGAAGTATAATGGATAAGAATTGGATGAAAATTCTAAATAGAGTAGATCCATTATACATAAAAGGGGTAGATAATTTTCTGGAGAGGGCATATAGTCAACCAAGTGCAGGCAACAGAATTAGATGCCCATGTAAAAGATACAGAAACACGGTGTTTAAGGTTAAACATGAAGTACGATTTGATCAGTTGAAAAATGGTTTTTGGCAGTCTTACGAGGTTTGGGATCTTCATGGAGAAGTTGTAGGAATAACTTCATATCCTCTACATGAACGTAATGATCAGTTAGAAGATAGTGGTGAGGAGGATGACATAACCGGTATGGTACACGATGCATATGGAGCTGTGAACACAGAGAATATGAATATTAATGGAGAAAGCAGTGAAGTTTCAAACTTACATGCAAAGAAGTTTTATCAATTATTGAAAGATGCTGAAACAAATTTATATCCAAATCGTGACAAGATGTCAAAGTTATCGTTCATTGTTAAGCTCCTTAATTTGAAGTGTCTTAATCATTAGAGCAATAAGTCTGTGGACATGTTGTTGAACCTATTTAAAGAAGTACTTCCAGAGGGAGCCCAAGTGCCTAATTCATACTATGAAGCCAAGAAGGTTATTCAAGACCTTGGGTTAGACTACATGAAAATAGATGTATGTAAGAATGACTGCATTCTATATAAGAAAGAACATGTCAATGCACAATTGTGCCTTAGATGCAAGTTGTCTAGATGGAAATCAAATGGGCAGAAAGGAAAGAAAGAAGCACACAAAGTGTTGCGATATTTTTTTATGAAGCCTAGGTTGCAAAGACTATTTATGGCAAGACACACCACTAAAGATATGAGGTGGCATAAGGAGAGCCGTGTTGATGATGGTGTGTTAAGACACCCAGCTGACTCTATTGCTTATAAATCTTTCGACGAGCTGTATCCCAATTTTTCAATTGATCCTAGAAATGTTAGGATGGGTTTAACAAGCGACGGCTTCCAACCATATGGAAACATGAGTTCCAACTATAGTATCTGGCCAGTTGTTCCTATACCATATAATTTGCCCACTTGGAAATGCATGAAACAACCATACTTTATGATGACACTTTTGATTCCAGGCCCTAAGTCTCCGGGTGATAATATAGATATCTATTTAGAACCAATGATTGAGGAGTTAAAAGAATTATGTGAGGTAGGGGCCGAGACATATGATGCTCATTCACAATCTAACTTTAGTATGCGGGCTGCTATTATGTAGACAATAAATGATTTTCCCTAATATGGCAATCTTTCTGGGTGGTCAACCAAAGGGAAGTTGGCATATCCTTGTTGCCACAAACATACCCATTCTATATCTCTCAGAAGTAAATTGTGTTACATGGGCCATCATCGCTTTTTGCCAGCTAATCATCTATGGCGTCGAAATATAAGGGTATTTGATGGTAAAGTAGAAAATAATGTCGCACCTATATATTTGACTGATGATGAAGTGCTTGAACAACTAGCATCCTTACCAAATGTGGCATTTGGAAAGGGTCAAAAGCGAATACGCGACCAATCTTCTGTTGCCTATAATTGGAAGAAGAAGAGTATTTTCTTCCAGTTGCCTTATTGGAAATCACTTTTGTTGCGACATAATCTCGACGTCATACACATTGAAAGAAATATCTTAGACAATATTGTGTCCACAGTGATGGATATAACTGGGAAGTCAAAGGACATGGTGAAGAGTCGATATGATTTGGTTGACTTAGGAATCAGACCAGATTTGCATCCTATTGAAGATGGGAATAATATTTTGCTCCTAACAGCATGTTATATGCTATCGCCACAAGAGAAGTTAAAAATTTATAACTTTTTGGCCCAGTTAAAGGTTCCTGATGCATTCTCATCAAATATTTCAAGGTGTGTCAATGTGGCAGAAAGGAAGATATTTGGTTTGAAGTGTCATGGTCATCACATATTATTGCAAGAATTATTTCCAGTTGCGATTCGTGGAGTGTTGCCTAAAGAAGTGAGTGATCCTATAATTGAGTTGGCATAATTTTTCAAGATCCTATGCTCAAATTGTTTGACTATAGAAGATTTGGATTCTATTGAAAATCAAATTGCGATCACCTTATGCAAACTAGAGACTATATTCCCTCCAGCATTCTTTGATGTCATGGTTCATCTACCAATCCACTTGGCAAGAGAGGCAACGATTACTGAGCCTGTTCAATATCGATGGATGTATCCAATTGAGAGGTAACATAATCATATTTATACTTAATCTATTGAATTCTATTTGCCATTAAAAATTGATGCATTAATTTTATCTTGTATGTGTAGATATTTACGTACACTAAAATCGTATGTCTATAATAAAGCTCGTCCTGAAGGCTCTATTGTAGAAGGCTATTTAGCAGATGAAAGCCTCACATTTTGCTCAAGATATTTGAGCAATGTACTAACAAATTTTAATAGAGCCCCAAGAAATGATGATGGAAATATACCAGCTCATGGGATGTCATTTTTTGATCAAATGGGGAAACCAAAAGGTGCTGCCAAATTGCTTGTTTTATCCAATGAAGAGTTTGATCAAGCTCATCTATACGTGTTACAGAATTGTGAAAGAGTTTGGCCTTTCATAGAGTAAGTATATGATAAATTGCTAGTTTTAAAATTGTTATCAATTAAACTCACATCGATATAATGGCATCATTTTGTAGAGACCATAAAAAGGAGCTTGAGACACATATGTCAAATGTTGATTCGAGGCATGTAGCAGAGTTTCCTCAGTGGTTTAATCGCAAAGTAAGTGTCCGCTTATTACGACTAAAGAAAATTATATTATAAATTATGTCATAACCCATTAATGGTGTTAACCTTAAATAGGTTATGAAATCAGGGTCACAATGGCAAGGAAATAATGAGCTAATTAGCTTAGCCCTTTGTCCTGAGAGAGTGATATATAGATATTCAACAATTTTGATTAATGGATATAGATTTCATATGAGAGATTGTGAATCCCAAAGAAAGACCCAAAATAGCGAAGTTCTTGTACGCGGAGATGACTCAGATGTTGAGAAGGAATACTATGGTGTTATTGAGGACATTTATGAGTTGTGTTATGTGGGAAATAAGAAAATACACTTATTTAAATGTCACTGATGGGATGTTGCTCATTTAGGAAGAGGATACAAAATTGACAGATATGGATATACAAGCATCAATACTCGTTGTTCATTGAATATAAATGAGCCATTTGTGTTGGCATTTCAAGCAGAACAAGTACACTACTTAGATGACATTGTTAATAAAGATTGGCTAGTTGTTGTCAAAACACATCCTCGTGACCTTTTCAACATGCCATATGAGGATAGTGAGGAAGTTGAAGATGCCTACCAACAAGAGGAAGTTGAACATACTTTGTTCTGTAATAGTGAGGCTCAAGACGATATTAATGTGGTGTTAAGTAGGGATAATGTTCAACCGCAACTTGTTCACCATCAAAGTAATGAGAGAAGTGCTAGAGAAGTTGATTTCATCAATGACGGTGAAGAAGACGAGACCATGGATGAAGAAAGTGAAGAAGGGGATTTCTTATCTGAAGATTCTATATGAAATGTTAGAGTATAACTAATTAATTAGTGTAATTTAATTTAATGTTTGTACAATGCTTGATAATTGGTAGGTATAAGGATTTAATTTAATGTTCATACAATGCTTGATTTAATTTAATGTGATGCAATTCATGTTTTATTAATAGCTAAATTATGCACTTATTTATTATTTGTAATGTTTGGTTATATTAAAGCATTCATAGTATGAAAAGGTGAATTAACAACATCATCTTATCATTTGCAACAAGCAAGTTTGAAGATGGCAGGAAGAGGATGGGGTAGACGAGGTGGTCGTGGATCTAGAGGTGCTGCACAAGGTAATCCTAATGAAGTAAGTGCACAGCTACGTATACAACTAGTAGCAAATAATGAAGAGACCCAAGCACAGCCTACTACACCTACTTCTCAGCTTCAAATTAGTAGTGCATCTACGTAAATGAAATAATTTAGATGTGTTAAGTTAAGATTTACTATCATTTGACTAATACATTAACATTGTATTCTTGGCAGCTTCCTGTAGCACATCAAAAAAGGTTAGGGGAACGTACAAATGTCTTACAGTAGATACAAAAACAAAGAGTGGGAAAATCAAAGTTGTCATCACAAATAATATCCTTCGATCTATGGGAGAAGGATCGAGGGATTTCATAAATTACATTGGATATGTGACGCGATGCATTGCTCCTCTAAAAGTAAGGGAATGGACAGAAATTTGGGAACAATGTGAATTACAAATCCTGTTGAAAGTTAAGGTAATGATTAACATAATTATTTAACACATTCATTAGATTTAAGTAGTGTTTGAATTGTTAACATAATTGTGTATCCCTATTGAAGGAAAAATTTGACGTCCGAGAAAATTTGGAGTTGCGATTTGACACCTTCGTTAATTCTACTGCACAAAGGTCGTATAGAAATTGGAGGAGTCACTTGCACAAAATTTACAAGCAATACAATACTGATGAGGCAAGACTAGCAAATCCACCTACTGAGCTCCATGATGGTGATTGGAGACACCTGGTGACGTATTTTGGCTCAAATGATTTTAAGGTATTAAGTAATAACATGTATAAATGTTTTTCCTAAAAATTGTGCAACATAACTAATTATGATATAAACTATAGGGGCAGAGTTCAAAAAATGCACTAAATAGAACAAAGCAAACAACAAAACATGCATGTGGTTCTCAGTCATTTGCTAAAGTTAAAGAATCAACGGTGAGAGTTTATATGGAGTTATTATTATATATTAACTTGTGTGCATGGTTTCCTTAAAAGATGAAATGTTTTATTGTAGAGAAATCCTGAAACAGGAAAGAATGCATCAATTGACCAGATTTGGGAGCTACAACATAAGCGTAAGGGTAAAGATGGGGAGGTTATATGGTCTGATGCAAAATCTCAAGAAATTCATGTATTCTTTGATTTTATTATTTTTTACAAATTAAGATTTATATTATTGTTTTTACTATCAATCTTACTCTAAATTTTTTCTCCTTAAATATGTAGGGCCAACTGCAAGAGATTGTAGCTAAGCAGTCTTAGGAAGACAATCCCAGTCTAACTGACAACGAGATCTTAACCCAAGTTCTAGGTCAAAGGACAGGGTATTTTCGTGGTAAAGAATATGGAATTAGACCTCCTACCAAGAGACCCACTAATCAAATGACTTCTCAACACCTTCAAGAGCACAAGAAGAAAATACGTGAAGAGGTAACTATAGAACTACGTGAGGAGATGAGGGTATGAAAAGAAGTAATAAATGAGGAGGCAAGATTACGAGAAAAGAGAATGAAAGCAACACTGCAAGAGACTTTGCATACACAATTGCAGGCACAATTAGAAGAAAGACTATAGTCGCAGATGGCTTCTCTAATTGCATCTCTTCAACAGGTATTTTCTTTAATTATGATGTGACTATAAATGTATTTAGTGCCCGAGTTTAAGATTTTGATCTTGGCATTGCTATTAACATGCATCTTTCCTATAATGTACTCTTAACATGCATCTTTATTTTTTATTTTTGTTACTTTATTAATATTAGATGAGATCTATAAATCTGGTGCAGAACTGGCTCTTCAATAAGCAAATTAGCTTTCCATTGTGTATTAGTCTCAGAGGGATTAGTCATTTGTTAATTTTTCTTCTTCATCTTATTTCCTTGTTTTTTTACCTTGTATATGTTTTGTTCTCTATATAGTTCATCCCCCTTTTTTGATCTTAGAGGGCATGGATCAGACATTCCATGGCATATTGCTAATGCTTTGTGATTTGATTTGTAACTGGTGAATTTCCATAGCGAGATAAGATTGTTAATATATTCATCTAACTCCTTGGATGAGGGAATCAGTGTTCAATTCTTTTTTCAGAATGTGTTGATGTGATCTTTTTAAAAAAAATCATTTTTTACTAATATTAATTAACTGCTGCTTGTCTAACACAATTGTTAGTGTTATGTGAAGAGATATTGTTGCTTGTGTCACCTTGAAACATTATATTATGGTTGTTTAAGGTTATGTGCCTCATGCAGCAATATGGTAAGAAAATGATAAGATAACATGCTCAATCAGATTGAAATCAATTGTTGGTGTTTAAAGGTGTTATTTTGTTAGAGTTGAAATGATTAGCTGGAAATGAGAGTGAATCATTATGTTTTCACAGAACAAAGCTAAAGAACTTAGAGTCTAACACTCTATTTGGATGTGGATAAGGAAAAAATGAAAATGTTTGTTCACAATGACAATTCTGTGAATCTGGTAATAAGATTGTAGTAGAGTCTTGGTCATGCCTAGCATTTAAAGTCTTGCACCATTGTTGCATGCATAACCTGAAACTTTAAAATGTGTAATGACTAGTTTTTGGGCACTTTTTGTTTGTAGATAAAGAAAGATAAGGTTGATCTTTTGTACACAATGAACACATTAAGTTTAACATTTCAAGTTTCTTTTTGCTTTGTTATAATTGTAATGTCTTTTCTTTCATTCTCTGACTCTAAGTTTTAAAATTGGAATTTGGACATATTTCATTTTTTAGATGCCGTTTTTGGATCTTTTTTGGTGGCCTTTTTTGTTCTATTTCTCTTGAGAATGAGAATGATCACTGTAATAATAAAAAGCAATGTCACTCCTCCTAAAATCCCAATGATAATAGCATGCTTGAGTTTGTTCCCTACCAAGAAAGGAAAAAACCCAAATAGAAAGAATGACATCATGAAAAAGAAGAGAGCAAAGTCCATATAAACCCTAAATTTTATTATCATACTTCTAATATTGGATTCAAATTCTTATTATCAAAGTGGTGATTCAATTTGTTGGTATTTAGTACACATGATTATAGTCATGTGCAATAGATTATTATTAATGAGTAAGGATTAATGTATAACCACTTTTTAGAAAATAATTGTAAACTTTACTTGAATTTTAATAAAAGGGAATGCATGTTTAACTACTTCTCAATTGACCAGTGGATCATAGGCTTCTTGTCATGCATAGAGAAGAGAGACTAATTTTGAATATATTATTATTTTTTGTCTAATAAGTGATTCTAAAATTCTAATTAATACTTCTAATGTTGGATTCAAATTCTTATTATCAAAGTGGTGATGCAATTTGTTGGTATTTAGTACACATGATTATAGTCATGTGCAATAGATTATTATTAATGAGTAAGGATTAATGTATAACCACTTTTTAGAAAATAATTGTAAACTTTACTTGAATTTTAATAAAAGGGAATGCATGTTTAATTACTTCTCAATTGACCAGTGGATCATAGGTTTCTTGTCATGCATAAAGAAGAGAGACTAATTTTGAATATATTATTATTCTTTGTCTAATAAGTGATTCTAAAATTCTAATTAATCAAAACCTACACCTATAACACATTGAATAATATCTGTCAATTTAATTTTTTGCCTATTTATTAATGTTGTCTTCTAATTCTATTTGTTTTCATTATAAGATGGTACAATCATGTATTTTTGGCTATAATATTCTTGGCTATTGCATAATGTTGTCTTCCAATTGTGTTTGGTTATATAAAATTTTTTACGTGATATTTTGTTTGTATTATTTTTAAGCCATATTAATTTGGTATATTGGATTGAACAGGGACAACTTCTGAACATGGCAACTAATACGACAAGTACAGCAGCACCAACAATGCCAAATAAAGAACCGAGTTAATTGTTATTGTCAATATTTAGTGTATTGTTTTTGTATTAATTGACATAATATTATCGTACAATATTTGCTACATTTGATATAATGTTAATATTATCATTTTATCAATTATTTTATTTATCTTTATGTTTATTAAATTTTTAATTATTGCCAACAAAAATGAGATAAATGTAATTTAAAAAAAAAGGTTTCAGTGGCGACCTGACGAGGTCGCCACTGAATCCCTCTGGAGTTAAAACAAAAATTAAAAGATTTGGTGGCGACTTTCTCGCCACTGAAAATACTTTTGGTGGCGACTTTCTCGCCACTGAAAGTACTTTTTGTGGCGACCCAATAAGGTCGCCACTAAATCATCTGAATTTAAAATGGATCGAAAATACTTTTAGTGGCGACAGAAAGTCGCCACAAAAAATTTTAACCATATTGTGGCGACTCTTAGTCGCCACTAAAGCAAGTATTAGTGGCGACTAAATAAAGTCGTCACTAAAAGTATCTACCTTTTGTGGCAACTAAAAACATTACGTGGCGATATTCATTTGTTTTAGTGGCCACTATAGTCGCCACTAAAAAGATTCAGCAACGGAGTTAATAGCAACGACTTAGTGGCAACTAAAAGTCGCCACTAAAAACATTTAGTGGCGACTTTTGCACTTTCAGTGGCGACTTTAGTTGCCACTGAAAGCCTTATTTTTTGTAGTGATTCCTAAACTTTAAATCTCAAATCTCAAACACTAAAATGTTAAACCATCAAAACTCCAAGATCCCAAAATTCAAACTCTAAACCCTAATCCTTAAACCCTAAAACCTGAAATAAAAAAACTCTAAATGCAAAACCCTTGACACCTCAACCCCAAACACTAAAAATCATAAAACTCTAAACTTCAAATCACAAATCAGAAAAGCCCAAACAACAAACATCAAAACGCTATACCTCTAAGTTCCAAACCCTAAAACAGTAAAATTTAAACCCTAAACCACCAATTTTCAAACCCTAAACTTCAAAACCTCAAACTTAAAGCTTCAAATCCAAGAACTCGACACTCTATACATGTTAGGAACATGATTTTAGTGTTTAGAGTTAATGATTTAGGGTTTATTGTTTATAATTTAAGGTTTGAAGTTTAAAATTTAGGGTTGAAGGCTTCAGAATTAAGAGTTTTGAAATTTGTTGTTTTGAGGGTTGTTCTCTATCTAATTACAATAAAAAGAGCAACAAAGAATGTAAAAAGAGTTTTTTAAAATATATTAACAAAATTTAGTCATTAAGATCCAATTATTCATTCTTATGCCAAAATATTTTAATGGTGGGTCATCCAACCTTTGGAGGACTGTCCATGTTGATTTATTTTTTATATTGTAATGATTATAAAGTAAACAGTTAAACAAATAAACATGGTGATTCATTCAAGTTTTGGATTACTCATGTTGGGTTAAGATAGCTGAGTCATACATTGTTATTGTTCATATTTCTAAGCACATAACCGACATGGAAATTAAGGTTAACTCATTTTGTAAGCCTTACAAAAACACAATGCAAGAAAAAAAGGTTATATACATAAAAACTCATAGCCATTCAAAATGTTTATCAAAAATTCATTTCTTACTTAGAAACATAAATAAAGATCTAGTTTCAAAACTATCATAGCTCAAAAATGTACTACTTATGTAAACAAAATTATTCAATATATTTTACATTGAAATACAAATTGAAATATCAAATTCCAAATTTATACAACCAACTTGTCAAACCACTAAGTTAAGTACGCATCAGAAATGTGAATCTTGTTTGTGGTAATAAAACAACTTTAAATTCCTAACAAGTAGTCAAATAATCAAATAAGTTAGGCCTAAGAACAAGATTGAGCTCACCATGTATGGATTGTCCTCTAGAGCTTTTTCTACGCACACTAATTTGACTTAAGGCTATCTAAAACAGGGAAAAAATAGATAAGATGCATGAGACTTTTAACTTAGTGAGTAGATAATATAATCCATAATGGAATAGGAAAATTGTACTATATATTAGTATATAATGTATTCACGTACTATGTATCATTCATGTTTAATCTTTTTTAATTAAATCAAATTGTATTTTGAGGTTTATGACTTCGGATTTAAAATTTATGCCCACTCACATAAGACATTCAAGTTTTATGTCCTAAATGTCCAACCCATATCAACAATACACTATTCTCAATTTGTCAACTACTAACCTTTCAAACCGTTGATTTAAAAGTAAGAACATGCATCTTTCATGGACTCAATATTCAGAAGTGTTTAGTCTTTTATGAATTTTCCTTTAAACATTCTCCTTCCTATTCTCATTAGCTACATACACAACAATTTCATTTAAAATATAATATCAAAACCAACTTACATGTTGCGACATACATCAGATCATCTCATACAAAACTATTGCTTGATTTTCACGCCCATTTTTCCTTTTACCTTTATCCTTGCTATGTTCATATATCTTAATTTAGATCTTTTAGTTCTAGACTTCACATACAAGAGTTCTATATTGAATCTCATACAAAGGTGACTCAATATTCAAATTTACTTATAACATTCTTAACCTCTAAATAATTTAATGGAGCCCAACTCTTTTATTATATTTATCTTTAATTAAGTTTAGGTGGAGGGATTCTATATCAAAACCATATGATTTTCAAGCACAAAACAAGGGAGGATAAATCACCAAATTAATCGTTCATACAAATAATATATAAGAAGCATTCAGCTACTCCTTTTAGAACAAATCACATGTGTTGGTTGGTACATGTAGTTAGCAACACTCTTACTAGTTGGAGTTTCAAGAGGCATCAAAATTAGCATCTTCTGCTGCTAATAGATAATATTTTTGAAAGGATTTCTCACCAAAAACTGTATATTATTCTTTTTTTATAACATTAATGTATAAAAATAAATTCATTTGATTTATTAATTATTAATCACTTCTAGGTACAGATCACAATGTATATATTTATAGTACAAACTTTAGAATAAAAAGATATATCGGCTACAATGAGCACCAGATCTATAAGCCTCATTGGACTTTAGATTAATAAACTTATTGTAGTATATCAGAATAGAATTCTAGGTCCGATTTTAATTTATTAAATTATTTGTGTTTATAAGACACACATTAATACTTTACTATATTAAAACTTTCTAGACAAAGAAATTTATATTTGTAAACATACATTAATTAAGCCTCTATTTCAATATCCAATAAATGGCCAATAATGAACATTATCCAGACTAAAGTCTCATTGGACACATCACAAATCTACATATTCATTCAGAATAGGATTACATTTTATCTCCAATTTATTTAGGTAATCCATGTACATAAAACACACACTTGCACACTTTCATCTCAAGATTCTTCAAACTTCTCATAATATATGTTATCCAGACTCAAAATAATTGCTCTCTCTATCCTGGATGTTTATATACACCCATATACAAGGATCTTTAGTACAACTTATGACTTCATACTTAAGTGAACCCAACAGATCTACAACTTTATAAACACACACACACACACAGATATATATATATATATATATATATATATATATATATATATATATATATATATATATATATATATATATATATATATATGTATGTATGTATATGTATACATATATGTATGTATGTATATGTATACATATATATATATAGATATATCATATATGTTTAATGAACTCTTACTCAGAACTAATATACATTCCAATTTCCAAGCCTAAATTAAGATTCTGTGATCAATCAAATTATATATTACGAAATGTAATTTCCCATTGTTTTACAGGTAATTTATACCATAGCTAATTAATTATATACAATCTATATCGAATTACAAAGACAAAACTTTTAGAACCCTCATAGTACCTGAGCCCTATAACAAAACTATTAGGAAACTCGAAACTAACTACTTTAGGAATCCTTACTACAAAACCCTTCATTTTGGGGTACAATAACCTTATGAAATCTTTGTCTTTACTCTTAACTCAACCTGCAACCTACTAACCCTTGGTGTATGTATATAGTTCTAGCTCATCCATCCAAAGTACAACTTATGCATATTCATAGAACACGTACATTATTATAGATCATGATCTTAACAACTAATAACTCACCATTTATCCCACATGTCTCAAAACAATTTAGGTAAGATACACCTAAATTAGTTCCATCTTTTAAAATAACATGCCCCAATAATTTCCTTAACGCTTAACTTAAAACATACACAATTCCATGATACTTCATATTCCATAATTCCACCCCAACTCAAGAATCCTACATAAGGATACTTATCTAATATGTTGATAATTTAATATGCAAAACAAAAAGTAACCTATATAGAGCGATAACTTTAGCATATAAAAATCTAATTTTTTGGACACAATTAATTATAGAATTTATAGTATGTGTTTTAAAAATTAAAATAATACTTCCATATGTCATCTACTCGCAAGGCTTTGAGTTTCAAATAAGCTAGCCTTTTTAGGCTATGTCCAGGAACTAAACCGGTCAATTAAACTTTGGAATCACGCTCTATAACTTGAAACAACTTGAACTCCACATCCTTCACATGTACACTGTTTATGAACTATTCATGTCACTGTTAATAGAAGGAAAAATCCACTATTTTAATAAAAACAATGTTGTCATATGATCGTAAAAAATTTAATACAATGGTTTTACTATCCATTGAACGTAAATATGATGCCAAAATTGCCATAAAACCTCCATAAACCAAGATTTAACAAATCTCACCTTTAACTCATCATTTCCTAAACGGTAATTTCTTCAAAAATTAATTGGAAAAATTACCCTACTCTTTATGCTGATCACAATGATGCATTTGATTTTATAAATGGAGGTTTGGACGTGTTGAAACTTATATATTGAGGAGAAGCAAAAGGTTCATGAGGTTTGGGGAGGTTTCTCCTCGTGAGTGTTCAGTTATAATAAAAAAGGTAAACTTGTAATTTACATTAGTGCTATTGTAGTGATACCTTAACATTGTGACGGTTGGTCTTCGCCCACCGACATATGCATGTTTTGTCTTCAGCGCCGCAATGGTAGAACTCTGGCATTGCAACCGTAATGCTTTTGAAAAAGAATCTCGACTTATGGAAAAACTAGCGTTGTAGTGACAAGAACATTGCACTGCAATGGTGAGCCTCCCTAAATCTTGTAATAACTATCTTACAGCCAGCACTATTGACAGTGGTCCATTTTTCAAAGAGAAACATGCAAAAGCCTCTAAAAGATATCCAATTCAAGCTGTAACTTCCATGTAACCTTCACATGACTACCATCTAACATCCGAATAGCTCATAACATATGTTTATTTTCTATAAAATCTTAATTATACTTCAAATTTTTTTCAAATTTATTAGCGCAACATATAGTGAAATAGATCTCACACATTTAGTAACTTGAACCTTAAGTTAGGATTCCACCAATAACACATTTAATCCTATGCAATCTCCCTTAAACTTGTGTTTTCATGTATTTTAATTGGTGGGTTGTTTTGGAGGATGATTTGAGATAATGCATGGCTTGAATTTTGAGGAAATTGGCTTTGGTTGGATGATTGGAGAATTAGAGGAGCAAAATTGGCTAGGGTTGAACAAACAATGGGCATAATCAGTAGGGGAAGTTGGAAAATCAATGGGATTTAAATGAACAAACCCCCAAGCTACAAGTTATTTTTTTATGCCTTTGTCCATTGTGACATTGTCGAGACTGAGGCCCATTATTTTTGCCTCACTTGCTTTTTTTGGCTTCTTATGTGTTCCTTTGATGATTTTCACCTACATATAACCAAATTTTAGGTTATTAATTCCTAAAAGACCAATATTAATGACCCTAAATCACAAAAATTTAAAATTAGCAAATATTACTAAATTAAACTCCTAAAACTAAAGAAAAACTAAGATAAAGGTTAGAAACATGGGTTGCCTCCTAATAAGTGCCTTGGTGTCATAGCTCAATTATGTTTGAATTTTATGTAAGAGAGGGTAGATTACAAGGACATTGCAATCTTATGCCTCTCTACATCACCCCCTCATATCTCTTAAGTTTTAGGCCATTTTCTTTACATGTATTTCGCCTATTAGTTATAAGCTCAACAAATTCGTAGGGCAACACTTCCATGATGAAGAATTGGCAAGACCATCAAGATTTCAACTTCCAAGGAAAGAACTTGAGCCTTAAGTTAAATAGTAGTACTTGTTGCTTTAGCTCAAATTCTCGAGGATTTTCTTGTCATGCCATGTTTTGACTCTTTGTAAAGCTTGTTATTTTCATAAGCATCTTGTCTAAACTCATTAAGCTCATTCAATTCTAGCATCCTCTTTTCACCCATGGCTTTCAAATCTAAATTTAATTATTTAGTAGTCCAATGAGCTATATGTTCTAATTCCATTAG
Organism: Gleditsia sinensis; assembly: GCA_037074535.1. NCBI lineage: Eukaryota > Viridiplantae > Streptophyta > Magnoliopsida > Fabales > Fabaceae > Gleditsia > Gleditsia sinensis. Next base: position 17,878,681 of record CM073466.1, on the reverse strand, counting down.
TAGAAGGTAATCGATGCCAAAAACTATCCTATATGGAGATATACTTAAGGGTGTCTTAAAATCTATTCTATAAGCCCAAAGGGAATTATCAAGTTTGAGTTCCCAATTGTCATAAAGGGGTAGCAATTCTATGGGTCACACTATATTTATTTAAATTTAAAAAACAATTATTGTAAAAGTGTAAACCTCCATTACTAATGATGGCTCTAGGTATGCCAAACCTTGTAAAATTATTTTTTAAAAAAATTTAGCACCATTTGTGGGTGCAGTTATTGCTTCTATCCACTTGGAGACATAATTTACTACTACCAAAATATAATTAGTTGTGTGTGAATTCAGGAATCGTCCTATGAAATCTAAATTCCACACATCAAACAATTCACATTCAATAATGTTAGTTAAGGACATTTCATGCCTCCTAGATAAATTGTCACTACGTTGACATTTATACATGTGCCAACATGAGCATGCACACCTTTAAATAGAGATGGTCAAACCTAACTATAGGACTTTAGCAGCTATCCCACTAGCTTTATAATGGCCACCAAATTCTCTATCATGATATTATTTCAAGATATCTGGCATTTCTTCCTCTAGGAGGTGTTTGGTTTGAGCATATGTTGTAGATGTATGGATAATCTCAATAGTAGTGTTTGGAGTTTTCTAAGAACTTCGTTTTTTGATAGTAGATCATGTCTTTTGGAAGTTTATAACTTGCAAGATAATTAGCCCTGTCATGTACTATGAATACTTTAAATATGAAGAGACAACATATAATTGAAAATAGTCATCATTCTTAGCAATATCAAAGTTTGAAATATTTGAATCAAATAACTAAAAGTCTTCAGTTTGTGTCTTATAGTTTGGTTTGTTAGTCTTCTCTTATTGAGCTATGAGATATTCATTTTCTGCATCTAATTCTTGAACAAATTGAGCATAAGTATATCTATGTGGCATAAATGTAAATTAGTCACTTTCAAATCTAAAGATTCTACTTCCTTTTTCCATATATATCAAGGTCCTACCTCTAGCTAAGAATAGTCTTCTAAGTATAAGGGAGATGTCATTATCAATACTTACTGTATTTATCACTAAAAAGTCAATAGGAAGTGCACAACCTCTAACTATAAGATAAACATTATTGATTTTGACTTTTATTTCTAATGGTTTTACATGTCAATTGTATATATATAGAAGTTAGCTCTAATGGACCTAATCTTACATGATGAAACATAGGTAATTGCATTAAATTGACACTTACTCCTAAATCACATAAAGCATTACAAAAATATCTATCCTCAATGAAGCATAATACCTAGAAACCTTTTGTATCTTTGCCATTGTTTAAAGTCTCAATTTCACCCAGTGTAGTCAATTGGGTATCTTGTTATGTCTCTTTTTTAATTATTGTGATATCCATCACTAGTTCCTTGGTAATCTTTTTTGTATCACTAAGAATAGTCCATTGAGTATGAATGCTAAACAAATTAGCTAATTGGCCTACTTTTATCTCTAAGGACTTCACCATTGTCTTCAAATTTAGTAAATGCTGGTAAGTATAGATCATTTAGCTATCCAATTTCTCTTCTATTGGAGATTTCAATTGTATTACAGATACCCTTTGTTAAGGTGTGAACCTAGGTAGACTGGGGTTGCCTTTCTTCATGTGTGTTTCTCTATGTAAATTTGGGATGATTTCTTCACCTTGGATTATGTGTGTTGGTGTGCAAATTATTTTGCCTATTAAAGTCCCTCTATAACATTTATTGACTTAATCATCATGTGGCATTGCTCTAGAGGGTAACCTTCTCCACGTATGTTGTAACTCCATGTGGAACCTTGATTTAGTTAGGTTCTTATGGCAATTTTTTTTAAGTGATGCTAGTTAAGTTAAGATAGTTACATCAACTTCTATCAACCTAGCTACCTTCTCAGGCACCATTCTTTATATTAGCCATTGGTAGATGTTTGAAGTCATCTTATCCAAAAGAGCATAGGCTTCCTCAAGTCTTTTGCCTAGTATTGCACCACCTATAATTGCATCAATAATGGTTCTCAAAGAATCCATTAGTCCATAATAAAAAGTTAGTATTTATAATTAATCAGAAATGCAATGGTCAGTGTATTTTCTTAAGAGATCTTTATATATTTCCCAAGCCTCGTATAAAGATTCAAACTCTTTTTTGTTTAAAAGAGGTAATATCATTCCTTATTTTAGTAGGGGAAATTTACCCAAGAATTTCTAGGCTAAATCCTCCTATGTATTCATAGAACTAACCGGGAGAAAGTTAAGCCACTCCTTAACCTTATCCCTTAATGAGAATGGAAACAGTCTTAACCTTATCGAATCTTCAGTTGTACCATTGTGCTTTAAGAGATAATAGATTTCAATCAAGTTTACCAAATGTGTATTAGGGTGATCAAGGGGTAACCTCCCAAATTGTACATTGCTCTGTAACATCTGAATGGTAGATGCCTTTATCTCAAAATTATTGACCTATATGGTAGGCCTTTAAATACTATATTGTAGCATATCTACCATAGGAACTATGTAGTCCCTTATCACTTTGTTAGACCCCTCTTTGGCCTTGTCTCTAGCAGCTCATAAGTCCCTAAGCCTTTATAAGTAAGTTCTTTTAATTTTAGAGTTAATAAAGGCACAATCACTATAAGAAAAAAGGGATTTTGTGAAGACTTTTCGTTGTTGCCCAGTCGCTAAATCTACCTTTAGTGACGACAGTATAAGTTATCACTAATAGTATTGCGAATATTCACTTTTTGTGACGAAAAAAGCCGTTCCTGAATGTATTTTCAGCGATGACTTTTATACGTTGTCACTGAAAATATTTTTCGTTAAGAGTTTCAGTGACGATAGAAGTCGTCAGTGAAAGTAGTTTTAGTGAGGACTTATATAAGTCGTCACTAAAAGTCTTGTACTCTACAAGTTTTAGTGATGATGTAAGTTGTCACTAAAAGTGTTTTCAACAATGAGTTGAAAGGGTCGTCTCTAAAAGTCATGTAAATCTGAATTAATTTGTTTCATGAAGCAGTACACAATCTCAGCTTCCATGACGACAAAGTTTTCACTGAAAGTGTTTTCAGTGACAATAGAAATTAGTCATCATTGAAAGTTTTATTTAAATGGAGAGTCAGTGATAAAAAATGTCATCAATGAATCTTCTATATTATTTTTTTAATAATTTTATTTGTTTTAAACTATATTATAATATAAAATGAGAACAAAAAAGTTTAATGGAATGATAAATATTAGAAAAAGTTCATCTAAAACAAATATTTGTTGATAGGAAACTATCAAATGTCAGTTAATAAATAAAATACAAATAATAAAATAGCAACAAATTTAAAAACATCAAGCCTATGGTTCTCTTGAAGTTGCTAATGTTGCATGAGTTGTAGAATTTGGTACAGCACTTCCCGTTGGAGGTATTGAAATTTGTCCCTATTTAAAACATAAAAAACATATTAATACTTGGCAAGTAATACAAAGTACAAGCTAATTAAATAATAACAATTATGATATATACAACTCAGTAGTACAAGTCTATCTAAAAGTTACGAAAGTGAAAAAAAAATTATATACATTGATTCAACATATACAAAGGCTATTGAATTCATGTTAGTATAATTCAAATGTAAAGAAAAAATATGATAAATGACAAATATGAAAGAACACAATAATCAAGAACAAAAGTATTATGACAAGTACAAAACAAAGGAATCACCAACTATGGAAATCTTGATGTCTTTTGAGCAACATTTTAGATTCTTCAACCAAGTTAGTTTGACAAACAAAAGAACTTCCATAGCATGTAGTTTATACCAAACCATGGAAATCTTAATGTTTTGAGATTCTTGAACCACGTTAGTTTGACAAACAAAAGAACTTCCATAACCCATAGTTTATATATCAAAACAATACACTTGAATAACCAAACCATGGAAATCTTGATGTCTTTTGAGCAACATTTGAGATTCTTCAACCAAGTTAGTTTGACAAATAAAATAACTTCCATAACCCATAGTTTATATATCACAACAATACAAAATGTTGACATTTAAACTTTTCTTTGGTACAAAGATAGTCCTTAATCACAACAAGGTCACAACTGATTCTTTAGTACAAAAATAATACTTAGTCACAGTTAAGTCATAGCCAGTGTTAAGAAATGGTAATTTAACCGACTATGTTGAGTACATAACTAGCCAAATATCAATAATAGTAGAAGTAGTAGAACAAATCGAACAAAAAATAGTAACAATAAATCCAATGAAGTACAAAACTTGAAAACAAAGTAAGGTCATCGTACTAGACTTGTCACGCCCCTAATTTAAGAGCACGTGAAACACATACTTTATAAACATATATTTGCCATAATATGCATAATACACTAGAGTACAAGTACAAACCAAATCTATAAATATCAAAGTAACAACAGAAGTAGGGATTCTGCCTATGATATTTAGAGCATACTCTAAAGTACAAGTACAATATAAATCAAAATCTATGAGCCTTAGAAACAAAATAAGCTCACCAAAGAATATGTCGCCTAACTGATCACCTATTTCAAAGAAAATGGCCAAACTTTGTATTCTTATTTGAAAAATGTGAAAATATCGTGTAGTAAATTTGACAACTTAGTGAGCAAATAATATCTTTTATGACCTCTTAGGTCAACATATGGATGTACTTATATATTAAGATTTATCACCTAAAAAATTACAGTTCAAAGGTACATCCATATGGGACCCGTATTTCAAATATTTTTAATTCAAATCATATTCAGATATTTGAAACCATATGCGATACGGTATGATCATTAATCAAATATTGATATGCATCAAAATATTTCTCATGAAAACATTAGGAGAATTCCATCTCAGAACCACCATATCAGAGTTCAATCCCTTCCATACTTTGTCAGTGTAAGATTTGAACTCAGCATCCCAACTGAGATTTGCCCTACCATCGTTCAAGATGACACACGAAGGGACTCTAATATGGGCATTTTCCAAGCACACAACAAGAGATGGAAAATCACATATCATATAGTCGGCATCTTGCCTAGATAAGAGGCATCCCACTCTCCTTCACATATCATATCTTTTGTGTTGGTCGTCACACGAGACTAGTACCACCCTTGCTAGTTAAGGTGTTAAGGTGCATCAGAGCTAACATCATATGTTGTTAGCAAACAATGTTTTCAATAGAATTCTTCCACATAAATCATATTTGCACATATGCTACATCGTTCAAAACAGAGGTTTCAGTATAATATAAAATTTTTCAGTCTCAGTCTAATTCCTCTGTCAGAAACTTTCCAATCAGGGTTATCATATATACATGCCCTTTTTCAAGACAATCTTATAGCTTTACATATCAATACCACGTGCACAATATATTTTCTTTACCATAAGATGAGAAATACATTTAGAATTACATATTCAATGAGTTCAAAATCTATTTTCAAAACCATACTCTTCTTGAACTATGTAACATCCTAAGCATCTAATAAAGTTAGATAAATTTTAGGATGAGTAGAAAACACATATGACAAGTGATTGAGATGCTTAGTTATATGATTTTAAAGCAAGTATAAAATAGGTGACATAGTTAATGTTGAATCACATAACTAAAAATTCTTAGGATTATAATGGATGGAGAGAGAATATAAATACATCTTTTTAGACATTACTAGTCTAGGATTAGTGATCAATTAAGACATATATGAACAAGGATTAAAATGTGTAGTTGATGACAATAAAGACTTTACAAAAAATGTGGTACCATTTCGTGGTTAGAAGTAATATAAATAAAATATTTTTGGAGCATAAATTAGAAGAACATGATACAAATATATTCCTTAGGATGCTACTAATTTAGGATTAGGAAAATAATAAGGAAGGAAGAAGCATTATGTGATGCTATATAAATATATATACATATTTCCTTTCACCTCCACCATACATATTACATCATACATTTACACATGCAAAGGAGAAGCTTTATGTATATATATTTACCCATGCATGCAAGTGAGGATGTGAATCAATACACAAGCAACTTTGGTAGGTTGAAAAAAAAACACATGCACGTAGGAAATATAAGCTGAAACATGCACCCAACCTTACTCCACATTCAGCATAAAAACATCCCACGCTTTCTCCTAAACAAAGCAGCAAAAACACACCCACATGGCAACATCTTCATGCCATCTTGCCCCACCAAAATCAAGCACAAAACATCCCACATGGCAGCAGAAATCACACCCACTCTTGCTCCACCCAGCCAACAGAAACCTACTCTAAGTGACCAGCAGAAACATGGCCCATAAGACAGCATTTCACGCCACCCTTGCTCCCACATGCAACCAGAAAAAAAGCCCCCCACATGACAGTATATGCACGCCCATCCTTCCTCCATAAAGCAAGCAGAAACCTGCCCTACACAGCAACAAATCATGCCCCCATCTGTAGCAAAATCCTGTCAGCTTTGCTCCATGACACAAGCAAAAACGTTCCTGCATGCAAGTGATGTGGCAGCAGGTGTTTTCCTACACATCATGCATACAATTTCACCCACTCCCACTGAGCATATTCTAATATACATGCACCTACATGGAGAGCAGCTGAAGCTCACTCACCTGCCAAGCAGAACAGGGAATCCCTGCAACCTGGCAGCCACCTCCTTGCATTCAGAAATGGTGCAGCAGAAAACACATGCCCTTGCCTCACGCTAGCAAGGGAAAGAAGGGAGGGAAGAGGTCCAAAAATTGAAAAGAAAGAGGAAGAAAGGCGGAGAGGGTATCCAGCAAGAAGAAGAAGGTTGAGAGAGGAGGAAGAAAGTGAAGAAAACCAGGGAAAAAAAAGAAAGTTGTCTTCCCTCACCATAAGGCAGTGAGAGTGAGAGTGATTGCTGAGGTTTGAGGCCTTGATCAACCTATATTTGGTGCAAGAGACGTGGCTAAATTGCAAAGGAAGCCAAGAGGAGAAGGAAGCTACAAATTGAGAGTCATAGGAGTAGATTTACATAAGGTAAGTCTAGCTGCTTATAAAAATCCAGTTTTGAGTTTATTAGGTCAATTTTTGGGCCTGCATGTAGGACTTTCTGTCTAACATATGAAAATATGTTCAACATATAAGTTGTAGTCCTATGTCTTAGGTTTCCAGATCATTTAGAATCACATCAATCAGACGTAAAATGAGAGTTATAGTCCATGGAGTGATGAGAGGTCAAAATCGGGTCTGGAATCCAGGCTGGTGAAGAATAGCTTCTATTTTCAAATTTCTAGGACTAATACATAAGGAATATAAAGTCGTGGTTAAACTAAAAGTTGTAGATATATTTCTTACGGTCACATAACCACTAGAATCACAAAATTTCAAGTCCATATGAGTGAGTTAGGGTCTGATTAGTGAGTAAAGGTCATAGAGCATAGAAGAGTTAGGTTGAGAAAATAGAAACCTTTTTGCACCCAAAAATATTGACATAGTAAATTTAGTAAATGACATTTAAATTCTCTAATTTTTGGTGAGATAAGTCTTCAAATATTCATAATCAAATCTGAAAAGTTTCATGATTTTTTAGAACCTAAAACTAGGTCTTTTAAAATTAAAATAGTGTTGAGGACAATTTCCTAAACAGCTCAAACTATTGATGGAAAGACAATATTTTGAAGGGGTTAGATGTTGAAATTTTGTATACCAATTTTATGAAATGTTAAAGGGATCCTAATTAATTATCCTACCAAATTGTAGAAAATTATGGGTAGGTTAACGCATATAATAAAATGTATAAATTTGGTAGTCTGAAAATGAGGCAGAACAGGCCATAACCGGGACAGCCTTAAAACTTGGGTTATTTGAGGGGTCAAAAGAATTATTTTTTATTTTAAATTTTTATGGTGATTATATAAAATGTCTAGAATGCTTAATATAAAATATCATGAATTTTGAAGTAGTTTTACTAATCCAAATGGATGTAAAATAGAATAGAAATGAAACTGAAACTAAATTGTACTGTCCTGGGTATAGAGGTAGTTTTTGGGGTTGAATGGAAGATTTAAGTGCTGAGAGAATTAAAAAATAAAATACACATGTAAAGGTTCCTCCATACAAAATTTTAGAATTTTTAGAGGACTTTTGTCATATTTAATAACAACCCCAAATCTCAACAAAATCATAACTTTGTTTTGAGGAGCAGAAGCTCTTAAACTAGGTATTTATGGCTTTAGGACCTAATATGCATGCATTAACCAAGAATTCTTATATGTTTTAGTTTGAGTTGCTGGTAGTAACCTTGGCAATCTTGGAAAGAAAGTGATTGTGCTGGAATTGAGGTAGGTAGCTTTTTCTTAAAACACTCTTTATACTTATGAACTTGAATTTATGAATTTTCACTGATTGCCTGACTTTTATGCTATGATGAATGATGGTATAAAGATATATTATGTATGCATTCTCGGGAATTAAGGGGGTGCACAAAAGGGTGCCAAGTAAGCTCTATTTCCCTCACGATTGGCCAATAATAGGATATGCATAGCCTTTTGCAGGTATGGCCGTATGTGACTGCATTGGGTAAGTAGACCATGATGTTATGGGTCCCTAGTGTGACCAAGATGCCGTATGTATGATGTATGGTCAGTGCTTATGTTTTAGTGAAATGATTTGAGATGTTTTAAGGAATGGAATGTGCACTATTTTTTCTGAAAACTTTGCTAGCTATTGAGATTGTCATCTCACTTTTTATGTCCACATAATCACATTTCAAGTACTCCATCTAGAAGTGACCAACAGGGGTCTCAAGGTTGACTCATATGTTCATGATTTTAATTGCTTTGGTTGTGTAATATTTATGTGGGGCGGCTTAGTTAAGTGCCAAGTTCCTATTAGACAGCTTATAATGTGATGTAATGTAAATTATGGACTGTACTCCTTTCCTTTATGGCATGAGATCCTTTATGTTGTAAGTAATGCATAGCATGCTTAGGTAATTGCCTAGATGGAATTGAATTTTGAAAATGCTTAGGATAGCTTGAAGCACTTTTATGCTTATGCAAGAAAGATTACAAATGATATAAATGAATAGGTAAAATTATGGGCTAGTTAGACATTGCCAAAAATTTATAAATAATAAGGAACATTCTACGATTTAGATATGGAGGTGCTAGGTGCTACAAACTATATGCCAGATAGTAAACAAATAAGGTAATTTAATCTATTTTAGAAATATATAAAAGTATAAATAACTTGTAAACAAAACCAGTTATACATTTAAAGTTCAAGAAGAGCATAGGGTAAGTCATAGAAAGAATTATCTACTCACAAAGTAAAGCTCTAGGTTGGACAATCTCAAAATACACTTTTTCAATTTAAATTTGACTAAATAGACCTCAAAAAAAAGTCTGGAGGGTCCAAAAACTTAAAAAATAACTTCGAGAGCTTAGTCAATATCAGTCAACTGATAGTCACTATTCATGGCTAAAAATACTATTCATATTAGTCGAAATCACTATTTATGCCGATCGGATTTACTGTTTACATAGTAGGAATTACCATTTACGCAGATCAGAGTTATTGTTCATGATACCAAAAGTTGTCAAATAACTGAGAAATTTCATATCCTATAATTTATCTATCTCTTAAATTTATTTACGGTGTCAAATTTTTAATTTGAGGATTTTAAATATGAGTTTCAGAACTTACCTTTTTATAAGATTTTTTATTTCTGCTCTGCAGCGATTCTGCGGTCGATTTAAAAAATTGTTTAGTTAAAATCGTAGTACTCTTTGTCCTGAATCTAATAGTACCTTTAGTTTTGAGATCGGATGCTCGAAAGTACTTCAGATATAGAGAGAGAAAGTTACTATTTATATTATTTATTCGCCCCAAAAAATTTTAGTCTCTTTTTTTCAAATAATAATGGAGGGATCAACTAGCAATTTGTTAATTGTTAGAGGAAGTTTTTACAATTTCATTATTTATATTTTGACCCCTAAACTTTTAGAAAATTACAATTTGACCCCAAAATTATTAATAAGTTTTTATTTTCATCTTTAAAATATTTTAATTATATCTATACTCCTTTTTTTCTTTTAATAATCCATACATAAATGAAAATTATTAAATTTTAGGGTTGTTACAAGACTCATAATAATTCTACTAGTAATTGCAGGATACAAAAGAAAATCTAGACTAAACAAAGAATATGACATCTAATACGAGTGTTGGTTCATATCTTTTGAAAAATAACTTGTTACAACGTGGCTAAGAAGAGTTAGTTAGTGTGCATGGTCAATAATTTATTGCTTTATACCATTTGCCTTCAAATTTCTAGACTGATAGTATACTCTTTATCTTGTTTCCATTCTTCGTTATAATATGGCATACACATTGATATTTCCCATGATGTCATGCACTTTATCCAACTCAGTTTATGATAAGATACTCTTAATGCATATATTGTAAATTAAACAAATAAAAATATATGATAACATTATCCAATTACTTACAAGTCATCTAAACAGTAAAGAACCCCACATTAAGATCCATATCACAAGGACAAGAAAACCATTACTTTTTTTGTGAAAAAATTAATCTACTAATTTTTGCCATAAGTTGATGCCAAAAAGAATAACAAAGTTACTAAATAAGCATAACAACTTAAAAAGTTAAAAAACATTTTCAACCTATCATATGTTGCGACACAGTTCATACAACTTAATCATGTTTTTCCTCATGGTCACAATATTATCTCCTTATATGAAACAAGTGTTTTAATAAAATAAGGAGTGCTAGAAAATGCTACCTTTCCTCTTTAACAATTTGGTGAACTACGCGATATGAGTATTAGCAAGACCATGATAGCCAAATCCTAAATACAAACAAAGAAAAGAAATAGTCAATATAGGACAAAATATTACAATATACTAAAACGCTAAATGTAATCAATTAACAACCAATATAAAAAAAAAAGAAACCTATATGATGGAATATGATATTGACATCTCCGTTGTTCTTAAAGATGAAAGAGCTTCCATTAGATAAAGAAGCTCTTGAATTTACTTCTTTTTTAATAAATTTAATTAAAACTAATCGACCTAATTTAGCTAACCCCCCTTGGAACAGATCCTTCTCAAACTAGCCAACTTAGAGATGTGAAGAAAAAGCACAAGATGACATCACAACAATTCTAGAAACAACTCATATTGGGATAAGTATTGTATATTGTTTATTGTAGTTTTGACGAAATGGGCACTAAATATATAATAATCTTCATAAATAAAGTGAGGTGAACCTATAGTTTCCCAATCAATCACTAAATCGTGTAATTTGAACTATACTAATTGGATACACATGGATATGCCAACTTCAGACTGGCTTTGAATTTCTCAACAATTTTCTCAACCAAATTGTTGGGAGTAAATTGAATTAACCTCATAACCTATCAATTTAAAAGAGATACCCCTATGCTTTTGTTAGCAAAATCAGTTCAGACATGAAGTATAAAGTGATCAAAATTTCCAGCAAAATAACCTTAGATATGGTCACTTTGAAAAAAAAAATTCCATACAAGGTAGATCATATATGAGGAAAGAAGCAATTAGAATTAATAGTAAAGGACATTAAAGTTTAAATAGGTAAATAATGCATGTAACAAGAAGCAAAAATGAACAAAAGAGGACAGAATAATCAAATAAAAAAAAGAAAGAAATCTTTTTTATACAATTAATAGAAAATTCAAAAAGATTATACCTGATTAAAACAAATAGTATGCAAAGAATAGAAGGAAACAGATGAGGTGAATCCATCATCCCTAGGGATGATATTTTTATCAAGCACTCTAAGTTGCTTCCGAACCCATAAAGATTTGTTTGTAATTCACACCCTACTATGTTTAAAATAGTCTTTTCAACCGATTTATGTTCTAGAAAATAATTGGATTAGGGATTACCAGCCAAACCTCTTCATAGGTTAGATATCAATTCTCTAATTTTAGCTTTTCTTAGAGCTAAAAGAAATAATAACTTCAAAGAATTATTAATATCAATGTTAGAATAAAACCTTTATGATGGATTAGTATATTTCAATTATTTTCCAAATTATATAGTCAACCTCAAAGATTCAAATGAAGAAAATTATTTAGCCTTTGATGTTTGTGAAAATAATATATATTGGCTAGAAGGAACCTCCACCGTTAATATAATTTATAGATTTTATTTCAAATTATCAAGAGTTAACTAAGATTATGGAGCCCTTAGGCCATCTCCTAGGCATGAAACTATAATCTTTAAAACTAATTCTCAACACTTAAACGCTATAACCCTAAAGAGACTTCAACATGATCAAATAACTTTCCCTAAAGAATGGAAAATACCTCAAGTTGTCAAATGTAAGCTTGCAAAATAAAAAACATTACAATATTCAATGATAACATAAGAAGGAGAATCAGTTCTCAAAATGTGTAGGTCAAGATCCATAAGAATCCATGAGCCTTAATCTAGTAAGATGATGGGGGTTAAACAACTATGTACAAGGTAGGATTGTTGGAAAATGAAAGGTCCATATCACGTAACTCAACACATTACATAATATGCAGCATGTACTAATTCTAGGATAGGTCCAAAATTGGATGGATATACATTCATTCATGCCATCCATATTCTGATTCCACCAGTCACTTCACAATCACAATTCATCTACAAATCATATTACCCATGTGGATGGATATACATTCATTCATGCCATCCATGAAGAGGGAAAATGCTTTTACATAGAAAAATGCTTAATATTTCCTTTTTCATTACATACATCTTAAATGGCTAATGGCTTTTTGTTAATTGAAGAGGCTAATAATATAGGTGGCAGAAACTGCAAAGGATAAGAAATCAACTAGAAACTACAGAGAATTTCACTATAAGATAATAGGACACCTAGCTAATATATATATTGCAGCTCTTAAAACAACTTATTCTTTTCCATTCTACAGTAAACATTATATAGAATCATAAGTGACAGGATAAGCCTCAAATATTGACAAAAGAAATGCTAGGTAATATCAAAGCAGGAGTAAATGTTCCCAAATTTTAAATTGTCCTAAGCATCTTAGATTAGTTATCTTACTGAATCAAATAGCAACATCTTCCACTTCATCTAAATAACATGGGACAAGTCATTAGTTAAACAGGTAAGTTATTGAACAAAATAACCTTCAATGTAAGCTAATCAAATGACCTGGAATCATTATGAAGTAAAAATGTACAGAATGGGAGCACACAAACACCTAAATCAGGTGGTAATCAGTAGCTGTTACCTTTGATACCTGAATATTAGCATGTTGAAACTTGGGTCTAGGCTCACATTTCAAAGAGTCCTCTGTCGAATTTCAAGAGGCGCCTAGTGAGTAAATTAGCATGGAATACATGTTTAAAATCAACAACAAATTGATCCAAGAAAAATTAAATGTACACAGAGAAATTGATGACATTGATCCCAATTACTAAATGCATTTGAAGACATGGCTAAGAGACGAAGGAGAGGAAGAGAGACGAAGACATGGCAGAAGCACTTCAAAGAGCATTCATCTGAGTGTGAATGTAGGGAAGCAGAGAAGGAAAGGGAGGCCGAGATACGAAGCTCAAATGCATCATTGCCCTAGCATTCACTCCAACCCCCCCCCAAATTAGCTCAAATGCAAAAAAAGAAAAACAACATCAATCTCAACCGAAAAATCAAAACCCCCAAACTAATTAAATGGAATGCAAAAAATCGAAGGAGGATTAGAGTACCTTGATGCTTCAAGATGGGTTCTCCGATAATGTTTGCTACGACGCAACAAATTCCAGCACCTTTCACCCATGAAGTTGTAGGTTTGAGCACTTCTCCTTATGAACTGAGGCGAAGGAGAGATGAGGATTGAGAGGTTAATTTCGAATTTGTAAGGTGAAATGATAACACATCAAATTCCATCACCTTTCACCCACGAAGCTGCAAGTTTGAGCACTTCTCCTTGGAAACTGAGGCGAAGAAAAGGTGAAGATTGAGAGGCTGATTTCAGCTTTGAAAGGTGAAATGATAACACAAAAAATTCCAAAGAAAGCAAAACACTGGTTTGGTTTAAGTGGGATAGAACTTTGGTGCCTGCTTTTTGTCTGTATTTTGCCCTGTATGGAGTTAATTTATTTTTTGCTTCTTTTTGCCAACATTCTATAGTGTGAGAAAAAAGCAGACTTTATTTTTCCTTTTTTATTATATTTTTTAATTTTATTTTTTTAGTTAATTATTTAAAACATTATTACCTATTCAAAATTAATCCCATATTTAATTTTTCCACAAAATTTTAAAATTTTTCAACAAAAATATTATGGACAAACAATTATTTTTAGCTAATTCTTATATTTTTAAAATATATTTTTATTTAATTATTAAAAAGGAAAAAATAATTTAAAATAATTTTTTAAAAATTTAAACTAAAAAAATTATTAAAAAATAATTTAAAATAAATTGTTATCTTCTAGAGCCAAAGTACAATCTAGAGTATAATTTTTTACTTTTAGTGATGACTTGGTCTCACTAAAAGGATATAGGTTAAAAATTTTATTTTCTAACTTTTAGTGACGATTTAGTCGTCATTGAAAGTAAACTTTTAGTGACGATTCAAAAAAGTTGTCACGAAAATGCATACTTTTTGTGACGACCTATCAAAATCATCACTGAAATGTTGTGTTTTTGTGACCACTTTAAAAAGTCGTCACTGAAAGTTTAACTTTTAGTGACAATTTCTCTAAGTTGTCATTGAAAATATACCTTTCAGTGACAACCCCTCTAGGTCGTCATTAAAATTCTTTTTCTGTGACAACCTTTTTAGTCGTTACAGATTGTCAATTTTCTTGTAGTGAATACAAACTTCTAGAGTGTGGTTGCATATACTTAAAAGGGGTACTTAATAAAGAAAAGATAAATTAAAAATAAAATAAAAAAATATCTTGAATTAAAATGGAGAATTTATCTATTGATATGAACTAAAAATAATTCATATTTCTTGGAAATAGAGCCAAAAACTTGTTCAAGTTAAAATTAAAATACTATGTAAGCATGCTTATCAGATAGTAATATAGTGGCTAAATCAAATCTTTATCTTTAACAAAATGCCACACTATAACCCCTCTTGTTTTATTCAAGAACCTAATTCTTTAAGTATCAAGAAAGATAAGAAAACAATTAAAATAAAGCAACTTGCAAATTTGGTTGAGAGCTTGGTGCAAATTTATCAAATTATTAAGACACGGGTATTCAATTTCACTTATCTACTTCATTTAATTTTGTCTCTTCCTTTTATCTTAACTTGTCATAGTAAATTACTAATTAAACCCTAACGTATTTATAAAGCCCTCTCAAGTATAAATAATTTTAACTATCCACAAGATAAACTCTAATTGAATCAAGGTAATTGAAGTATAGTTAAGAAACTAAGTGCAAGTTCAATTGACTATGTATGGCATGGGAGTGTATTGTTATCTCAAACACAAAACAACTTTGTTCACATAAAGGCTAATAGAAATCAATCTTACACTACACAAATCAATCGTCATGTTATCAATTATTTTAATCCAAGCTTTAATCAATCAACCCTAACCTTATTAATCGATGATCATGCAATAGATAGACAATAAGAACGTATTTGTACAAATAATTCAACTATGACATTAATAGGAATTGGAAAGAAGTTTAATTAAACTATATGGGAAAAATCCCTTGAATACCTAGAATAGGAATCTAATCCATAATTAAAAACATAAAAACTACTAGAATCATAATAGGTTCCATCCAATCACAAACCAAAAAGAAGAAAAGAAAAGAAAAGAGGAATTGCATTCGATCCTCCAATCCCTCTAAATCTCCCCTAATATGGTCTGGACTTCTCTTCCTTAGAATATTCTCTCATCTTGCCTCCTAGCTCCTCCAAGGATGAATAATGTAAATTTTGCACTGTAGGGCCTCTTTATATAGTCTGAACCACATACATATAAGAACCTTAAGAATTTTAACAATCTTGTCGCCTCATCATGACCTAGGTCACAATGAGCAAACAAATTTCTTTTCTTTATGCTTCCATGTCGCAACTTAGGTTGCAATGAGCGTAGGCACAAATAGCCTCTCAACCTTGACTTCTAATATCTGTAACTTCTAATTGAGTTGGAGTTTTAGAGTGTATAATATGTTGCTGGAAAACTCTTTTCAAGCTCTTTAATTTGACACCAAATTCCCTCAACTCCAAATTCATATTCAAGGAAAAAATATATCTTTTCTCCACTACTATCAACCTCATTCTTTGCACTTTCAGCCTCCTTATGTACTTTCCCATATTTTAGGTTTCATTTGAGCATTACCTATACAACTCACCCCTTTCGCTCCTATTACATTTATTAGCTCTAGATCAACAAAAAATTCATACTCTTGACTCAAAGCTTGTCACCATCTTAATGAGACCACTGATTTCTCATAGAAGTAAGCTTGGTAATGGATGGGCTAAATTTACAGTCACATAGGGCATTTATTAGTAGTGGTCTTGTATTTTGAATTGTTGTTTCCTTATGTATCATAGAGGAGCAGAGCTTCTAATGTTTTATTTTGGAGATCTAATCTCTCATTTTGAATATTTTCTTTGTTTTAAGAGGAGACTCTATCATATTTTCATTATGTTAGTGTGTACTTTGATTATAAAGTTTGTATTTATATTCCAAATATGTCAAGTTTAAGGCTTGCAAAGTCAATGTTCCACCTTACCCCTGTGCTAGTCACATGCCTAGTCTTCATTTGCAACCGGATCCCTTTCCATTTTCATTAGCATTCTTCACTCTTTAGGTTGTAACCTTCAATTTACTCCCTTGTAATTGGACTCAAAATTAGTTTTACATGTGGTTTTAAAGTTTTTCATTTGACTCTCCTTGTGGTTTGTAACGTTATCACTTGACCACTTAATGATATTCTGTATTTGAATTTTAAAGAAAACAATCACATGAATGTTAAAGTTATGAACATTATCATTATTATTATTATAATTAAGTTGAGAATCTCAATTTCTATTTTAATCTTAATACTGGCCTTAGAATACTAGAATTTTTTGAAGTGCAAGTAAAACATAATTTTAATATTGAAAATTTTTATAATTTTTTCATTTACATGATTTTTTTTGTTAAAATTAAGACTCACAATATCATAAAATTATTAAGTTTTAACTAAATAAATTATTTGAGATTAAATGACACATTTTAAATTATATAAAAATAAACTAATTTCAGACCAAACTATATTAATATCAGCTACAGTTTTTCCAACTTCTTATTTTAAAATAGAAATATTTATTTATGAGTTGTGAACTTGTGATTAACTTTTTAAGAACACATGAGCTTACGGAAAAATTGCATCAAATAATATGAACAAAAATGGATGGAGCGGATGGTGGAAAGTCCAAGGGGCGGTAGTTAAGATGGCGGACCAACCAAAGATCCTCTAGGCCTCAACCTCGACTGGCGTCCCACGTGGCTGCATTTCCTAAGTCTCATGTTTGAACTTTTCTTACCATAATACCCTCGTCAAATGGTTCAACTGTTTGATAAAATTTATGAAATTGAATTTGAATCCACTAAATTTTTTACAAAATTTTTCAATATAAATTTAAAAAAAAATTGAATCCACAGTTTGATAAAATTTATACTTAATGAATAAATGTAATCAATTGATTTATATATAAGTCTTATAGATGGCGTTTTTTTCTCTAAGTTTATTTTTTAACATCTTTTTAAAACTTTAAAGAATTTTAATCTCATGAAATTCGTCTTTCAACCTGCCATTATATTTTATATTGAATTAGTTTTTTTTTGCTTCACTTTTATTTCCTTTCCTGTAAGGCTGTAAGGTAATTCGTAGCTAACAATCATTTTCAAGCAAATAATGCCATCTTGTTACGATGATAATTTTCATCTAATAAGTTTTTATTGGGAATTTTATAATTGAAAACAATATTTATTTTATTTTTGGGTTAAAAAATAATTTATTTTAAAATTTTCATTAAAATAAGTTTTTGTTTTTTTATCTTTTAAAATTTTATTATTAATATTTTTTAATTTTAAATTTTTTTAAAATATAAAAATTTGTATAATATTTTTTTTTTGTTATGTTTAGTAAAAATAACTGATGAACTAACTGAAAGCTGAAAATTAATTAAAAATTAAAAAATTAATTTTTAACTGAAAACTGAAAATTGTTAAGTTAATTTATTGAATTAAAAGTATTTAATAAATTAACTATTGAATTAACTGATAAATGTAAAATGATATAAAAAAATATACTTAAATAAAATTTATTATTTTTTGTTAGTAATTATATTTTATTATATAATCTTAAAAAATAAAAAATAAATATATCATCTAAAATCTCCTAATAAATTAATAATATTATTGTGAATCTCTTTTATCTTAATATATGCTTTTAAATTTTTATTTTTTATATTATTATTAACAATATCTAGAAGTTTATCATAAAATATGTAATTTAAATGTTGCTTAAATATAGTAAAAATAATGTCATCTTATAAATAGGATAGTGTTAGAATTTGAATAAAATAATAAAAATAAAAAATAAATAAAATTATAAAAACTATCAATTAAAAATTATATGTTATTTTTTTTATAAAAAAAATAATAAATAATAAAAAAAATTATATATTATTTAAAGTAATAAATAATAAAAAATTATAAACTACTTAAATAATTTTATTTATTAAATATTTTTAATTTAATCAAATAAATTTATAAATTAATTAAATAAATTATAAATTTATTTATTTAAATCGTTAAACTTACACTCTCTTGTACACAATATATGAATAATATTTAGTTGGTTGTGTTAAATAATAATAGCCTTGCCTCAGATATTTAGGTCGAATATGTGATTTGATTGAATAAGAGGGATATTTATGACAATTGACTTTAACGGCGCGGCAGTACGAAGGTACGAAGGAGAGATTTGCTTTCCTAATTTACAGGCATCTCAGCTGCATTCGTCACTCCTCATTCTCTTCTCTCTATCAATTCTTCTATCGTTGTTCTCTCGATAACTCGTCGCTCGTTCTCCCATGGCTACGTATGCCGCGCCAGTTTCCATTTCAGGTGATGGGTTGTGTAGATCTTTTACGGTTTTGCTAGTTTCCTTCGTTTTGCTTCGCGTTTGGTTGCTGCGAATAAACAGACTAGAAAGAAAGTGGCCTAAATGAATGTTCCTTTTTTTTTCAGCCTTTGGATCTCAGAAATGCATATTATATATTGTATGATATGGTTTTATGGTGCACTGCTAATTTTCTTTTATTCACGTGTTTGTGAAGGAATTCCATCAATGAATTGAGGGCCGTTCGTGGAATTAAAATTTAAGATCATTTTTAGGATTATGGGAATAAGATTGATCTATTTTTGTTAGATCGATTTTAATTATTGTCTTATGAGGTTGTTGCTTTGATTTAGGAATAGGTGGATGTCATCTTAAGGCACGTGAGCTTTGGTTGACGAAACCTAATTCTTTTAGGGTTTCGCCTAAACTCATTGTTAAAAGAAAATCCAACTTCGCGAGCAGAAACCGCAGTTCACCAATTTGTGCAGAATACCGGTATACCATTTTTAAATCACTTCATTTTTTTTTTTTTTTTTTGCTTTTCTAAATTTTTGTTAGATAAATGAGTTTATTGTTATATCTGCTATGTTTATTTGTATTCAGTAGGTACACATCCTTTTTTATCTAAAAATTTAATGGTAGCTATGCTGGTGGCTTTATACCCCCTAGGAAAGCTTCTTTTTTTTCTTGTCATCAGCAAAGGTAAAACATTATTACTAACGGCACCAGCACCATTAGAAAAGGAACCTTTGTCATCCTATTCCATTGATTACCTCATTCATTCGTTGCATCAAAGATCTCATGAGCATTATTATAAAAAAAATAATCATCTGTATCAGTTATTGTAGAAAAAAGTAATTGTGAATTTTATTTTTGTTGGGTTCTTTCTGGCTTGGCTTTTGTTGAATGAGTTTGTATGACAAGTGAAGTTGCTACCAGCTGACTTTATGATGATTCCTTAATTAATTTTTGAGCTTCCAAGGGTGTCAGGATATGCAGGACGCTAGGCCTTCAATAAAGCAGAGCCTTAACTCTTCCATCTCTGGCAGGGGACATTTTAGAATAAATTCAAAATTTGATCTGAGACTGTTCCATGTCAGGATAAAGACATGCAAATTAAAAACTCAACAGGATTAGTCATTAGTGTTGGGCTTTTAGGATGGATTGAGCTGGGGAGTTGGGTGGAGGAGATAATTGAAAGTATATTTGAGTAAGGGTGTTCAAAAAAAGAACTAACCCAAACTAATAGGGTTGGTTCTGGTCTTAAAAGGGAACCAGTGGATCGTGTTCATCTCCAATCTTATTTTTGTTCCCATCTTGAATGAATTTGGGGACATACATTTGAGACTTCTGTTCAGTAACTTTTTTAATGTTGGTTTGCTTTGGCGCTGATTACATTGAGTCAATCATAACAATTTAAACATAATTTATTGTATTTTGAATTTAATTATATCATGTTATTATATGATAAGGAACATTCTGTTTTATTGTATTTAAAGAAAGAAATATAATATGCAATTATAAATCATTGTATGACAGAGATTAAGAATAAGTGCATTAGAGAGAAAGTTGGGTAACACCTATTTGTGAAGAAGATGGTGAAATTTTGCTTCAGATGGTTTGACCATATATGGAGAAGATTTATAAAAGTCTTACTGCAAAGAGTAGATCAGATAAAGAGCAGTTTGATAGTTAAAGGGAGAGGGAGGTTAAAGAAAACAATAGGTGAAACCATTAAGAAGAATTTAACAATTAATAACCCCATTTATAATAGATTACTGTGGAGTTGTTTAATTCATGTAGTCGATTCCACTTAGTGGGAAAATGCATAATTGTTGTTATTGTTGTATGATAGATATTAATTTTCTTTTAGAAAATTGAATTCCTTTTCACGGTATGCTTTCAAACTAACAAGGCAGCTCAAGAATTCAATAGCAATAAGGCTTATGTTTCAGATCAACATTCTATAAGTCAGAGGGTATTTTTGTCCAATAGGGAGGGAATCGAAAGGATACGAGGGTATACATGGAGGTTTTGGATTAGGAGATGCGAACGAAGAGGATAAAACTATCTTGGATTTTTCCTTAGCCTATAATTTTACCATAGCAAATACTTGCTTTAGAAAGCGGATTGAACATCTTATCACATACAAGAGTGGAGGAGCAAGTACTCAAATAGATTTTTTCTTGGTAAGGAAATTAGAGAGAAAGTTCTGCACAAATTGTAAAGTCATACCCGGTGAGAATTTGGCTACCCAACACAGAGTTTTAGTTTTGGACGTACGAGTTATGAGAAGAGTAGAAAGAAAGAGTAAGAAAACAATTCCTAGAATTAGGTGGTGGTCTTTGAAGAATGAGCAACAAAGAAATTTTCAAAGAAGAGAGGAGGAAGAAAGGCTTTGGGAGGTCCAAGGAAATGCTAATGATATGTGGGACGAGATGGCCAAAGGGATTAGGAATATAGCAAGAGAGACACTTGGAGAATCAAGAGGTGTTAGACCTAAGGGTAAAGAATCTTGGTGGTGGGATGTGGAGGTGCAAGATAGGATTAAGTTTAAAAGAGAGTGTTATAAGGAGTGGCATTTATGTAAAGATAAGGCAATTTGTGATAAATATAAAGCGGCTAAGAAAGACGCAAAGAAGGCTGTGAGTGAAGCAAGCACTAGAGCTTTTGAGGGATTATATCAATCTTTAGGAACTAAGGAGGGAGAAAGAAAAATTTACAAGCTTGCGAAGGGTAGGGAAAGAAAGACAAGGGACCTAGATCAAGTGAAATGTATTAAAGATGAAGAAGGTAATGTTTTGGTAAGGGAGCATGATATACAAGCATGATGGAGGAGTTATTTTCAAGGACTTTTTAACGAAGGGCATGAGTTGACCTACAACTCTGACAGACTTAATATTGCAGAAGAAGACCGTAATTATACTTTTTATCGTAGAATCCAAGAGTTTGAAGTAGAGAAAGCCCTGAAGAGAATGGAAAATGGCAAAGCAGTAGGACCTGATAATATACCTATTGAGGTGTGGAAAAGTTTAGGAAGGAAGGGTATAAGTTGGCTTACTGAGTTGTTTAATGTGATAATGAAATCTAAGAAAATGCCGGATGAATGGAGAAGTACTTTAATTCCTATATATAAAAATAAAGGAGACATACAGAATTGTTCCAACTATCGGAGGATTAAACTCATGAGTCACACTATGAAGTTATGGGAGAAGATCATTGAGCAAAGATTAAGACAAGAGACTCAAGTTACAGAGAACCAGTTTGGATTTATGCCAGGAATGTCAACTATGGAAGAAATTTATTTACTACGGAGATTGATGGAAAGGTATCAAAGCAGACGGAAAGATTTGCACATGGTTTTTATTGATCTGGAAAAGGCATATGACAGAGTGTTAAGAGAGATCCTATGGAAGGCTTTAGAAAAGAAAGGAGTACGTATTGCGTACATTCGAGCAATCAAAGACATGTACAACGGGATAACGACTTGCGTGAGAACACAAAATGGGGATACAAAGGATTTTTCCACAACTATTGGACTACATCAAGGGTCTTCTCTGAGTCCGTATCTTTTTAACTTATTTTGGACGCAGTTACTGAACATATACAAGAGTTGGGGCCTCAATGCATGATTTTTGCAGATGATATAGTTTTAGTTGGTGAATCGAAAGAGGAAATAAATATGAAGTCAGAGTCATGGAGACAAGTTTTGGAAACACACGGTTTCCGGATAAGTAGAAATAAAACAGAATATATGGAATGTATTTTTAGTAAGAGACGAACAAATACGAATGTCGA
Source organism: Gleditsia sinensis (assembly GCA_037074535.1). Lineage (NCBI taxonomy): Eukaryota > Viridiplantae > Streptophyta > Magnoliopsida > Fabales > Fabaceae > Gleditsia > Gleditsia sinensis. The sequence goes on along the minus strand of CM073466.1, from coordinate 17,855,701 downwards.
CGTGAAACTTGGAGACTATATTTTAAAACAAGTTACAAGTTTTAAATATTTTAGGTCCATTATACAAAATGACGGTGAAGTAAAGGAGGACGTAAACCACAGGATTCAAGCTGGATGGAGGAAAGTTTCGAGTGTCATTTGTGATAAAAAAGTGCCGCTCAAAGTTAAAGGAAAATTCTACCGTACGGCTATAAGACCTGCTATATTGTATGGTACGGAATGTTGGGCGGTTAAAAGACAACATGAAGATAAACTCAACGTTGCAGAGATGAGAATGTTGCGTTGAATGTGTGGACACACCAGAAGAGATATGATTAGAAATGAGTGCATTAGAGAGAAAGTTGGGATAGCACCTATTGTGGAGAAGATGGTTGAAACTCGCTTAAGGTGGTTTGGCCATGTGTGGAGAAGACTTGCAGAAGCCCTAGTGAGAAGAGTTGATCGGATGGAGAATAGTCCAATAATTAGAGGTAGAGAGAGGTCAAAGAAAACAATAAGTGAAACTATTAAAAATGATTTAATAGTTAATAATTTATCTATTGATCTTATCCATGATAGGCCACTATGGCGCCGTTTGATCCATGTAGCTGATCCCACCTAGTGGGAAAAGGCTTAGTTGTTGTTGTTATAGAAGTTTATGCTTTCCATTCTTCTATATAGAGTATAGATGTAGATGGACAGAGATTTAGGTCTTGTTGTAGAAATTCAGACTAAGTTGTAATATGGATGCAGAAACCTAAAGGAACCTTAAGGCCCTAAAATGAAACCTAACCCAGGTTTTATGGTCTGGTTTGGTTGGTTTTCAATTTTTATATATTTGTGTCCAATTTGCATATATTTATATCACTCTGGTTTGGTTCTGGTTTAGGCTTGAAAATTGACTGGACCACCTCGCATACAACCTCATTTGCAGGCATTATAAAAATTGAAGAAAGGTTTTAAGAGGCTGAACAAGAAGTAAAACAACCTTAACTTCAAACTTAGAGCTCCTTAGGCATCAATGTATGATTTAACTGAATAGCCCTGATCAGATCCATAGAAAAGCTAAATAAGATAACTGATTTACTTAGTCAATCCCCTATATGTCTATTGATAATTAGAAATTAGTTCAAGTATATGTATACTACAACTAGTATATGCCTGGGCCATTAGTTACTAACACACCTTTTTTAACCTAGCAGTCAATTTTACTCCAATACTTCTAACAAGATCTAACGGACTGTTATGAGTGGACTGTTGACTATGGAAATTGATTAAATATGTCAAAATTACTAATATATTATACTAAAACAAACAAAAGAGTATAGCATCCTAAAGATGTAGGACTAGTTAGGGGGAAAGGGAGAAAAGGGGGGGTAGAGAGAGAGGGAGAGGGAGAGAAGGAGGAGAGAAAGAGAGAGAGTGAGAGAGAAAACTTATAAATCTTATTAATGCTCCAAAACTCCATCTCACAACTACAGCCAAGGCTTTATATAAATAAAACTCTAGGCACATTGATAGAACCCAAACTCTAGAAGTGGGTCATGTGCTGGGTCATGAGAGAAACAAGCCCAATGTGGCTTGTTTACTTGAACAGTACAGTATTAATCAATAGGCAGCTATTTAGTAGGCAGTTATTTTAACATGTTTTAGAGTAGTTATCCAAGTGTGTGGTGAGAAATGTATATAAATTAGTGTGTGAGTGGGGGGAGAGGGGGTATTGTTGTTTTCTGATTGTTTGTGGGTCTGAAAACTGTTTCTCATAAAGAAGTTTAGGTTTGGGCTGGTTGGAATAGTTTTTCAACCAAAGTGGGTAAAATTCTGTTGTAACTAGTGTTAAGTTTAATCAAATATAGTGTTTTCTATTTTAGGCTTCTGGATTCTTAACATTTGGTCCGACCTGTCGGATAACAAGTGGGGAAGGCTTGCTAAAGATGTCTGATAGAGTGGATATTTTGGAAGCAAGAATGGCTATACAAGGGAATATTGAGGAAATGAGAACTACTATGCAAAGAATGATGACCGAATTGCAACAACATGAATCTCTTTTATAGGAGATCAATAAGCAATTGGGGAAGAGGAAGGAGGCAGCACTATCAGGGGAGGAGTCTTCATCAAATAAGAGATCTTCTCAGCTTGGATTCCTGAAACTGAAGGGAGACTATTTAGATGATTATAAAATGTTAGTTAAAATGATTGAATTCCCCATTTTCAATGACCTGGATCCAATAGCTTGGATTACCAGGACTAAAGTTTATTTTGAAGTTAAAAAAATTCTCGAGAAAGTCAAGGTTAAATTGGTACATGTGAGCATGGAAGATCTTACTATTCATTGGTTTAATTTGCTTAAGGAGACTGAGGATCACTTATTCTGGGAAAAATTCAAACATGCTCTTATAGCCAGATATAGAGGAAGGAAGCAAGATAATCCTTTCGAAGAATTGACAGCATTAAAACAAGATGGGAGTGTGCAAGACTATATTGAGGCTTTTGAATTGATCTCCTCCCAAGTCCTTCATTTGCCAGAGGAGCAATATGAGAGATATTTTATGAGTGGGCTGCAACCGATTGTCAAGAGGAGAGTAAGAATGTTCAATCCACATTCCCGTAGGCAAATCATTCGCATAGCCAGGGACGTTGAAAAAGAAATATTGGGCGTTGAGGGAATCACGTACAAGTTGGCAGGACAGGGACGCATGTGGGGTGGCCACGAATAAGGTAGTAACAATTTGGGTAGTTTCCAATCCAATCCATGGTTCAGCGTGGGCCAAAGGGACTCGACTCACTCTCATCAAGGGTCCCACTCCGAACCCATCTCAGGTTGGGACTCCAATCGAACCTAAGACGTCAGGGGGCCATGTGACTCTATTTCGACTTCACCTAGGCACTCGGGTTCTTCCCTGTCAACAACAGCTAAGCAGAGTAATGGGGAAAAGGACATAACTGGGGAAAAATTCAAGTGGCCTACATTCCATTACTTACCGGCAATTAATGGAGAGGAAGGCTAAAAGATTATGCTACAAGTATGGTGAGAAATTTCATTCTCTCCACCGGTGTATAGAGAAACAGTTACGATTGTTGGTGCTAGAGGAGAATGGAACCTTAAATTTAGAAGGGGAGATAGTGCATTTAGAGGTAGAAAAGTCTGGATATGAAGAAGAGCTGAATTTAAAGAGGGCAAATGAAAGTAGAACTGTGAACTCACTTTCCTAAATTTAGCTTTGAGGACAAGACTCAAGTTGCAGCAGGTGGTAATGATAGAACTCAAATTCCAAAAGTGGGTCATGTGCTGGGTCATTAGGGAAAGAAGTGGGTCATGAGGGAAAAAAGGCCAATGTGGCTTGTTTGCTTGAATAGTATAGTATTAATAAATAGGAAGTTAAGATGCAGTTATTTGTAGGCAATTATTTTAACATGTTTTAAAGTAGTTATCCAAGTGTGTGAAGTGAGAAATATATGTATAAATTAGTGTGAGTGGATAGAGGATGAGCTTTGGCGCAATGGTAAGGTTGCTAATTTGTGACTTGGAAGTTACGGGTTCAAATTTTAGAAATAGTCTCTACACTTGTGGAGGTAAGGCTGCGTACATCTATCCTCCCCAAACCTCACTAAGTGGGAGCTTTGTACACTGAGCCGGCTTTTTTTTTTAGTGTTAGTGGGGGGAGAGGGGGTATTGTTCTTTTTTGGTTGTTTATGGGTCTTAGAAAGAAGCTTAGGTTTGAGCTGGTTGGGATAGTTTTCCAACCAAAGTGTTAAATTCTGTTATACCTAGTGTTGAGTTTAATCAAATATAGTGTGTTTTTTGCTTTTGGCTTTTGAGTTCCTAACACACATACGTAAAATGATAAAAGGAAATAAAAATAAAGGAGATCCCTAATTATAAGCTTGTCTAAAATAAAAAGGAAACAATGAGTATCTCTACTAATTGAAGCCCTGATTAATGGCTTAATTCTTGGCTTGCAAATAATTACCCTTAACACCATTGACCATAGAAATCCTAGTATTCTTATCTCATTCGTCATCTCTCTCCCCTGCTTGGCAAAAAACTCTACATCTCTACCTCAAGTTTTGAAGTAGGGAAGAAAGAGAGTAGTCCTACTTGTGGTAGTAGGTAAGGCAATGGGAAGTGGTAGAAAATATGACCATAAATGCCAATTTGGACTCTCCAACACATAAGGAATAACAAATTCAACATTACATGTCAATTTAGTTGGTTAAACTTGAATGTGAACTTCTAGAACCTGGGGTTTAACTTCCTCAACCTCTTCACTTGTCAAAACATAATTATCTTCAATTTGTGTCCTTGCAAGATGAATGTTTTCATCTTTCTCACATTTTAACTTTTCTTCCAAATGCTCCTTAGAATTTACTCTGATAATGTTACCATCGTCATCAATATGAGATAAGCAATCTAAGGATTCTACTATTATGGCATCATCTGGCTCTTCTTTGATAGCTTCCTCTGTTGCTTCACAATCACGAGGGTATTTTTCTTGTTCAAATTCAGAAGGAAACTGACCATGATCTTGATATATGTATAAGAGTAATAAGAGCCATGATGATTATAATAGTAGGGGTCAGGAAAGTTAGCGGAAGCATATGTCCAACCATAATAGGATGAGGCTTGATATTTTGCACTTGAACTCTCATCTTCATATTGAGAGTAGTTTCTTAAATTTTTGCATCTATAATTCTTATTTTCCCACCACTTGAGTGGTAGTCATAATCAAGGAACAAAATTTCGTATCGTTTCCACTGAAATGACCGAAATTTTTCGGTTTCGGAGGATGATGAAACGAATCAGTGTATAGGTTACGAAATTCTTTCATCTCGATCGAAATACCTATGTTGCGGAATATATCGATGGAAACTCTCTGTTTCGGTGGAAAAGAACGATATATTCTGAGCTTGGCTTGTTCAAACCCGCAAGTTAAAGTGACGAAAAGAGGCCAAATCAAAACCAGATCAAAGCTTAACATTCACTGATCTACTATTCATAATCGTTTGAGAACAAATAGAGCAAATGAATTCTGTTGGATCAAAATCACCTTAGACGATTGGACCACCCTCTAGAGAGGGGTCTTGCTAGTACTACAATAGGCGTAAGTTTTCTTCTACCGCTCGCTCATTGGGCTCTCCCTTGATGAAGCCCCGTTTGAATTCCTGACATTAGCATCCTCAAATTCTAATCCCTGTAACACAGGCAAAATCAGCTCGATCAGCTACCTCTATTTTGGAATCAAATACCCCTCAAAAAAAGCCATGAAAGGAAACAGATAAGTAGAATCAGAGAAAAAACAGATCTAAAAGTAGGAAACAGAAGATAAGGAACAGAGCAGAGAACAACAGAATAAGTGAAGATTCTCTAATCAGTAATGAATGAGAGTGAGAATGAAAGAAAGAGAATGGGTAATGAAGTAGAAAACGAAGGCATCGGCCCTAGAAAAGGAAAATCGACATGCGGCGGAGGAGGGATGTGTTACTCAAGATTGTGTTCAAGAGCTTCATTCTTGGTAATATAGGAGAAACAAGACGAAGAGAGGAGATGAAGAAAAGAGAAGCAGATGATGGTTTGTGATAGCTGGAGGAGGCCGATGGTTTCTGGGTAGAAGATGGTTGAGACTCTGGAGGCAAGGTTGAGGAAGACGAAGAACAGCGAATAAGACTGGAGGCAAGGAAGCATCACGAAGTCGAAGAAGAGGATGAGGGGTGAATGAGGCTATTCCCAATGCAAAACGTCGTCATTTTGCTTTCAGTTTAAAATTTTTTTTCCTTTTCTATTAAAAAGACAAAAGCAGATGTATTTATTTGTTTGACATTATATTCTTACTTAATTTAAAGTTTTTAATAATTTTTGTCACTCTTATTTTATATAATTTGACACTTTAAATATATGTAATTTATATTAAATTTTATATATATCAAATGTTGTCAAATTTTACAAACATTAATCATATCAATATTTATTTGAATAATCATATTATTATTTAATATTTTATTATATAATTTTAGTTATTATATCATTAATATTATATTAAAATATTTTATAATTAAAAAAAATATTATTTAAAATTATTCGAAACGTTTCTTTAAAATTCTTTCGTTTTTACGAAATTTCTAAAAATTTTTGAAACGTTTCTGTTTCTAAAGTTATCGAAACGATCCTTCGAAACGAAATTTAGTTCCTTGGTCATAATAGGAATTAGAAATATATGACCGATCTAGATGGAAGGAGGTTCTAGAATTTAATGACCAGTTCTGAATTTCATATTTATTGGGGATCCTGGAAGTCAAATACCCATGATAATGTGCTTTCTCAAGATAGTGACTTCTCCCAACATTAGAGTAGGTATAAGCCATAAGATAGTAACACCATAAGCACAAAACTTGGAGAAATTTATCAAAACCCACCTTGAAGACCTATAAAAACAATAGGATACCTTCAAAATCGCTTTTAAGAGGTTGCAAAATGGGGGAAGGTCAAAATTGAAGAAACCCAAACCAAATAGCCTATAATAAAATTTCTGACATGAGTTTGACAGTGACTCTGGCAATGGAGCACTGGGAATAGACTGGCTAGAGGCTGGTGAGGCTTTGGGTGACAGCAGTTGGTGGTGGTTGCCCTTGGTTGGGCTTTGCTAGTTGGAAGAGTTGGCTCCCCCATATTTTCCCGTTCAAACTTCTATTTTTTTTAACAGAACAGTAAAGAAAAGAAAAGGACTAGTGGGTGGGGTGGCTGAATTTCAGGTGGAACCAAAACTGTGTGGGTGTTTGAAGGTGCAGTGGTGTGTGGCTGGATTTTAGAAGTTTTGATACCATTTGATGTGGGACCAGTTAGGGGCAGGGGAAAAAGGGGAAAGAGAGAGACAAAATGAGGAGAGAAAGAAAGAGAAAACTGGTAATTCTTATCAATGCTTCAAAACTCTATCCAACAACTACAGCCAAGGCGTTATATAAAGAAAAATCTATAAGAACATGCTTAAAAGGATAAAAGGAAATAATAATAAAGGAGATCCCTAATGGGAAGCTTGCCTAAAATAAAAAGGAAACAATAAAGAGTAACCCTACTAATTGAAGTCCTAATTAATGGCTTAATTGTTGGGTTACAAATATTACCCATATCACCATTGACCATAGAAATCCTAGTGTTCTTATGTCATTCTTCATCTCCTAACATCTCTTAAAACTTGAGATATCAGGTATAATAAGGTTCTGAGATAAATCTAACATTATAAAGCATGCTCCAGAGTTCTGACCAACACATGGCAATTGTAATTGACTTTTGAATATCTTTTGTAGGTCTTCAAAGGTGCTGCTAATGTCCTTTATTCCCAATATTAATATTAACAAATGCTACACTTCCTCAACTACCTACAGTAATTGTATAAAAAAATATAAATGATTCTGATATCATACGATAGCGCTTATATGTTGATTTTGCAGATTGAAGTCTGCACACATCTATTGATTCTATTGGTTTCTTGTGTGAAAGATTATCTAAATATTTACTGATTTTTTAATTTTGTCTGATATGTGCAGTGATAGTAGTAGAAATGGAGGTGGGGATTTTGTTGCTGGTTTTCTTCTGGGAGGTGCGATTTTTGGAACACTAGCTTATATCTTTGCACCCCAGGTGAATGCTTCTCTTCCTTGAAGTTTTAGTTTTTTAATATTTGATAGTTGATATGCAGTGATAGTAAAAGAACTGAAATGCATTGTATCACCATTGAACTTATTATAGTTTAAATAAAGGAACTAAAGTTAGATTAACAATGTAGTAGACTACTTCTGATAATATTATATCATTTTGAACAAGGTTAAACATTGAGACAGGACTGACTTAAAAATTGTTTCTTTAGTATATATCTTGATAATTAAATAGGGTACTGTGGTTTTTATTATCAAGTGTAAGGTTCTTTTATTGCTTTATTTTTTCGAAACATTGTGTTTGTAGCACACGCACAATTAAGTGGATTTCATAATTTCATTACTTGGCAATACGGTCTAAGTGCTAATCTTGTTTCCTAGTACACGCATAAGGACAGGAGAGAGTTGACAATGGGCTCTTGATTTTATTTAGTGTGATGTTCTTTTATTGCTTTGTTTTCCCAGAAGTTGTGTTGGTGGCATGTGCGCAATAAGCGAATTTCATTACTTAGCAATATGTTTTAAGGGCTGACCTTAATCCCTTATGAGAGGGGAGAAATTAATGAACTTCCTACTCCTGATTCAAAATATGCTTTGGTGTTGGGTCTTGGGTCTGAGTCATGAATGTTTATTTTAAATGGACATATATGATAGATGCCTTTTGGATTGGGCTGCTGCCTAACTCTTCCACCATGAACTCTGTTCTCGTCATTCTGTCTAGTATGTCTTCTCTTAACAAGAGTTTAGACTGCTTTGACTCTGCTATGTTTATTCCATGACTAAGGTTGAAATAGTCACCATTTTTGTTTACTATTGGCAATAAAGTTCATCTCTTCGTCATCCACTTTAATGTTTATATTTATATATTACCGTTATTTCTATTATGATTTTCTTTTTTTGTAAGTGCAATATTTTTATTAGAAATATTATTATTTTCTTGTAAGATGTCTTTGTTGCCATCGTGTAGGGTATATGCCTGTGAGTTTGGGCGTTGAATTCTTTACTATTTGCATGATGCAGATAAGAAGATCTCTGCTAAATGAAGATGAATATGGGTTTCGAAAGGCCAAAAGACCTATATATTATGACGAAGGCTTAGAGGTAACTAGGCTTTCCTTTGCTTTTATACTACTTCCTGCCCACTGGAATATGTTGTGCATTGGTTTTAGTTATGTTATACTGTTTCTGGAAAACAGAGGACCAGGCAGACTTTAAACGAAAAGATAAGCCAACTAAATTCTGCCATTGATAATGTATCTTCACGCTTGAGAGGTGGCAACAGTGTGCCTGTTGCAAAGATAGAAAGCGATCCTGAAGTGGAAGCTACCATGTGAGGCGTATCCTGTTTGGTTCCATTTTGATACTTTTGTCAGTGATGCTTGAGGAGTGATGATAAATTATTGAAAACCATTTCCATTTTAAAATTGGTTTGGTAATCTTTGCTATTTTTCCATATATATGTTTTTTTTTTATTGAAGGTTTGAAGGCAAAAGGCTTAGTGCTGGACTAACATTAGTTCAATTATGAGAAATCTTGTCAATGGAATTAGTACATCTTGTAATGAATCGCTTCTTGTTTTCTTCGCTAACTGCTTTCTTTAGTGGCTGATTAGGTGCTTTACGTGTTAGGCTGTCTGAATTTTGTGGCATTTTGTTTCCCATATGATAACCTTTAGTGCTAATTACTATGTCATCCTTAGTAATGTGGTAGTCATCGAAGAGCTGAAAGGAGCAGCAACAAAATAGTTTGATAATGACAATCCACAACCCGGTTAATGGAGTGGCTTGTGATCAGCAAACAACGAAAGCGACAAATGATTGCTTTCTTTCATCTGGGAAATGCTAATCTCCGCACAACTGATTTGATGTTTAGTCAAAGTGTTTTAATAAAAAATAATATATATATATATATATATATATATATATATATATATAAACTTTTTTTTTATTTTCTTTAAGTTTGAAACAAAATTTGATTTAGTTTTTAAAATATTTTTTAATCTAGAAATATCTTTCAAAAATGCTACTTTTTATTTTTCAAGTTTAATTTTATTAATTTTGTTAATAAAAAATGTAATGTTACTTGATATCTAATTTACTGAGTTAGTAACTGATTATGTCACAATTTTACATCAGTAAGTTTGAAAAAAAAATTGATTTAGTTTTTTAAATATTTTTTAATCTAGAAATATCTTTCAAAAATGCTACTTTTTATTTTTCAAGTTTAATTTTATCAATTTTGTTAATAAAAAATGTAGTGTTACTTGATATCTAATTTACTGAGTTAGTAACTGATTATGTCACAATTTTACATCAGTACTATTGTGACATTAACATTAATTTTTCTTTTCCTTCACGTATTTTTCGTCTCTTTTCTTTCTCCACTTTTTATCTTTTTCTCGATTCACTTCTCCTCTCTTCAATTCCCCTTCATTAATTCCTTTTGCCGACATGTAACCTGAAATTTTAGAGTAACATCGTCCTTTGGTCAGTGAATTTCAAAGCCTAATTAATACTCAAACGGAAATTGAAATTTACGGAAAAGGCTCAGCTGTCCAGCTTTTGTATGTGTTAGATTTGCAAGAGACCATTTTCTGAGGTAAAATAAATTGTAATCAAAGAGGCCATAGGCAACTTCATGTCGCTTTGTCATGATCCATCTATGTCGAGAAGGTGCAGGGGAATTCCACCCATTTTCATGGTGCGCCAGTGGACCAAATATTCTTAATTAGCTTATCGTTGCCACTTGTCCCAAAACAAAGAAAACAAAAAACTTATCGTTGCCACTTGTCCCAAAACAAAGAAAACAAAAAACTTATCGTTGCCAGCCTCGATCATAGAAAAATCTCGAGGGTTTTGCCGCACGCCCAACCTAATTAAATGACATTTCATAATTAAAGGGTCCACCATCCACACTTTGAAGCTCATGCGCTCCACATATTTGTAGCAGTGGGAAATGGATACCCAAGCCAACAAGTTTATAAATACCCACCCAAGAACTTGTCATGTCATCTCGATTGACATTTGCCTCTGCTTTTTTTGAGCTAGCTAATCTTCCTCTAAACTTCTCTTTCACTCAAAAACAAAATTCAAAACTCAGAAATTGCTCCATAGAAAAGTATCAAATCCAAAAGTCGGTTTGGTCCCTTTTGCGGACAAAGAAGAAGTTGGTAAAGTGAGATTCGATGTTATAGTTGTCAATTTATCAAGTAAGATATTATATAATATCACATCAATAATTTTTTTTAATAAAATTGACAGAGTTAAAATTAAATATTAAAAATTAAGAGCCTATTTAATTTGTTTATTTTTAATTTTAATTTTAATTTTTATTAAAAATAAATATAAAAATATGTTTGTTTACTGTTTTTTATTTTTATTTTTAAAAAAATATTTTTTAAATTTTTAAAAATTTTAAAAATACTAAAAAATATTTTTTGAATTTTCAATTTTGTAGTGCATTGTAACGAAGATATTTTTATAATTATTTTAAATTATATACAGTTTTTACTATTTATATAATTATAAAATAATAAAAATAAAAATAAAGTAAAAATATAACAATATAACTAAAAAATAGTAAAAATAAAAATAAAAATCAAATATATTTTCAAGAATGTAAAAATTAGAAAATAAAAATTATTTTTAAAAAATAAAAACAAAAAAATATTTTTACAAATCAAACACACCATAATTTTTTAAATAGTTAAGAACATTATTACAAAAAAAATACTTTAACAATTAAAATAAGACTGTATTTACTTTTCACTCCTTCCTGAATATTTAGTTCATTTCCTTATGACAAAAAAATAATAATTTATTTTCGAACAATTCACAATTATATATATAATAGACTAAATAATAATTATACTTTTATGTTACACACACACATATATGAACGAAAATATATATTATAATATCTTAAGGACATATAAATTATTTAATTTTTTTAAAATTAAGCTAAACAAGTTTAGAATTTAAGTTTTCAAACTCAACATTGGCAGCATGCCATGGCATGTTAGAATGTTGTCCATAGAGCTTTGTAGCGTTCCATGGCATGCCAATGAGCTGCCCATAGTGCTTAGTAACATGCCATGGCATGTTAGACTGTTGCCTATGAGACTTGGCAACATGCCAGCGAACTATCTATCACGTCTGACAGCATGCCATGGCATGCTAGCGTACTGCCTACAATGCCTGGCAACATGCCATGACATGCCAACAAGCTATTTAATTAAATAATTTTAATATATTGACCAAATCGTTCATTTAATAAATAAATTGAATCTAATTTTAGATTTAAGTGAATTGAATTTTAATAGTTTATAAGCAGTTTAATTCATTTATAGTCTTAACATTCAACGAGAAAAATTCATGGACTCAAGCCTTCATTTTGGAAGAAAATTTGTGAGGACTTGAGTGAATTTAAAACTTAAACTTTATGGATAGTTTTGTATGTATCCAAAAAATTAATATTACTATGCTCTTGAAAAAAACAAAGCTATATTTGGCCTGCCTAGTGAGCATGTTGTGTTATATAATATACTTATACATCTAGGCATGAAAGATGAACCCTAAAGTGGCAAAGGCAAAAATACCAAGATACAACTTGGAGGGTTAGCTGAGATCTTGACCAAGACTAACAATTATCTTACGTCTAACAATTAGACATAACGGGCAAAACTAGTGTTTGCATATCTTACAATATAATCTTTGAAAACAACACCCTAGAGGGTGGATGAATGCTTGGTTGACTTCTTTTCTTCATTCTTGCTATATTGGAATTGCTCGTTGGAATGCCCCTCCTGATGGCTGTCAGTCTTTGTTAGCTACTAACTTGATGGGAGCAACTTCTCCCAGAGTGATTTTTGGTTAGTTTATTCTAGCTCTTTTATGTATCCCTAAGAAAGAGGGAGTGTTAAATAGGGTGAGACACTAAAAGTTCAAATTTAAATATAATTAAAGAGTTTAGTAATCAAACCTAAACATTCTAGTTAGAAAATAAGAGAAATATTCTAAATAAAACATATTTAGAATTAGATAGATGATGAAAGTAGTTGCACTTGTTTTACCAAGAAATGAACCAATAAAAAATACAATTATAGAATTGAAATAGAGAGGCAAAAAATTGGACCAAAAAGGATGAAAAGCACCAATTATAATTAAAATGAAAGACAAAACCAATTTTGATAAAACCAGAATTAGAACATTAGAAAGGCTAAAACAATCACACAAACAAATATAAAGTTCAATAGTTAAAAGAGATACAAGAAGAGCGATGAGATGTAGATATTTATCCTGGTTTAGTCTAAAATTGTGGTCTATATCCAGTTTCCTTAACTATCAAGAAATTTTTTTTACTAATCAAATGCTTATTTTCAACCCTACTCATAAGTAACAGATTATAAGAATGATTTGTACGCTTGCCACCAACGTTATGATTTTAACTACGCTCACCAAAAATGTTTTACAATGTTAGTTTTGACTCACTGACCAACAATAAATACAAAAGTGATTGTTACTCATTAACCGACAGTGATACAATAGAATAAAGGATTCACAATATTGGTTTTCACTCGCTTATTAACTATGATACAATAGAATAAAGGTAAAAAACTTATTATAATGTAGACTTTAACTCAAGCACAAAATAATAACTCCTGAATAAGCAGGTAGGATTGGACACTTAGCACAAAAATAACTTAACAAAATATAAGCAAAGATATAAATGCAAGACTTGAAAGTGTCTTATTAAATTCTTGTGTATCTCGTGCATTTAGAGGTCTTTATATGGTTTTTCTAACTTTATATGACCGTTGTAGATGGATCAAAAGTCTTGTAGTAACCATTACTTAATTTTAGTTTTGTTGAACATTTTCAATTGACTCAGATTATTTTTAATTGACTAATTTTTTGCACATGCTAATTTTCTTTTGATAGTTTTCAAATTGATTTCCTCCATAAAAACATGTTCCTTATTAGAAAATGACCATTTGAATCATTAGTAAAGGTCCTTTTTGAAGCTAGGATCTTGATTCTCCCTATATAGTTGACTTTAAGCCTTTCTTGAAGATGAACAGGCTAGTTTCCTTAAAGGGTAGCTTTGATTTGAATTTGAACTAATTGCAAATGTTTTGCATTGCTGACTTAATGCTCTCCCATTGAGCTTTGCCTTAATCTTATCCTTTTAATTAGATTTGACTTCCTTAAATGTGATAATATCTTCTTCTACTATGATAGCTTGTATTCACTAAGATATTCTTTTATAAATGTTGAAGAGTAGCAACTTTGGTTCTAATATATCAATTAATTTCCTTGTTGGAAGCCTCCTTTTGATCCTTTTAAGTCTTGTGATAATCTTACGTTTTATATGTCATGGTCTAGATTCCTGAACACATGATCAGTACAAGAGTGAGGATTAGCTCATCTCGTAAGCCTAGCCTATGGAATGCATTGTCAAACTCAAATTTTGCGTAATTCAAAACAATATAAATGTCATAAATTTCTAGAAAATTTTTCTTTTAAAAACTTTATTTATTAAATTTCAAATTCTAAAAAAATGGCCAATCTTTTCTTCATTCGAGAGAATACAATATCTTAAACATATATGCTAACAAAACTTGCATTCAACTTAATCAAACATATTATTCTCATTTATATACAAAACCATTTGTCATAAAACAACATAATTATTATGCGTAGGAAACGAGGATCCTGCCTGTGATAATATGAAGCTAACTCTATAGTACAAGTACATAAAATAACAAGAAATTAAGCCTATTAGGACAAATTAGGCTCACCCAAGAAACACATAAAAGAAGAGTTGAGTTTTCGACTCAGTGAATAGATAGCATAAACTATAGAGGATCATGACAAGCTGTAAAAATAAATTTTTATAAAGGTACACACTTTAAAATAAAAAAAAACAGTATTCAAACATACATAACGTTCCTATAACAAAAGCCGCTAAACAAGAATGCCTAATATATTGCCAGATCTAATAAGTATGTGATTCCGAAGATCAAACTATGTTAAAAAACTTAGAGCTATACATACTATTCATCTACACCAAATCTCAGCACTTTCTTTGATAAAAGAAAATGTATTTATATGCATGTTAATATTAACACATAGTTACCAATTGGAAATCATGCTTATAGGGAAAACGTTTTTATTAAAACAACGGTTTATTAGAATTTCTTCTTATATAGTCGATATCTTTGAAAACATATGTCCTTTGAGTTATACTTTTATCTGAAAATTGAGCTAAGCTATATTGAAAAAATACTATAATCATATTATTTGAACTTGGTTAAATAAAAGAACAACAAATGAAAAATTAAAAGTCTTTAGCAAATCAAACTCCAAAAATAAAGAGAAAATTCAAAGCATAATTGTTTTAATACCTCTTTGAAAATCTCATTGAAAGGAGAAAAGAAAAAGAAAATAATAACTCCTTCAAACAATATTTCACCTTTAAAAGAAAAAGAAAACAAAAAAACATAAACCAAATAGTCTTATTTTGGTCAAGTATGGTTTGAGGAAGAAATTGTGTTTAAACTATAAAATTTAAAGATAATTTAGACAAAACGTAAATTGTGAAAGTTAAAAAAAAAATTGGAATAATGGTTACAACCAATGTGTAAATTTACAAGAAATCAATTTAGTAGAAGGCATTAGCTTTTCCATAAAAAGAATAACAAAACTCAAAATTTAAAGGAACGCTTCCACTAAAAAAATAAGCTAAGTCTTAATAATGATAAACATATATGTTTATAATAAATCCAATAAAAATATATGATAAAAAGTCATAACAAAAACTTATTAATAAATTAAGAAATATGGCTAAAAATAAAACATTTCAGTAATTGTATAGTAAAACAAGTCCAAATAAATAAATCAAAGTATATTAACATAAATTAAGTTAAAGAACATTTCTACTGAAAATATTGAATTTTATAAATAAATACTTGAATAGTTCTTTGTCCAACATCGTATAAAATATGCTAAAATAGATAAATTTGGAATCACTAACTCATTAAATCAGCACAGACATTTCTAAACTTTAATTCTATCATAATATATATCCTTATTTTTACAGCTACAAAGCCAAGATAACTAATCATTAATCTATATACTCAGTGTTTATCAAATTTAGAAAAGAAACCTATAACCCCTGATCATATATAACATACCTTAGGCCAACCTTAAGGCATCTGCTTTGTATCAAAATTAAAACTCCAAGCATATCATGTCCCAATGTCATCAACAATAAATTTGACTACTATCATGTCAAAACAATATTAACCAGATCAAATATTGAAAGTTTTAATAAAAGATTTAGATTTTTGAAAGTGTGAAAAATACATTAAAGTAATTCATAGTTAAACAACATTGTTTAACTATAATGTAAGAGTAAGTCGGATAATCAAACATAATTGATAAATCAGTAAGTAAACCATTTAACCTTTAAAATAATAACTATTGAGATGACTCTTAATCAGAACCAAATCAATAGAACACACAATTTATCAAGGAAAATCACTAAAGCCATACAGACACAGCTCGTGAAGATAAATCGTCATTTTAGTTAGACATATAGTCTGTAGGGGTGAATCACTAAGGCCATACGAGCACAATCTGTGGATAAATCACTATTTGTTCAGGCATGGCGCCCATATTTCTCATCTATAATAGGAAGCACTCCGACCACTCATTTACATATCAATTAATTCTCATTTGTTAACCATCACCCATGGCTAACAATACCTCTGCTAGTTAGGGTTACAAAGTGCACTAAAATTAGTGTCTATTGCTGCTAACAAACAATATTTCTGAACAAAATAAAATTCAAGACATTTTTTGTAATCCATTTTTTCCATGAACATAACTTTTTGAATATTTTCAATAGGCCATTTCATATGCCTCATTTCAGAAAACCCAGATTTATATCATTAAAACAATATCTCAAAGTTCATCAAAAGCACAGTATGATATAATCAAAATATGATTTCATGAAACTTTATTTTCAAAATAATCATTTGAAAGCTTTAAGTTTTCAAATGAAGGAATTATAGCTCATGTTATACACAGTCATCTCTCAATTAGCATTATATGCATACATCTCCCAAGTAGCATTACTATGATCCATTTTCTATCAAGATTTTATGCCTTAAAGGTAAAATTAACTCTAGGTCCATAAACCATGGCAAATAATACAACTTAGCTATAAGCCACTTCAATAATATAACACTTCTAAATTCAAAGTTAAACTATTTCAGTACAAATTTCAAATAGTGTTTGTCATGTATCCTAATATTTATAATAAAAATCGTAACTTTTTGGTATAAACATACATGCAAAACTAAGAATCAACCAGATAAACTTTAATTCACCATGTACATTTATGCAAAACATAATTTAAAAACTGAAACAATATCAAAAATCATGCCATAATATATATTATCTACTCACAAAACTTTAAGTTTATATTTAGGGCAAAGCGTATAATGACTTTCAGGACTAAAACGAGCAAAGCAATCCACGAAAACGATTCTAGAGCGTTTGAACACCTAGAAAAAAAGTTCAGGTCATAAGTACTATTCACTCGCATGAAAACATTATTCACAACGGCCTAAAAACTACTTACAGTGACCAAAAACTATCCTATAGTCATATAATTTTGATTTCTATCATACTATCCATTATTAAGGCTGGCTATGTCAAAAATTTCGAAAATAAAAGCTTCTAAGCATATCTATGAAAAAATCACCATGTAACTATTGTTCATGACCTTTTGGTGAGTTTTTGGTGACTTTTTGGCAAATCCAATCAATGAGTTTTGAAACTCTCATCATTATGAGTCTAATGGTACAAACGGTTCATCAATCAAATGTCTCGTCATTATGAGCCAATGCACATTTTGATCTCTTTTCACCATGAATTTGGAAAATTTTGTCAAAATATCTAACAAAAAAGTTATAATCCTTTGTCTTTAACTTTTCATATCCACTTGAATCACCTTAATCGGAACTCATATGAGAGAGTTATGCTCAAAAGAGTGAGTAAAAATCCAAACCACCCAAAACCTCTATTTTTTTTTCCCCATTATCACTCTTGTTTTGGCAAAACTAGTAAAAGTACCCAACATAAAAGTTATAACCATATGTCTCAGATTCCTATATCAGTTTGAATCACATCAATTAAATTCCATATGAGATAAATATTTATAAAAAAATAAACAATGGTATGAATTATCCTAAAATTTCACCTTTTTTCTCAACTTCATCATTTCGATTTATTTCTATCTTGATTCCAAAACTCTCAAATCTCATTCTTAAAAAAATACAAGATTAATAAAAGTACTTTAACATAAAAAACTTGAAAATAACTAAAGGTTAGGAACATGAACCTTAATATCTTATATCCACATTAAAAAACAACATAAACGATTAAATGTGAAATAATTACACTAAAACAGTAAATTGTCTTAGTAAAACTTTTAATAAAATCAACTATATGAAAACATATATTTATGCATATTAAAAATAAAGAATATTTATCAAGTTAAAATAAAAAAATTATTTAAAACCAAACGTAATTACTTTAAGAAAAATATGATTATTTAAAATAAAAGAAACACTATTTATAACAAAACCTAATTGTTTGAAAACTACAATATATTATATTATATGATCTTTGAATTTTTAAATATTAAGATCTTGTCTTCCTTAATTTCTCTTGATAACTTGCATTCAATTTGAGAAATTTGAAATTTAATCAAGAGATTTGAATAAATAGATTTAGTAACTTTATTTGAAAGTCCTGACAATTAGTATAAATAAAAAAGTTTAAGATTTTTTTTGTTTAAAGGTACAATATTTTTAATTTAAATTTTAATAAAAATTAAATATATTTATCGATTTGGTTCGATCGATTTTAAAAATTAAATTAAATTGAACCGATTATATATTTATGAGAAAAAAGACCTGTTTAATTTAAGTTTGATCTGTAAAACTGAACTTCTGTAAATAGTTAATTGGTTAGTCTGTGCCTCATTGATTGTTTAGAGTACTGGTTAGGGAGTACAATTGTTGTTAGCCCTTAGACCAAGGAACACGACGACCATGGGGTGCCGATCGCACTAGTGAGTGTTACGCTGGAACTACAAACCCTATCACGTAGGGGTGAACAAAACCAAACAAAACCGAACAAAACCGACCGAACCAACCCGAACCATCAAAAAACCGAACAAAACCGATCTTGGGCAGTTTAGTTTGGTTTTCTTTTTTCAAAAACCGAGCGGTTTGGTTCGGTTGGCGGTTGGAAAAAATTTTCAACCAAACCAGACCGAACCGACCGCCAACCCAAATAATATGTCTATCTCTTTGACCCAAGACCAGGAGGCCCAGTCTAATTAATTCCTTCAGGCTTCAGCCAAGCCCTGGGCCGCAGGCCCGTTGTGAGGCTGCAAGGTGCAAGTCCCACGGCCCAGGCTCTCAGTCTAGCCCGCAAGCCCTCAGACCCGAATTGCAATCTCCAGGCCATTTGGCCAATGCTCCCTCGTGCCCAGCTGAGCTCTTCAGTCTTCACTCCAGCTGAGCCCTTATCGACTTATCGTGCCCTAGCAGCCCTCGGAATCGGATCCCCCCTGAGTCTCTGATTGCTTCACCTTCGCCCATTCGCTCTATTTCAAGCTCTCCATTCCGGCCTAGCTGCGTGACGGTGACCTCCCTGTTGAGATTGCAACCCCTGTGACAGTGGAGAATTCACGGGTTGGCAGAATCTCCCCCCACTGGCGAAACCGAAGCTGTCAAGCCATTGAAGGCCCGTGAGCTACTGCCCTGAGAAGTGAGAATCTCTCCCTGTTAGAGCTGCTGCGGTGCTGCCTGCTTCTGAACAAAGATTGAAGACCGTGAGGCGTGAGCTAGGTAAATTTTTTTTGAGCCAACACTTGAGAATGGTGATTGACTTTCTTTTGTTTTTTATATGTCTGAGATCTACATAACAGAGTTATGTTTTCTTTACAACATGAGTATGTACTAGACTGGTTCTAATTTAATTTGCATGGACTTGGCTGAATAAATCGAGAAAGTCTAGATTTTGGATCAACTATTGCCTTAATTGAAAATCTGAAGTTGGGTGATCTCCCTTGTCTTCTTTGGTTCTGATTTGATCAATATTTCCTATCTAGAATTAGTAAAAAAAGATTGGGTCCTACAACATCTTATCAGTAATAGGATTAGTATTTTATTTCCTATCTAGAATTAGGATTTCTTTAAATTTTTGAAGCCTGTGATTGCCTGTCCATACTTCAAGTCCAAAATGCTTTTGTGTGAGGGAGTGTCTTAAAGGAGCTAGTTATCTGTTTTTTGCAAATTTTCTCCACTTACTAATAATTCTACTTGTTAAACAAAGAATCAAAGATGACTGAATCAGAAGAAATACAACAAAAGATTCTTGAGGATGCACATGTTAGTGAAGGATCAAGATCTCCATTTCCAACCCCAAATGTGCATGAAGCAGCTTCAGCGCCTTCTAAAAAGAATAAAGAGATTAATGCATCAACTTCAAAGAGGAAAAGAGTACAAGAGGAGAAAACCAATGAAGAGGATGACATCCGAGAAGGTAAGAGAAAACCTGTTAGACCTGAATCTTGGGTATGGCAACATTTTACCAATATTAAGGATCGGGATCCAAATTGGCCTAGGGCTTCATGTAATTGGTGTGGGGCTGACTATGCTGCCCATAGAAAAAGAAATGGAACATCTAACTTGGCCCATCACTTAGAAAATCAGTGTAAAAAATTTCCCAGAGAATTATTAGACCCCAAACAAGCCATTCTTTCTTTCCAACCAAAAAGAAAAGAGCAAGGGGAAGGGACTGGGAGCAATTTATCAGCTATTAGTTTTGATGTTCATGCATGTAGGCAAGCTCTAGCTAGGATGATTATTGTTGATGAATTACCTTTTAAGTTTGCTGAGGCCGAAGGGTTTCGATATTTTATGAGTATTGTTCAGCCATTATTTCCTATTCCATCTCGTATTACAGTGGCTAGGGATTGCTATAGGCTTTTCTTGGATGAGAAAAAAAAATTGAAAAGTGTGTTATCTTTGAAATCTCAAAGTGTTTGTTTGACTACTGATTGTTGGACTTCTGTGCAAAACTTGAGTTATCTTTGTCTTACTGTGCATTTTATTGATGCTGAATGGAAGTTGCATAAAAGAATTTTGAATTTTTGTCCAATTGCTAGTCATAAAGGAGAAGTAATTGGTCAAACAATAGAGAAATGTCTTACTGAATGGGGAATTGAACGAGTCTTTACAATTACAGTTGATAATGCTACTTCAAATGATGTTGCCATAGCATATTTGCGGAGACAAATAAATGAGTGGAATACAAGTGTGATGAATGGGAAATATATGCATGTTAGATGTTGTGCTCATATTTTAAATCTTGTTGTTAGTGATGGTTTGAAAGAAATGCATGATTCAATAAGCAAAATTAGGGATGCTTGCAAATATGTGCGTGCTTCTCCCGCACGTATGCAAAAATTTAAGAAATGCATAGAGCTTGCTAAGATACAAGATAAGAGCATGGTTCAATTAGATGTTCCAACAAGGTGGAACTCCACATACCTTATGCTTGAGAGTGCCTTGAAGTTTCAAAAGGCATTTCTTAGGTTGGAAGAGTGGGATACTCAATTTGTTTTGGATTCTCCACTTGGTCCCCCAAACACAGAAGATTGGCTTAATGCTAGACATTTTGTGAAGTTTTTGAAGATCTTTTTTGATGCAACTAAAAATGTCTCAAACTCTTTGCATGTGACTTCATCCCAATATTTTCATGAATATTGTCTTATTGTGAAGACTTTGAAGGGTTGGTGTGAGAGTGATGATGATGATGCATTGTTAAAGAATATGGCTATTAGAATGAAGGCTAAACATGACAAATATTGGGGGAATTTAAAAAATATGAACATGTTTGTTTTTGTTGCCATAATTCTTGATCCAAGATACAAGTTGAAATTTGTTGAGTGGAGCCTTTCAAAACTTTTTGATGAGGATTTGGCTAGGTTTATGATTGAAAAGGTAAAGGAAGTTCTCAATGGCATGCATGATAGATATAAATCCTTTTATGGTATTACAAAATCACAAGATGTTGGTCAATCTTCCCATTCAAGTAGAGAAGTGGAAGTTTCAATGGATGCAAAAGATTCTTTTCTTATGGAATTTGATATGGACATGAGTAGAGATGATGCTATAGATCATAAATCTGAGTTGGAAACATATTTAACGGATGCCCGAGAAAAGATGTCATTGAAGTTTGATATTCTTAGTTGGTGGAAGGTGAATTCTTCTAGATTTCCCATTGTTGCTCTAATTGCTAGGGATGTATTGGCTATACCAATGTCAACAGTTGCTTCTGAATCAGCTTTTAGCACAGGGGGTCGAGTTCTTGATCAATATAGGAGTTCTTTATCTCCAAGAACAGTAGAGGCTCTTATTTGTGCACAAAATTGATTTCGGTCTACCCCTTTATCTTTTGACATGGAAGAGCAAGCTGATGACATTGATAAGGCTGAGATAGGTAATAATATTTTTGTTTCAAATAACATTTTTTTAATAAATTGTTTGTGCTAAAAAGAGTTTGTAATAATTTTTTTTCTTTCTTGACTTAATATGTATATACAATTATTAGATGAAGCTGGTCCATTGGCTGAATCCGGTTCAGATTTAGACTTGTAAAAGAATATGTTCTAAGCGGTATGTGTATTATATTTAATCATCCAAATTTTTATGTATTTTTTATCTAATGCATTTTAAATTGTACTAATTATGTTTTAATTATTGTTATATTTTAACAGGTTGTGTACTTGATTATGAAGATCTTAGTCTCAAGGAAATTTTGTGCATGGCTACTGGCTGCCTGGCTGTAATGATAGTTGACAGTAGTTATAGATATTATGTCTTGATATTTTTCTTGTTTGCTGATAGCATTATGGATTGATTATGTTTTATGGATTTTTGTTGATTAATAACAGTTATGGAATCATATGTTTTATGGACTTTTTGTTAGTCAGCTAGAAATTACTTCCTTTTCTTTCTTTATATTTTCCCTCTTCCCATTTTATCTCAAGTAATCTTTCTTTGTGCCCTTGAAAACCACGCTGCAATGAAGCCCTTCAAAAGCTTGGGAAAAAATATGATATTGTTGTCAACATTCAGGGTGATGAGCCTCTTATTGAACCTGAAATCATAGATGGTGTGGGAAAAGCTTTACAAGTAAGATAGTGAACTGACACTCCCTCTGGTAAGTGATAGTTTTATAATGTTTTCATTGGGCAAAGAGTGACCATATAATTGATTTTATCTATTTATCAGCATAGATTTATATAGAAGTGGTTGGATATGTATGTCTTTTTGCATGTATTTATATTCAAGTGGCTGGATATGTATGTCCTTTTGCATTGAAGTAAAAGCAAGCTATGAGAGTTGTGAATATAGTATGGAAGTGGGTATATACTCAAAGCAAACTGTAGATGGATGTGAGAAAAACTGAATTTGAAACTCAATACTCTTTTGTTGCTTTTGGGAAACCATTTTTTTGCTGAATTACTTATTCAATTGATTATCCAAATTCTTCTCTTCAATGTGTGAAGAGTGATCCCTACATAATCTTGCTGGTTCAGTTTCTATGTTTCTCTTCATATGAGTAGTTTCTTTATTTATTATCTTCTAAGAATTCATTGATGAAAAAGTTTAAATAAAGACAATTATGGTTGATGTGCAGGACCTAACTCTTATTCTGTCAACCCTGCTGCATGTGGTTTGTATTAATTATGATAGCAAAGAACAGTCAGCTTTCTCTATGGGATTAAATGTACTACTATCCATTTCATTTGTTGTAGTCCCTTGAATTTGGTAGGTCCTGTCTTTCTTGTGTCTGATGGTATTGGTTTACCTTTGTGTATTATTCCTGATGGTTTTGTGACAGTTTCTAATAAAGATTTGAACATTTGGATTTCAGTTCTAATTTAAGTTTTTCTGCTACACTATTGCAGGCAGCTATGACAATTGGATTGGGAATACTACAAATGCTCTGATTATTGGACAACCTTACCAGTCTTCTGCTACTATTCCTTCTACTTCTCTGCTAACCAATGCTGCTACTCCCGCTGTGCCTACCTTGTAGATACCTTCTCTTTCATTGTCTACACCTCTAATGCCTCACCATGACATTCCTGATTCCAGCTGCAACATCAACGGGGTCACTAATCTTGTAAAGCCTTCATATTTTGTCCCTACCCCTTCCTCTTCAACAAGAATGTTCCCACCTGTGTCTTCATCCACGCCAATTGCCCCTCCACCTCATCCTGCTGTCAGCATACAACACCCATATGGTGCTCCACTGCTACAGCCATTCCCACCGCCAACCCCACCACCATCTCTTACTCCTGCTTCTGTTTCCCCTCCAAACATTGGTCCAGTTATTATTAGAGAAAAGGTCCGAGATGATCTTCTGGTGCTTGTTCAGGTTAGTTTGCTTGCTAAGTACTAGTATCTGATATTCCAAGTTTCTGAGTTTAGACTACAATGATCTCAAATATGACAATTAGGAAGTAGATGATTTTGTATGAGCTTGTCATATTGTATTGCCTACTGTAGGATAAAATTTGTATGATGGGTTGGGTGTATTATTAAGGTATATCATAGTACTGGAAACTTTTGGCAGCACTCATCATTATCTTTGCATTGGACTAGAATTGCCTTCTGGACTTCCCTTGGGTTAAATCACATCATCACTCTCTCTTTTTTTGGTTTTGCGGGGGGTTGCTTTTTGAGATGCAGACTTTGACCTTATTCTCTTGTCTTTTATTTATTTATTTATGTGTTCCAGTTTTCTCTCTTCTAATGAATTCCTCCTTTAGAAAAAAGATGTTTAACTTATTGTAATATGCATGACAGATGTATAATGAGGTGAAGCATTGCTTTCTGACCGTTGGCTTGGTGTATCCAGATGATTTATTTATCTTCCTTATAAATGTAAGTACTTGCAAGTCTTGATAGTCTATCTTTATTTCCTTATAGATGATTTATGTGTTCCAAGTCTTGAAGAATTTACATGGTTGAATTCAAGTTACAGTCCTGTTCTTAAGCAGTTGGGTTCTCCATCTATGATAGATTATTTCTGATTGGTTTTGTTTTTTTATCAATTTGAATGTGTACTGAATTTCCTTTTCAAATTAAAAAATTACAGTGGGCCAAAATGCTTAAATGGGCCAAAATGTTGAAATGGACTAAAAATTATTGAAATGGGCTAAAAAAATCTGTTGAAATGGGCTAAAAAAATTGTTGAAATGAGCCCACAAAAACCGCTAAACCGAACCAAACCGAACCGTTTTTTATTGGTTTGGTTTGGTTCGGTTTGATAGACTTAAATCAAACCGAATAGGTCCACTTTTTATTGAATCTTGTATGAACGGTTCGGTTTGATTGAACCTTTAAAACCGAACCAAACCGCACCGCGAACACCCCTACTATCACGAGGAGAGTGATAGAGGGATATTAACGTCTTTGGCTTGTGAAATGTAATTGAAGACAATGGAAAAGGGCTCTGCACTATAGTGAAAAAAATAAAAGGCAGTGCAAACTCGAGAAAAGCTCAAATGGTTGTCTTATTATAGAGGTGACAGTAATAAATTATTCACAGTGTAGTTCAAGTTTGACAGCAAAATAAATAAAAAATAAAGTCTAGAAAGATGAAGTCTTGAGTGGCTCAAGGGGTAAAAACTGCCGTCGTTTTGAATAGTCTTAAGTGTGTGACTAGACAATCTCTATCCATAAGCTAATTCCTCCAGCAGTGCGTCCTTTGAACACAATTTAGATTATTTATGACTATTTGTTTTTTTGGATGAGTCAAAAGATTGAAAATTAAAATTAAATTTTTGCCTCCTCACGCCAACAATTGCTGGCACTTGTTAACGTGCACAATTCTGCAGACAGCTTTTTTTTATTTATTTAGCAAAGAAAAAAAATTATTATATAATAATTATTAGTGATTATTATATTCATAAATATTTTTATTATAAACTATACATTAAATTTTGCTGAGTCCTTGACTTGAAGGAGGCCCCAAAGCGTGGTAATTTCAAACTTTTGCAAGGCCCGAGAATGAGAACGTTAAAATATAATTAATATTAAATAATATATAATATATATATCGATTAATTCGATTTAAATTTTTTTAAATTAAAAATAAATTAAATCAGTCAAATTTTTTAATAAAAATTTAATCTAAGCTATTTTTTATCAAATTTTTTCAATTTTATTTTAGTTTAAGTTAGTCTGTCGATTTTATTCAGTTAGAATCAATTTTGTATCCCCTAATAAAAATATAATTTGATCTTCTTTAAAAGTTTTAACATGTTTTTTAAGGCTAAGAATAGTAATCAAATGGTATCTATGTACCAATTGGCTACATCAAGCTAACTCTAAAGTTGGAGAAGCAAGGTTTACATAATTCTTTCATTAGAATCTGATGTCAGATTTAAGTCGCGTAACTTGCAACTAGGATCATAGTCCAGATACAACTTTTTTTAGTGTTTTTTTTTTTAAATTAAATCTCAAGAGATTGGCTTAGTGGTAGCCATATTTTTTATCTTAATTACTTAGGTTCAAATATTAGGGCATGCACTTAGACTGCATTAAGCTAATATAGGGAGTGTGCTTTTAACATCACTCAAAAAGGAACATAATCTGGATTAATACACAAATTAACTTGAAGATATTTTTATATCACATACCACACTTTATGAGTGCTTTCGAGAGTTGCGCTCTCAACATCATTGAAAAAAGGAACATAATCTTGATTAAAGCACAAACTAATCCAAACTTTTTGAGTGTTTTTAACCCAATAGAAATGACATTTAATTTGTTCTCCTCTCCCAGAAAGAAAAAAAAAAAAAAAAAAAAAAGCACAGGAAGTTTAGAGCATCTCAAAAATAAAACCTGAAGATGGGCAACGTTAAAGGTCGCCGCAATGCTTTTGCGAAGTTGCCCCTCAAATGTCGGCAATTTTTTTTTTAACATATTTTCAAGCATGAATTTTTTTCAAATATGTATTTTATTGTTTCATTGTTATTAGTAATTTCAATCCTCTATTTGCTTAACCATTAAGAAATTCAGCATGAATCTACATTTCAAGTTGCAAAATGCAATTAAAAGAAATCAAGTGAAATTATATTTTGGTCCCTTATAAATTATGTTTTTTTAAAGTTAGTCCATCGCAGATATTCATTATAAATTGAGTTTCAGATAAATTAAATTGTTATTAAAATAATCCATCCATCAACATGCCACTCGATAAGTTAATAAATTTGATAGCATAATTTGTTATTATATTGTGCCATCGTTAATTAATTAGTTAGAATAGACCACACCATCAAATGTGTTAAAATATCTAATGACATGTTGATGAAGAGACAATTTGATAATAATTTAATTTGTAAAGACTAAATTGATAACGACTGTGAATGATCAAATTTATAAAACTATAATATGTGAGAGATCGAAGTATAATTTAACTCGAAACAAACCGAAGAAAAAGGTACACAAAAAAAAAAAAAATGAATTCAAATAATCAAGCAACAATCTCAGGGTACATTTTTTTATATAAACTTTAAATAAAGTAGCTCACAGAACAAGAAATGAGATCCCTTTTATAATCTTCTCGCAATACTTTGGAATTTTCCAGTGAATCTTTCCAACCTTGATTAAAAGGTTCCTTATCACTTATATTACAAACAATTTACTAAAATATCATATTTTGATTATAACTTTAACACATTCTGGCTGTTTCAGCAGCTCAAATGCTCTGCTTATGTCTGTTAATGGGACTTCATGGGTCAGAAGTTCATCAAGAGGGAATTCCTGTCAAGTGGAAAACAAGAGTCCATTATTATTATACTCTTCCATAGTTTATCGGCAAGAACCCACAGCGTATAAAATGTTACTTTGCACAAAAAGTTGGCTGATTTAGGTTGAACATTCTGTTTTATTTTAAACTTAACTAACTACACTTTTAAGTCTTTCTATTTTATCATGGGATCCAATTTTGTCCCTTGATTTTAAAATACACCAATTCTAATCCTCATTTTTTTGAGAATGTTACAATCAAGTCTTTAAGTAAAAAATTCATCCATGTCTAAACATTTTTTGATGACGTGACTGTTAAAAATCTCACTTGATTGTTTGTAATATCATTCTTTATTGACAATAATTAGAGTATATGACAATTAGGTAGTCTATGTTTTTAATAGTCATATTATTAAAAATTATTTATAAATAAACAAATTTTTACAAAAAAAAATAATTATAACATTTGAAAAAATATAAAAAGTTGAATTTATACATTTTAAAATAATAAAAAAATTGAATCATATATTAAAATAAAAAAATAAAAAATGTAGGACTTGTTTGATTCTATTTTTTTTTTTAAATTATTTTTAAAAATTATGTTTAAAAGTTGTTCTGTAGAACAAAAATAAAAAAATCTATTTGATAAACTGTTTTGAAAATATATTTTTTTTTGTTTTTTTTTAAATAAAAATAATTTTTTATTATTTCTGTTCTTCTGTTTTAAAAATAACTTATTTTTAGAACTTGTTTTCAAAATAACAATAAAAAATAGTTATCAAACAAATTTTTTTATTTTAAAAATAATTAAAAACAAAAAATAATTTTTAAAAATAAAAAATAAATAGACCCATAATTTTTATTTTCGTACAAAAGTTTATTAAATTTTGAGTGCGAATGTTTTAAAAATTAATAAAACTCATACTGTCAACACAGCCCATAATTAGGGCTATTGTAGGGGTGTGCTCTTGTGATCCCATTAAATGTGTGATTAACTTTACTAATAGTGTATGTACGTCAAACTTTTGTCTAGATACTAACCTTTTTCTGGCATTTGCTAGCTATAATAGAAAGGTCCGATTTGGCTTTCAACCCTCCAAAAATGGAACCCTTTAAAGTCCTACCACGTAGAAGAGCCCGCCAATTGATATGCACAAAAGATTCAGATCCTGCACCAATTGCTATTGCCTCTCCTTTCCCCTGTATATACAGCACACCACTTATAGAATTAAGATGTGCAATCAGAAAAATATAAAGGGTAAGATTTAATTGACATTTTGGTTTAGAAATTCTTTTATCAAAACACAAAATATGAGTTTGATCCTTTATCAAATTGCTGAGAGTTCAAGGTTAATTGCTTGATGATTTGGAACTTTACCACTTTGGTGGCTTTCAGGGCTTCATTCAACAAAGGGGCAACTCCAGAGCACTCAAAGGAATAATCCACACCCATTCCATCGCTTAGTTCCCTGATCAATTCTGAAACAGGTTTATCTGATTCACTAGGATTTATAAAGTCAGTCATTCCAAAAGCCTCTCCTTTTTCTCTCTTCATCACATTTTTGTCAATCCCAATTATCTTGGCTGCCCGCGCCATTTTGGCTCCATTTATAGCCTGCATTGCAAGACCATCTTGATAAAAAAAAAAAAAATTAAAGAAAAAATCCTCCAAGCAACTTAACATTTGGGTTTGAATCTTTTTGAAGATATTATGATAAAAAAAAAACTATTTTTATTCTAACTAGATAGGTAAACTTTCAATTTAGTTCTTCGTATATTAATTTTTTTAATTTAATTCTTCACATATGAAAATACTTACAATATTATTTTTAAATTAAATTATTATCTAAAATTTATATCGAAGTGAACTCACAATTGATATTATAATTTTTTTATCACATATATATGAATTAACACTTTCTTAACTTTAATTTGTCACTCACATATAAATAAAATTATTAAATAGAATTAATTTTAATTGAAAAATGAAGAATTCTACTTATAAATAACACATAAATGTCAAGTCAATTTATTTGAGTAATTTAATTAAAAAAAATTAATTTATAAAAAATTAAATTAAATATTCATTCTTTTATTATATATGAATATAGAGTTGTTTTAAAAAAAAATTAAATGCACTAATGTAAGAAACGAATATAGAGCTTTTTTAAATTTTAAATATATTAAATCAATGAAAGAGAGCACCATTAAATTGGCACGGAGAAAAGGTTATACTACTAAATATAGAAGCATCTTAACAGGAAAAGAACCAAACATATGCAATTCATACCCCTAATCCAACAGCTCCGAGGCCGAAAACAGCCACAGTTGATCCTCTTTCAACCTTGGCTTCCTTCCAAGCAGCCCCAAAACCAGTAGAGAACCCACACGAGATGAAGCTAGCATGAGCCAGATCAATGTTTGGATCAACTTTGAGAAGATAGTTGGCATCAATAACCATGTATTCAGACCACGTGGAGCAGCTAAAAATATGGTATATCTTCTGACCTCTGATGGACATTCTTGAAGTGTTATCAGGCATTAGGCCATTTACCCTCAGAGGATGTGTCAGGCACAGGTTGGATTCCCCTGAAACGCAGTTCTCACATTCTTCGCACTCGCCTATGTAGGTAGGAATCACCACATCTCCTGCCTTCAAATTTGTTACTTTCTCCCCAACGCTCTCAACGACACTGCATTTTTCTTAGCAACCTCAATAAATTGTAGATATAGTTCTTCCAATATAAGATCTTCTGGGTATGTAATTGACTATACTAATAAAGTTGTGACGGACTATGAAGCTTACCCAACTCCTTCATGCCCTAGTGCTTGAGGAAATTTGGGCTGCAGATGAAATTGAGTAAAAA
Organism: Gleditsia sinensis; assembly: GCA_037074535.1. Classification (NCBI taxonomy): domain Eukaryota; kingdom Viridiplantae; phylum Streptophyta; class Magnoliopsida; order Fabales; family Fabaceae; genus Gleditsia; species Gleditsia sinensis. The sequence continues at coordinate 17,825,293 of CM073466.1, read as the reverse complement.
AAAAAAAAATTCACTGACAAGACAAACGGGGTATGACAAACTTATAAAATTAAAATAAGTCTTCACACACATATACATACATATAATTTTTTTAAAAAATTTCATTTAGTGATCTATCTTTAAAGAAAAACATAATTGGCTTTATTGTATATTATAAATAATCTACTGCAGATTTTAAAAGAAATCTACTAAATAAAAAATAATTTAATTGTCATATTCATGTACAATAAAAAATTTGAGAAAAACTTGTATAATTATCTCATTACAATAAAGTTTTTAATCTCTCCTTTCATAAATTTTTTTGTTGTTTTATCTTGGTCTCTTATTTCATCAAATTATTCATGTCAAAATTTTCATGTGTATGAATATATTCAAATAAAAAAAACATTTTTAAACTTGAACACACTACAAATTAGATTCGGACCCAGAACTAACACAATTGACAAAAGAGAAAGACCAAAACAAATATAGAATGAAAAATAAAAAATAAAAACATCATCTTTAACATCTTATTTAATAGATTTTTTTAAACAAAATTAATTTCAAATACCTTAAATATAAAATAAAGTTGATTTTTTTTAGAAAAAGATCCCTATATATATATATATATATATCATGTCAAAATTTATACTTTTTGAAGTTTAGTGTGTTAAATATCTACATCAATATCAGTGCATGTGCATGTTTCATAGTTGGATACATGTCTTGAGTGTATTGCGAGTGCCCCAACACATCTGACCCTTGGTATTGGTAAAACAAGAGGGTCCACCTTCATGGCAATAGACAGAGCCAGGAGTGTTTATTGGTTCGACATGATATTCAACCGAATTGATTGAGAAAAAAGTCATTCAATTCATCTAGTTAAAATAACTAAAATCAAATCAATTTAAACTAATCCAATCCATCTGAAGTCTGCATAATGCGTGGGTTGTGTGTGAGATTCCAATAATTCAAGAGTGTAAAAGTTGAAGGGACAACATTTGGAAGTCCTCGAGCACTCAAAATGTCTGTGTGACAGACACTTGCATAAAGCATCTTAACTCGAGCTTCTGATGCTTTTGGTGGGTCTACTGTTATCTCTTCCACCTTCACAGTCTTCTCCCCTACCCCCCAGCATACAGCAGCTACAACGTTTTACCAACCAAAAAAAAAAAAAAGATAGATGAGTATGAGCCAGAGAGATCTGATTCACTGAAAAATCAAAGATGGGTGTATAATACCTTTGCATGTTATAACTTGAGAGCTGCTTGACATTATTAAGTGAACTCACCCACTATACAGATCCAAAACGAAGGAGGCTCTGAATGATGCTTTGGCTTGCAGGAAGAGGAATATATAGCAGCTTGGAAATGTTGAAGTTCATATATGGTGCTGAGTGCTGACTGACAGTGACTTGTGCACTTGTGCTGAAAGTAAGATAACCCTTTTATCTTTCTTTTGTCCAATTATCGGATAGGTTTTATGAAATGGACAGTGTTGGCTGGGACAATTTTGAAATGTTTTAGGTTGAACTCTTTTATTGTTAGATGGAATTGATTTTATTAAAATTTGTGTTTATTTATAAATATACATAAATTTTAACAAAATTTAATGATAAAAAATTCAATCTCTTTCAGAGTTTAAACTTTTCATAGACGTTTAACTTAATTTGATTTATGTGAAAATGAAATATATATTTTTATTGAAGATTTTGATATTGATGAATTTTTTACTTTTTATAATAGTTTTAATAAATAAATAAATAAGCACAAATCTCAAAGGGAGATCCAATTGTGAGAGAAAGCATTGATCGTCTTTACAAATGATAAAAAAAGCAAAACCAGAAAGAACAGCAGGGTAGCAATATATTGTAAGCACACGTTCAACTACATGACACTACAATGGAGAAAAAAAAGTTAATTATAAACAAAGTACTAAATTTTGTTTTGAGGTACCGTTTCGGTAACTTTAGAAATAAAAATATTTTAAAAATTTTGAGAAAAAAAAAATTTAAGAGACATTTCAAATAATTTTAAATAATATTTTTTAAAATTTTAAAAGACTTTAACATAATATTAATGATATAAATATATAAAATTATATTAAAATTAATTTGAATTAATGTCTATAATTGAATAATAAGTAAATATGCTATTACAATAAGGACTCTAATTCAAATCCTAATAGCATTTAACAACAATCTCTCTCTTGCATCTATCTCTTCATCTTTTTCTTAACTCTTTTGTGGCATCTATATTTAAGTCTCTCTCTCTCTACACCATGATTATGTCTCTATCTTTAGGTATTTTTCTCTTTTTTTGTCTTTCAATTTCTCTTTTCATCATTTTTGTAGTTTCCTCTTTAAAATAAAGATAATGAAGAAAAATAATGTCACGAGAACAAAAGGAAAAAGTAGGAAATTAATAAAGATGTTGTGACTTGTGAGAGAAAATAACTTAGTGTTGGATGTGATATGATACTACTTTCATCTACTTTTAGATTGTCAATTTTTTTATTTTTCAAATTAGTTTAGTACTTTTCTATCGAAACAACTCGAAATAAGAGTATTTCTATCGAAATAACTCGAAACAAGAGTATTTACATCGAAGTAACTCGAAACAAGAGTATTTCTATCGAAACAATTCGAAACAATACTATTTCTATCGAAACAACTCGAAACAAAAGTATTTATATCGAAACAACTCGAAATAATAGTATTTTTACCGAAACAAAAGTATTTTTATCAAAATTTTTATTGAAATAAGAGTATTTCTACCAAGATATTTCGAAATATAATAATTTTAATCAAAATAGCATAATTTCTTAACAAATACTTCATTTCGTTTCGATAACTCTGTTTCGTATTGGTAACTCAAAAAACGAAAATATTTCGATAAAAAAAAAATTTAGTTTCTTAATTATATAACACAGTTCCAACAAAAAAAAAAAAAAAAACAAAGTGACTCTACCGTCTATCCAACAAAGTGACTCCACCGTCTATCCAATAAATCCTTGGGCATTTTGAAACTCTTTAGAGCAGCAGCTTTTTGGCATATTTGTTGGAGGGTCCAACTTTTACCTCCAAAAAGTATTATCATTTTTTTGGATTATGGTTTTTTAAAATTGTATAATATAAAATAAAGGAGAAAAGGACATAATCAATAAATTTTATTTATTTATATTATTTTCCAATTTTATTTTATAAAATAATTTAGAAAATCGAAGTTCGGTTGCTTCAAATGCATGTGACAAAACAAACAAATTACTCCCGGCAGAATCTGCTTATGATGATCATACCCCCATTAAGTAATTGCATAAAAGCAAGCAGCAAGTAGCGAGGAGAAATCTGTGGCAACGAGGAAATCACGAACAGCATTGGAAACTGCTCCAAACCTGACGCGTCGTCGCAAGGGAGCAAAGGACAAGACCTACATGCCCCACTCATGGTTATTACACAGCGGGCAATTATCCAATGGTGCACTAAGTTTGCACAAGTTAATGCCTGTTTACATCTTATTTTCAATTTTTTTTCTTAAATAAAGCTTTAAAAAAATATTATAATAAAAATTAACCAAATTATGTAATAATTATTTTAAAAATAATAATAATATTTATTAATAACTGTAATATTTTTTTAATCTAATAATTATTATAACATATTTTTTAATATATGAATCTATTATAAATAACACTCAAAATAATATAAAAACACTTTTTTTATTCTTCTTTGTTAGCAATTTTAATTAAATTGCTATTTGTCCTTCTACTTTAATTTTTAATTTTATTTTGATTCTTTAAATAAAAATAATTTTTTTAAAATTCTATAATTTTAAAAAAAAATTAAATATATTCTAAACTATAATTTAAATCGAAAAATAATAATAATAAATCCTAAATTTTAAAATCATAAATTATAAATTCAGAAACTTAAAATTATAAAATATGAAACCTTAAACTTTAAATTTAAAAGTTTAAAATTTTAAAATTTAAAATTTTAAAATTTAAACCTCAAACTCTAAAATTTTAAAATCTTAAACCCTAAACCCAAAAGTCTACAATTTTAAAATTCTAAATTTTAAATTTTAAAATATAAATCATAAAACTTTAAATCTTAAACTTTAAATTTCAAATCTCAAATATCAAAACCTCAAATACAAAAGCTCCACAACCACCCCTAATACCAAACTTCAAATCCCAAATACTAAACTTCAAAATCTCAAATTTTAAATTTCAAACTCCAAAAACTAAAATTTCAAATTCCAAAACCCAATAGTCCAAACTCAAATCTCAAAATTTCAAACTCCAATTCTCAAAATCTAATCTTTAAACTCCAAAAATTAAAATTCTTAAATTTAAAACCTCAAATCTTAAACTCAAAAGTCTCAAAACCTAAACCGTAAATTGTAGACTCCAAGCCCTAAACCCCAAAATTCTAAATTTCAAATCTCAAATTCTAAATTTTAAATCTTAAATCTCAACTCTAAATCCAAACATCAAGAGACTAAAACTCTAAACCTCAAACTGTAAACTTAAACTTAAAACTCAAAGCCTTAAACCCTAAAACTTAAAACTCTAAATCCTAAATCCCTCAACCCTAAACCTCAAAACATAAATCCCCGAGCATAAATACTAAACTCTAAATCTTTAAACATAAATCATAAAATCTTAAATCCTAACATGTATAGAGTTTTGGATTTGAAATTTTGAAATTTGAAATATAGAATTTTAAACTTTGAAATTTAGAGTTTCATGTTTTGTAATTTGATATTTAAAGTTTCATACTTAGGGGTTTAAGAGTTTTCAATTTAAAATTTCAAAGTTTAGAGTTTGAATTTTTAAGATTTAGAGTTTAAATTTTTTAGATTTAACAATATAATATCACATCCCCAAATTAGAAATACGAAACTGACATAGAATCAAGAATAATCCTATCCCGAAAACATTTGACCTAATATAAATATAATCCAAATATCTAATGTAACATACTAACATAACATACTACAAAGCCCATATGCATCTACAAATATACATTTAAGAGCTCTGTTCTCTATACTTTACAAACTCATTTATCGTAACACAAAACATTTATAGAGCACTTTTGGAGCATAAATTTATAATACAAACAAATAATTAAATAAAGTTCACTAGAACAAAGTTAGACCCATTAAGAAACAACATAGTTGCTTACTTTACTGCTAAAAATGAATAAATTTATATATTTTTATTTGAAATATATAAATAGTGAAAAAAAATGAGTTTTAAAAGTTAGTGAGAATATAATATACACTAATGGAATAAGTTAAGGGCACAAATTTTTCGTAATAAAATTATAAACTAAGTAAAATAATTAAAATAAGAAAACATAAAAATTAACAATAACAATCTAACAAAATTTAAATAAATCAAGAATTAATAAAATTAGTAAATAAAATTCTAAACAGATATCGTAGAAAATCTACAAGTTTCTAAGAATATTTTATCACAATTAGAACAATATAGATTAATTTAAATCAAAATTTGTTAAAAGAATTCTACATCAGAACTATACCCTTATCCATACCCTAATCCAAATAGGGAGGATAATCATTAAACCAACAAGTATTCCACTTCAATATCTAACTTACATTTTGTCAAAATAACTAACAAACACTACCAAAATTGAATGTCCACATGTGTTGGCCAACAAAAAGAGTTAGCACTACTCCTAAAATTGAAGGTTCTACGGTACACCAAGGTTATCACCTACAACTATTAGTTAATAATATTTCTAAATAAAACTCCTTCTAAAAAAAATAGTATATGAAAATTGAGTTTACATTTCAATAAAAAAAAAAATCAATCATCATTTAACAATCTCTCCAACAATCAAATTTATACTACGTTCATAACAAAATTCACAAAACATCTATTCAAAGGCCATATCATATGTTAAATTCATTAAAAAAAGATAATATTTCTTGCCAATTGGCACATATTCTTTCATTTTAGTCAAATCACATTTTCAGTAAAATTTCTCACCTCACGGTATAATTTCAAAATTTCTATATACATTGCCTTTAAACCATAACCACATAACATATCAATGACATTTCCAATCAAATTTTGACTTCAAAACAGTCAATAATAGAAAATCAGTTTTCTGTATGTATATTCAAAATTCAATTTTGACTACAATGGCTAACATTCTAATGCTAATTCCAAAGTATTTATAATCTCAATATTAATTTCATTTTTTCTTTTCATAGTGTGATAGAGATTTACAAACAATTAAACTTGTCTTGAAATACTCGAGGGCTTTAAAATAAAAATATTTACACAGTTTAATGCTATTGAACAAAAATCAATACTTAATTTATGAAAATATAAAAATTTCAGTCATTAATACAATTTCAAAAGTTCAAAATAGTCATATTAATCTATGATATGACAAATATAATATAAAAATAAACAATAAACAATAAAATAAATTATAAAAGACATTATTTACTCATAGAATAGTGGATTCAAAGTTGGTTAGCCCCTAAAGCCCTTTTCTAATTCGATCCAGCCCAAACAAACTCCAAAAATAAATCTGAGAGATTTGAAAATTTTAAAAATAACTCTAAAATTGTAAAAATAAACTCTAGGAGATCAACTAAAGTTGATCAATGAAATAAGGTACTATCTCACGTGCTACACACGTCGGGAGGGTTACTGTGAATGGGCTATGGTGGGTGGCATGTATGTGGTGGTTGTAAAGGGTTTTTTACTATGAAATTTTGACTCCCAATGTTTTTACACCTCCTAAATTCATATGTAGTATTAATTTTTTATTTTGAACATCCTAAATAGTATTTTTGAAACTCATATTTTCTAAAAAATTTCTCCTCTAATTTAGGCGAAAGTGTTCAACCAGACATGTACGTTTTGAATTTTATAATACTACTTGTGTAGCAAATATAGATTCAAAAGTGTTTGAACCAAGACTTTTCTAAAAAAGTTAAAAGAGAGAAAATAGGGGTATAATTCTTTTAGAATTTTCTACCCCTTTTGGTAAAAAAAATTAAAAGTTAAAAAACTAAATAACAAAATTTTAATTATTAGACGATAATTTTATAAATTATTGTATAGCCCAAAATTCTTAAAAAAATTTATTTATGCTCTTAAAATTTTTTCAGTTACACCCTACTTAATTTAATTCTCTTAATATGCCATGTAAATAATCATAATAATCATGTGATAAATAAAATAAAATTATTTAAATTTAAAATTATTACATTCTTGCCTTTCAAAAAATTCAATCTCCAAATTTCACAATCATAAATATAAATATACTAACATTAGTGTTCAAAGAAACGTGAATATTTGACGAGCATATCACTTTCTACCTCTCAAATAATTTACTTTTAAAATTAATTGTCAAATTATTTTTATTGTTAATATCTCATTTGATTGTAATTTATTTATTTGTCTATTAACAATAGCCACTTCTTTTTTCTTATATGACAAATTTTTATCTAATTAAATCTCTTAAAGTTAGATGACTTGTGAAGAGTTTGATAGATACATTTATAGCATAGACTCGTAAAACACAAAATAAACATTGATTAACTCAAGTAGTAAAGTTTAATAATATGCTACTGAATCAATTCTCTTTAGAATTCTAAATAAATCTATGTATCATAAAATTAATTTCTTTTGTTTCAAATCTTATCACCTCTTTCATAAGAGAAATTCTAAAAAATACATGATGGTTTATGACAAGCTTCAAGGCTCAACATCTATTGTCAATATAAACTTTTTATCTAATCTAAACTACTAGTAATCTTCCCTTTATCTACTATACTTTATCAATTGCATTTTGTACCAAGTCAAGTTCTAATAGTTTAATTTTCCTTACTTTGAATCATTTGATAGGAGATCTACAATGTCTTTTATATAATGACTCATATGGTGTGCCCTTTAAATATTAACTTGGTAACCATTATTATAAACAAATTCAGATAAGGATAAAAAATTCTCTTAACTTCCACTAAAATCAAGTACATGTAGTCAAAACACATATTTTAATATTTGAATGATTCACTTTAATTGACCATTTGTTTGTAGATAGAAAATAGTTCCAAGGCTTAACTATATACCTAAAGGTTCTTTAAAAGCTCTCTAAAAACGCATTGTAAACTATAATCCTCTATAATATATAATAGATATTGATACCCCATAAAGATTAACTATCTCATTCCAATACAATTTTTAAGTTATGTTATACGTGGTTTTCACCGATGGAAGATGAGCTAATTTGGTCAATTTATCCATAATCATCCATGTGAAATCAAATCTTTTTGGAGTTTGCAGTATTCCTACAATAAAATCCATAGTTGTCAAGAACAGTGCCCATTAAAAAGGGTAAATTAGGTGATTTAGAAATTTTCACACTAAAGTTGAAAGAAAGGGTTACTTAAAAGCTTTTGCATAGCTTATAAACAAAACCTTTAAGAAAAACCAAATGCTAGCTTTAATCAGAAAACAACCAGAATTTTATCTTAAATAAAGACAAGTTTATAAACCATAGCTTGTGAGAGCCAAAGAGCTCAAAACCAATAAGGTTTATATAAAAACCAAAAAACTTATAAAGCCACAAAGATAAACAAAGCCAAATATGATAAGGAAAACAAGCACAATTGTAGCAATTGTTTGAGATAGAAGGATTAGAAAAACCATAAAGCTTAAACAAGGGAATGGGAAAGAAAACATCAAGATCTATATTAGTTCCTATCAACCATTAAGCTTACATTCAATCCCTAAACCGCAACTTAATATTTCCCCTATTCTCCACAAGTTTAACATGAGCACTTGTGAGCCATTACAACAAATCAACTTCTTAAAATAAAAAACTGAGTTCACTCCCCGTACAACACTTTTACAACAATTCACAAGTGAGTTCCCACACCCAAACTTATCAACGAACCTTCCCTCGACTCAAACCTCACAAAATAAACAATAATAGACTATCAAATATTCTCTCGTAGAATATGTATAATACAATTTCAGCCCTATATCATAAAAACAGAAAAATAAGAACTCAAAGATGAAAGAATGATTAAGTACGATTTTTCTAACTTTCAATATTCAATGGAACCTAGTATTTATAAATAAATGAAAAATATAACCATCAGGGGTTGTTTCCAACTGGAATCAACAAAATCTAACCATTGTAAGATAATAAATTTTTTTCTCAATCGAGCAATAGGAAACTGCTAAAGTCCATAGATACATGTTGTCGTGTTAAATACCTAATTTTCAAAATTTCAGTAGTTTTATAAGCTCCTGTTGTTTTGTAAATCAAAATTTCAAAACATCATAGACGTTTGTTAGTCCTTTTGACTTTTATTATTCAAAATATAGAAGCAAATAAGCGTTTGTAACTATCAATAGACACATGTTGGTTATTGGTTTGCAAACTTCATATATAGACAATAGGCACCTTTTAAACACAACAAACTTCTATAGCACTTTGAAAAACTTTGTTTAAGACCAAATTCACAAATTAAGCAACCAACAAACTCAGAAAACCAAACTTTAAATATTTTTTAAACATTTTTATGAGATCAAGGATTCTCTAAGTTTTTCCACTACAAGAATTTTAAGACTAAGAAAACTCGAGAGATAAACACCTCTTCAACCTTGGTTCCTTTTCCTTGAATCCATGCAAATTTTGATGCATTCCTTTGATATCTTCATGATAGCTTGATGCAACATATGAAAACACATTTCATTTTCTAAATACCACATTTTACATGTTTGTTATCATCAAAATCATTTAAGGCACGTCAATGGAATCAACAATCTCTCCCTTTTTTATAATGACAATCTAGTAAAAAGGTAAACACGTATAAAGCTAAAGGTTAATTTCAGAATTATACAGAAATTAAAAAGATAAGACAATGAAGCTAAGAGTCTTGCTTATACCCCTGTTGCTGCAGTTGTCCCTGATAGTGATGTAGGAATAGGTACAGGATCTCATAACAAATTTCATCATAAACAGAGAGATGTACTAAATATTCAAATAAAATAAATTTGAGTGGGAAGGGTAATAAAATAAATATGATGAAGGAAAAGTAAATGAAAATTGAAAAGCAATAATTTCCACCCAAACTCAAAGAAAGAACTAAAATCATGTTAAAACCAAACCAAACACATTCTCCTATTTGCAAATTTTATTGTTCCCTTAACCAAAGCTCAACCCAATATTAATGGCTCTTTAAACTCATTATCACAACAAATAATATGTAAAATTAAGCTCCTGCACCTCTGAAAGATCAGATAATATCAACAAAAAAAATAAAGCAAACAGCGAGTAGACTAAAAATTGGGGTAAGCACTATTGCTAAGCAAGACACAATCATGAAAGAACAATGATGTAGTCAATAAGCTCAACAAGAAATCCCCAAACCCTAAAGTACTATCAAGGGAAAACCAAATTGGAATCAAGCAAATTAACAATGGTTTCCTATAATTTAGAGTTGGAATTTAAAAATCAATAATTAAATCACCAAACTAGATTTCTCATAGATTAGAGGAACAAAAATAAAAAGAGAATTAGAAAATGTGGATTATATTTAATCCCAAACCACATTTGGAACCCATGAACAATTAAGAAGAGAATCCATTACCTATAATGGGGAGCTGTAGCTTGGTTGCTGTGGAGTTGATTCTCAAACCCAAGATGGAGCGAAACACAAGCATAATTAGGATTAATGACAATTTTTCTTGATTTAAAGCATAGACAAGAATCTCACAATTCAATGTGTATGCAAATGGCTTGGATTAATTTTATATCACCCAATGCACCTTCATGTAGAAGAATGCACACTATTCGTGCCAAGTGGAGTACTAATCATGATGAGAAATAAGGACTTTAGTTGTAACAAAAGTGATCATCGAAACTTTTCAATGACGACTTTCTTTCATCACTGGCTCATCACCTAAGGTCACACCACTGAAGCCTACTAATGACAACTTTTTTTTTTGTCATCCCTGAAAGATTGTTTGAGGACAACTTTTGTCATTGTTAAAAATGAAAAACATCATCACCAAAAAGTCCCTCCTTGGTCCTTGTTACTATAGATCAATTTTAGTGGTGACTTTAGTCACCGTGAAGAGTGGATTCAGTGATAAAAATTTACATGTCACTCAAGCCCCATTAAGTGACGACAAAGGTTGCCACTAAAAGGTGAAATAGATTTTTTTTAGGTACATATTTTTATCACTATTCAAATTCTTTTCTCTACCACTACTACTAAAGAAGCAATGAAAATAACAATACAAAGTTGTCGTTCATTAAATCCAAATATAGAAATACAAAATCTTCAATCCATAAAGATTTAGTGTATAATTCTTATTTACAATTATGCCAATGAAGTTAATACAAACACAAAATAATGCCCTAGCATTCCTCTAGCCAACAGGAACGGCAAAACCAGCCTTGATTGGAGATTGACCCTTCTGCCAGGATTCTATAGAGTACATAATGGTCAGTGGAGTCTAAAACTTCTCCATATGCTCTATAACCTAGAAAAATGCTTCCAGATTGACCCTTTGATGGCAGAGGAAAGTACCAAGGTTTAACGTCCTCCATATCAATCTGATTTTGCAAAACAACTCAAGACATAAAAGCCAAACTTAAATAATATCATATGTAAGTGTAATTTGACATAATTTTCATTTTGATGGAGCTTAACGTTAAAATTGACTGTTGACGCATTCTAGTGCAGAAAATCAAACCACTTGCTGAAGGAGAATAATATGCACAACTAGCATATGTCTAACAATTCATACTCTTTGTTACATCAAATATAGTTTATTTGAAATTGGTAAACATTCAAAGCGAAATCCACCATTCACAAGTTCATATCCTCATTTGGGGAAAGAAAATTGTCGCAGATTATGGTTATAATTTGTGATTATCCTATCCCTGATTTTGTGGCATTATTTTATCATTATCAGATATCTTTTATTTCTTTTGTATTATCGGAATTTGGGGGATTTTATATTTGTTGATTTCTATTTTTCTGTTAGGGAAAGATATCCCATGATATTTTCACTCTTGTATTGGGATTTCTACTTATTGCTCTGCAATCATCCCTCTCCTATTTATTCCCCCTTGTATTCCGAGATAATATAGAAGAGTTTTACCTTCATTCTACCTATAAAAATAATTTAAGATCCCCTAATGAGATGATTTGTAGCAAATGTGTAAGAAGCAACAAGTATGGGAAAAGAAAATAATTTTAAGATCCCCCTACTGCATTTGCCAAAGACAAGTGGGAAAGAGATGGTATTGATCTGAAAACAGAATCAATGGTTGTGAAGGTGTCTAAAAAAGAAATTTCTTCTAAAGTACTAAAAAATGGAGGAGAAATTACTACAATCCCATATGGAATGGTTGTGTGGTCAATTGGTATTGGCAGTAGTCCATTTATCAAAGATTTTATCAAGCAAATCAATCAGGTTAACAGTTCACCTTGGCAATATTAGCTTTTCTATTGTTAAGGTGCTGATAGGAATGATGAGCAGAGTTTATGTTTCGATTGCAACAGATTGCCGTCTTTCACTACTTGGTACAGGACAGGATACAAATCTATCACCCTTGAGGACAAGAGTGTTCTTATAGGGAGGGTATTGATAGGTCAATAAATAATAGTGAGGGACTGATTGGTCATTTGCAATGAAATAGTATGGGTAAAAGTGGAAAGACAGGTTAAGATATTAAATAGGGATTCCATTGTATTCCTGTTTAGACTAGAATGTTAATTCGTTATCCCCTTTCTCTTGAATTTCTTCTTTCTCTTTTTCTCCCTTTCTTTCTTTTCTTGCTCTAGCAAGTTTGCCATTGATGTAGGTTAGCATTTATGGATTTTGGGGCTATCATGATTTTGTGGACAGAGAGTGAGAGATTGGGACACTAAGTGAGTGATAGTGTTAGTTTTTTACAACGACGACGACGATAACCAAACTTTTTTCCACTAAGTGAAGTCAGCTATATAGATCAAATGTCACTACAGTAGTCTATTATAAATGTGGTCAATAGATAGATTGTTAATTGTTAAATCTTTCTTAATAGTTTTACCAATTATTTTCTTTAATCTTTTTCTATCTCTAACTATCGGACTACTCTATCTGATCTACTCTTCTCAGTAAGGCTTTTGCCGGTCTTCTCCACACATGATCAAATCACCTTAAGCGAGATTCCAACATCTTCTCCATAATAGGTGCTACTCCAACTTTCTCTCTAATGAACTCATTTCTAATCATATCTCTTCTAATGTGTCCACACATCCATCGTAACATTCTCATCTCTACGACATTAAGTTTATTTTCATATTGTCTTTTAACCGCCCAACATTTAATACCATACAATATAACAAATCTTATAGCTGTACCGTGAAATTTTTCTTTAACTTTGAGCAACACTTGTATATCACAAATAACATCCAAAATCTTCCTCCATTTCATTCATCCCACTTGAATCCTATAGTTTAAGTCCTCATTTATTTCGCCATCATTCTATATAATGGACTCAAAATATTTGAAACTTGTAACTTGTTTTACTATATATTCTTCAAGTTTTACTTTTAAGTTCGTATTTGTTTGCTTTTTACTAAAGTTACATTCCATATATTTTATTTTATTTTTACTTATACGAAAGTCATGTGTTTTTAAAGTTTGTCTCTGTGACTCTAACTTCCTATTTATTTCTTATTTTGATTCACCAATTAAGACTATATCATCTGCAAAAATCATACATTGAGACCCCAAATCTTGTATATGTTGAATAATTACATCCAAAATCAAATTAAAAAGATATGGGCTTAGAGATGACCCTTGATGTAGCTCGATAGTTGTGAAAAAATCCTTCATATCTCTATTTTGTGTTCTCACACAAGTTGTGATCCTATCATACATATCTCTGATTGCTCGAATATATGCAATACGTACTCCTTCTCTAAAACCTTCCATAAAACCTCTCTCAACACTCTATCATATGCCTTTTTCCAACAACAACAACAACTAAGCCTTTTCCCACTAGGTAGGGTCGGCTACATGGATCAAACGGCGCTATAGTGGCCTATCATGTATATATCTTTCTGTTTACTTTGATATCTTTCCATTAATCTCTCCACAATAAGTAAATAGCTTCCATGGTTTATCTTTCTGGCATGAATCCACATTGATTCTTTGTGACTTGAATCTCTTGTCTTAGTCTCTATTCAATGACCTTCTCTCATAACTTCATAGTATGGCTCATGAACTTAATTTTCTTATAGTTGGCACAATTTTGTATGTCTCCCTTATTTTTATAGATAGGAATTAACGTACTTCTTCTCCATTCATTCAACATTTTCTTAAATCTCATTATCACATTAAACAACTTAGTGAACCAAATTATACTTTTACTACCTAGACCTTTTCACACCTCAATAAATATATTATCAGGTCCTACTGTTTTCTCATTTTTCATTCTCTTCAAAGCCTTCTCTGCTTCAAACTCTTAAATTCTACGATAAAAAATATAATTATAGTCCTCTTCTGCAATATTCAATATATTAGAGTAACAGGCTAACTCATGTCTTTCATTAAAAAATCCTTGAAAGTAACTCTTTAATCTTTTTTGGATATTTTGTTCTCTTACTAACACATTATCTTCTTCATCTTTAATACATTTCACTTAATATAGATCTCTTGTCTTTCTTTCCTTATCATTCACAAGCCTAAAAATTTTTCTTTCCCCATCTTTTATTCTTAAAGATTGATATAACCCTTCAAAAGTTTTAGATCTCAATTTACTCATAGCGTTTTTCTTAGCCACTTTATATTTTTTCTAATTTTCATTATCTTTACATAAGTGTCACGTTTTATAACACTCCATTTTAACCTTAATCTTATTTTGTGCCTCTGCATCCCACTACCAAGATTTTTTACCCTTTGGTCCAACGCCTTTTGATTATTCAAGAATCTCTTTTGCTATTTTACCGATCCCTTTGGCCACTTCGTTTCATATATCGTTAGCATTTTTCTGAACCTCTCAAAACCCCTCTTCCTCCACCCTTCTTTGAAAATTTCTTTATTGTTCATTTTTCAAATGCCATCACCTAATTTTCGAAGCCGTTTTCTTACTCTTTTTTTCAACTCCTCTCTTAACCCGTACATCCAAAATTAACACTCTGTGTTAGGTAGCCAAACTCTCTCCAAGTATGATTTCGCAATCCGTGCAAAACTTTTTATCTGATTTCCGTACTAAGAAAAAATCTATTTAAGAATTTGCTCCTTCACTCTTGTATGTGACAAAATGTTCTACCCGCTTCTTAAAACAAGTGTTTGCTATAGTAAAGTTAAAGGTTAAAAAAAAATTCAAGATAGTTTTACCCTCTTCATTTGCTTCCCCTAACTCAAAACCTCCATGTATATCCTCATATCTTTTAGATTTACTCCCTACATGTCCATTTAAATCCCCTCCTAGAAGATTTTTTTCTCCCAAAAGTATTTCCTGAACCAAATCTTCTAGATCCTCTAAAAAATTATCTTATGCTGCTCCTCTAATTCTACTTATGGTGCATACACAATAATCACATTAAAAGTTTTCCGCTTCACTACAAACTTTAAAGCTATAACATTATCTCCTAATCGTTTTACATCTACCACATTGTTCCTCTACTCCTTATTGATTATTATGCTTACACTGTCGTTAGTTCTTGTCTTGCCAAAGTACTAAAGCTTAAAACTTGAAAAATCTAACTCTTTTGCCTTTTAAAATGTTTTTGTTGAAGTTCTGAAATTGAAAAAAAAATTATTAAATAAAGGAAAAATATATTCGGTGATGACATCTCAAATGTTGTAACTAAAACCTTCTAAAAATTAAAAAATATAAAATAAAATAAAAATAGAATTTGGTGATGACATTTCAAAAGTTATGACTAAATCTTACTAACAATTAAAAAATAAAAATAGATTAGGTGTTAACATTTTAAATGTGGTCACCAAAGATTTGAACAATTTAAAAATTAAAAAAAATGATTTGATGATGAAATTTTGCAATCACTGAAAACTTTATATAACGATTTAGTAACCATTATAATATCGTTACTAAAAATACAATTTTGTTATAATACATCTCAAATACGTTCCATAGAAGATTTTATGCAAAGCAAGAATGTAGTACATGTCATATGTATCAAAGTCCAAAACGACGTTACCAATAAGCCCAAATAACTTACTAACATTAGCATCACAATATCCAAAAATGAGTCACCCCGAATTCACCGCTCTCCCAAAATTCACTCTTCCAAAGAAATTAATACAAAAGATTAGGGAGATACCAACACATGAAACAACAATTGCTAGAAAAAAATAGACTTTCAATAGCAACTACCTAGAAACCACCATAGAAGACATTCGAGTTGCCACCACGTCATTGGCAATGACTTCATTGCTGAATGTTTTCTGTGATAGCGATTTGCTGCTAAAAATCATAAAAATCGCCACTAAAAATAGACATTTGATAACGACTTTAGTCATCACAAAAACTCTAAATTATGTGTTACACTTTCGGTGACCACTTTGGTTAGTCATCACTGAAAGTGAACTTTCTATGATGATTTTAGTGGCCACCAAAAGTCTAATATATAATATATTTTTATTAATTTCTTTATTATCAAAATTTGTAGATATTAACTGCAAACATAATAATCAAAAAATAAAAAATATAATTGATAGATTAATTATCTTACTAAAATTATAATAAAAAGAATAATTTCATTATTTAAACTTATATTCAACTACAATTATTTCAAATACAAATATTTATTGTAATGTAACTAGTTACATTTGAAAACAAAAAAAGAGAAACTAATTATAAATGAAACTAATTAATCCTAACATAATGAAAATCCACCATAAACACTTTTGTCACTAGCTATGTGATCTTATTAGTGATAAAGCCAAACTTGACAGTTCCTTAATCAACCTAGTGAACTAAAAATCTTTAAGGTACTGCACATATAATTATGAGACAATCAGACAATCATACCAAATGCACAATCTATTATTAAAAATATGTATAAAGATAATGTAAAAATATATAGCTTTAATAATATGCAAAAAAAAAATGGCCAAATGCATATGAGATGTAAGATTAAAAGCATGCTGCAGGTCAATCTTGAGATTACACCAAAACAAAAGTAGGAAATACTAGATCTTAAATTTCACATAAAACAACTAACCCATTTCGAAAAGCCTAAAGTGAGAAAATTATTAAGAGTGAAAGAATAATGAATGTGATAGAAAACTCTAGATACTCAGACCAATATAACACCAATCACCCCCTAAATCGGAGTTGAGAATGTACCTGTGTAGTAGCAGTACCCAGACGTAGTTGCTCCTTGGATGTAGAGCAGAATGAGAAAACGTAATGTAGTATAATAAATGCAGAAAAAGAAAGAGTTTCTGGCACAGTATAGACTGCCAGATGCCTCCTCTGTTTGTCTCAGTTCTTTCCTACCTCCTCTCTCCTCTCCTCCCCCTCCTTATTCCCTAACTGACCTTCTTTCTCTATAATCGAATTCCCTTCCTTCTAACCACTCTCCTCCTGACACCTGTCATCTTCCCATTTATTACATGCTACAATTATGTTTTCCCCTTCTCCTTCGTTGCTCTCCTCTTCCATTTCTTTCTTTGATATACTTTAACTATTTAACTATTGGGGATCTAACAAAATGCTAAAGCAATAGTGAGAAAAACTAAGAAACATATTTTGTGAAACTAAATATAATAAAACTCACGGTATATGGAATTGGTGCATCAACAAAATCAAGCATTCTTTTGGGTAAAACCTGAAAAGTAAGGCTAACATAGTGTTAGACATATGTGAAAACAGCATCTGGAAAATCTGAAACCAAGAATTTTTGAATGGTTATGAACTCACGAGGCAACAAACTCTGTTACTTAAACTGACGAATCATGGGAACAAGAGAGATAACTGTAATATCTCATAATTTTTATTTTTAAATAATAATGTTTTGTTATAAATAAATATATTTTTATTTTTTTAAAATAATTATATTTTGCTAAAAATAAATATATTTTTAATTAAATTAATTTTTTTTACTTAAAATAATTATATTGACTTTTAATAATTTTTTGTTTTATTTTTAAAAAAATTATTTCTTTTATTATGCATAAAGATATTTATATTGTGATTTGTTTTATTAAAATTTTATCAAGAAAAATCATGATTTGATATTGCAACTAAAGTTTTGTAAAAATATAATTTTTTAAAAAAATTTGAGATGTTTTAAGATAAAAAAAATATTTATATGTATATAATAAAAGAATAAATTTTAAATATTTAATTATTAAATAATAATAAATAAAAAAAAGAAAGAAAAGCAAAAGCACAACAGAAACGAGAAGTTCGGCCACTCCTCCACATTTTCATCACCTTCGCTTTCTCTCTCTAAGCTCTACCTTCTCTTTAAAATATCTTTTAATATATGAATCCAATTGAGATACCGAAGGTACCGTTGGACTCCTAAAGACGAGAACTTCAAAATTCACCAATCAATTTCACTGAAAGTTCACCAAAATTTCGCCCACCAATCGTGAATAGTAACTTATAGGTAATTTTTCTAAAATGCTAGATTTTTTATGAGTTTTCAAGCTTTCAAATTAGAAATTTTGTTAAAGATATAGAGTATTGGTTGTACAATAAATTTCCCGGTTGATTTGGTGCTCTAATTTTACAAATTGTTCTTCGGTGAACAATATTTTTTGGCAGGAACAATTTTTTCAAACATAAATAGTATTGTTTAACCATAAACAGTACCCATCAATTGACTAAACTCTTGGAATTATTTTCTAAATTTTTGGACCTTTCAGACACATTTTTGAAGTCTATTTGGTCAAATTTAAATTGAAAAAATACATTTTAGGGTTATTCAAATTGGAGCCCTTGCCCTATGAATAGATAATTCTTTCTATGACTTACTCTATACTCTTCTTGAATTTTAAATGGATAATTGATTGTTACTAATTATTTATAATTTTATATATCTCTAAAATTGATTAAATTATTTTAATTGTTTACAATATGATATATAGTTTAAGAAGAATATAGTTTTGAAAATAAATTTTTAAACCCATTGAATATGTGATTTTGAATGTATTTCTCATTATATGATAAATGAAATATATTGTGCATGTGACATTGATATGCAAAGCTATAAAATTGCCTTAGAAACGAACATGTATATGTAATTACCCTGATTAGAAAGTTTCTGATAAAGAAAATGTTCTAAAATTGAAAATTCTAAATTTATACTGAAACCTCTGTTTTAAACGATATGGCATATATGTAAATATGATTTTTATGGAGGAATTCTTTTGAAAACACTGTTTGCTAATAGCAGGCAATATTAGCCCTGATGCACCTTGATACCTCAACTAGTAAAGGTGGTGCTAACCTCGTGTGACAGCCAACACATGAGATATGATATGTGAAGGTGAGCGAGATGCCTCCTATCTGGGCGAAATGCCTCCTATTTGAACGAAATGCCAACTATATGATATGTGATTTGTCCTCTTTTACTGTGTGTTTGGGAAGTTGTCCATATTAGAGTTCCTTCGCGTGTTCTCTTGAATGATGGTAAAACAAACCTTAATTGGAATGCTGAATTTAGACAAATCCTACACCACCAAAGTATGGAAGGGCTTGAACTCTAATATAGTGGTTCTGATATAGGATACTCTTAATATTTTCATGAAAAATATTTTGATGCATAACAATATTTAAATAACGATCATACCGTATTGCATATGATTTCGAATATCTGAATATGATTTGAATTGAGAATATTTAAAATGCGAGTCTCATACGGATGTATTTCCGAACAGTATTTTCTGTGAAAAATTTTAAAATATGAATACATCTATATGTTGACCTAAGAGGTCATAAGAGGTATTATCTATTCACTGAATTGTCAAACTCAATACATAATATTTCTATATTTTTCAGATAAAAGTACAGAATTTAGTTTTTTCCCTTCGGATAAGTGATTAGTTAGGCGACATATTCTCTGGTGAGCCTATTTTATTTATAAGACTCGTAGATTTTTAGTTATATTGTACTTGTACTCTAGAGTATACTTTAAACGCCACAAACAGATCTCAGCTTCTGCTGTACTTTGATTTTATAGACTTGGTCTATATATTGAATATACATGAAAATACCTATCTGTAAAGAAGTATATTATACATATTATGAAAAATATATATTAATAAAATATGTGTTTCACGTGCCCTAAAATTAAGGGCGTGACAATAACACTGCAGCAGATAAAACACCCTGTATTACTTCAAAATAAATGCCTACAGCAGCAGCAAACCAAATTGGTCAGCAGCAGCAAATAACTATTAAGCACAAAACATTGTCAAGCAAATGAGCAACCATCAATTAGTACAGTTGTTTCATTGACTTACCAGATTTGGACATACTACTATCACTTTTTTTTCCAACAACCCTCTTGCAATTAATGCCTACAGCTGCTAGTAACAATATGTATTAATATGTAAGCCGATCACAATATATGCAGCAAATATACTTAGTGACATGAATGAAACAACTTCAACAGGAAGTGGAAGGGCAGGAGGAAATAGAATCTACACCATATAAAGAAAATAAGGAGAGTATTATTTTTAAAAAAATAATGTTTTTTTACATGTCATATGAGTAAGGAAATGCCCATGTTTGGATGTAAGTAACCAAAATAACTGCCCCTTCCAGTTGTAAGGATCAGCGTTTAGTAACATTATTTTTCCTTTTATCTTTCCTATTTTACTCATTCTAGATTACTGCCTAACATAAATTAGAGGACATTCCTTATTATTGTGTATAAATAGTATAAGGAGACAACAACAACAAAGCCTTTTTCTACTAAGTGGAGTTGGTTACGTAGATAAAACAGCGTCCCAGTGACCTATTATAGGAAGAAAGGAAATAAAAAAGAGTTGATGTTCCAAAACTGGTCACAGGGTGCTCTTTTTTCTTCCTTCTTTTACATTAAAGTTTGGGCAAATTATTAAGAACTATTAAGCAGATTCCTATGCAGGAAGCATTCAAGCCATTTATTAAAAGAATCCTACTTTGAAAGACAGCTAAAGCAGTAGAATTTAACAGGTACAAAACAGAATATAATGAAGCAAAATAAAATTTCAGATTGCGGATTTTTCCAAAATGCTTGAAATAATATGTAGTGGACCCAAAACTATATCATATCAAAGACTTTTGAGTGTACGCTTTGAAAGCCTCCAACCTATATCCCTGAACCAAATAAATAATTGCGACGCATGGCATAAATGGGATTATCAGCAATCAAACTGAAAAAAAAAAGAGAGAGAACAATTATTCCAGTGATCATAATAAAGAAATTGATGACAAGAAAGTTATCATTCAATAAAAGAATATTATTCCATATAAGAACTAAAAGAAATACACTGCAAAAAAAAAAAAACAAGGAAGTCAAACCCAAGAGAAAGACTGCATAACTGCATCCAAGTAAAACAGTGAATTCTATCTCATCCAGGAAAAACCAATAGACCTAATGCTTGAATGGTATAATTACAACCAGCAACAAGATTCAGTATATGGCAAAGTTAGAAATAATCTGCTAACCTGTTTAACATCTCATAATGTAACTCAAAAAAAGAAACTATAGTCAGCAGAGAGTAACAACGAATCTGCTAACATGTTCGTCCAATTGAAAACTCTGCAGTACAATATGATTGTTATGTGAAGATTTGCAGAAAAGAGAGACATGGATCAAACGAATTGAAAGACAGGGTAACTTGTTGCCACTGTCCATGAGAATTGGACTGCAAAGAGCATAAAAGAGGTGTCTATTGGAAGAAAAATGGAGGGGATTGACAGCCCTTGAGACGTTGTCCTCAAAATCAGAGGGCAAGAAACTCTACCAAACCAAATTAGAAAAGTGCTGATTTGCCAAAACAATGTCTACGAGCAACCAAAATCAAACACAAATCCATAATCAGAAGGAACAGATTTCAGTAAGAATCTGAGCTGAAAACGACGGCAATACCTGACCTAACCAGGTTGGACGAACTTAGTGTCTTGATAACCTACGTTCCCTTCTCTTCCGCTGCGATTTGTGGTTGAGCAAGCGAAAATCGCTAACACCGATAGATGATAATCAAAGGAGTATGTGTGTGTGTTTAAGTCACCTAGAGCATAAGGTTGCTTAAATGTATTTTACATTGTTATATTAGCAATTTTTTTTTAAGTAACTTTATAGTACTTTTAAGAATTTTTGAACTCTAAATAGTAAAGTTGCTTATTAAATGGATCCCACAGAGTATTCTACATCTTAATATTTTATTCATATCTATGTTTATTTCAACTTAAAATATTAATTCATTTACATTTTAATTTTAAAATAATAAATACATAAAAAAAACTTAAAACACATTAAAAATAATACAAATTTATTTTAAATAATATTATTTATAACAATAATTAAAAATACATAACATGATATAATTAAAAGAAAATTTAATTTTTGTTATTCTGACGTCCAAAATGTTCCCAGATATGCTCCACCAAGTCTCTTTGTAGCTGACGATGAATTTGTTTTTGTCGAACAAGTGTTCTCCTTTGTAGGTATGTTACAAAATTGAGATGAGGACCATTAAATATTTCAGGTGTTGAGATGTCATTGTCTAGATGATCATAAAAGTAATCAAAATTACCACCATATGTGTGTCGTTCGTCTTCAACGATCATGTTATGCAATATGATGCATGCATGTATTATATGCTTAAGTGTATCCACATGCCAAACACGCGCCAGGCCACGTATAATCAAGAATCGAGCTTGGACCGCTCCACATCTTTTCTTGCTGCTTCTTGATGTTGGGCGAACAATTTTCTCTTTTCTCCTTGCGGCATTGAGATGCTCTTAACAAATGTAGCCCACTCTGGATAAATGCCATCTGCTAAATAATACCCCATGTTATATTGCGTTTTATTCACTGTATATTGCACGTTGGGAGCTTGTCCGTTCAAAACATCATTAAATACATTAGAATGGTTTAACACGTTGATATCGTTATTTGAACCCGCGATGCCAAAAAATGCATGCCAAATCCACAAGTCTTGTGATGCCACTGCTTCAAGCATGATAGTGGGTTTTGCATGATCATCTCGACAAAATTGGCCTTTCCACGCTACCGGACAATTTTTCCATTCCCAGTGCATACAATCAATGGAACCCAACATTCTCGGAAAGCCACGTGTCTCCCCTATCTGCAATAAGCGTTCAATGTCGTTGTTGTTAGGCCTTTTTAGGTACTCAGACCCAAATACCTCGTTCACACCTCGTACAAATCTCTCTAAACATTCTACTACAGTAATTTCGCCAATTCGTACATAGTCATCTACACTGTCAGCAGGTGATCCATATGCCAATATACGAATAGCGGCAGTGCATTTTTGCAAGGGTGAAAGACCCATTTTACCGATTGCATCGACCCTCCTTTGGAAATACTCGTCATGATTTCCAAGAGCTTCTACAATTTGAAGGAACACATGCCTTCGTATTCTAAACCTTCGTCGAAATTGAGCCTCTGTGTAAACTGGATTTTCAGAGAACTAGTCAGCGAACAATCGGTTATGCTCTTCTTCACGATTTCGGTCTATAACCGTTCTTCTACATGTACGCCTATTGGAGCTGTCACCTTGTTGTTGCCTTTGCCTCTCAAGTATTGTCCTCATCCATTATTCTTCAGAGTTGTCCATCAATTCCGCTTTTATGAATTGCCACTCAAATTCATTGCTGTTGCTTGATTAGTCTGGATCCATTTGATAGATAATTCAATAGTATAAGTGGAGAAAATAAGAGAAGATTAAACAATTGAATGGTGTGAAAAATTGATAAATTGAAAAGTTAAGTGTAAAATTCTCAAGAATTTGCCACTATTTATAGAAGAATGTATATGTTAACTTCACTCAACGGTCATATGCAACGGCCATATATGTAACGGGCATATCTACAACGATCATATATTTTTTGCTATTTGCTTCTTCACTCAACGGCTATTTGCTTCTTTACTCAACGGTTATTCAACGGTAATATTATGTATTATTCAGGTTCCTTTTTCTTGTTTTTAATTTTTAAAACCATTTTCTTTTTATTTTCTGAAATTTTCGAAGTGTCTTCTCCTTTGCCATTTTAAAATCAAATATTTTTTTTGTTTTATCAATCAAATTTTAAAATCAAATTCCTGAGGCGTCTTCTCAAATTCCCAAGAAGCACCTTCTCCTCCTCCTCTCCCGAAGCATCTTCTCCTCTCTCGAAAGGTCTCGAAGCATCCAGCCGATCCAGGCGAGCGAAGCGTCCAGGCGAGCTCTCGAAGCGTCCAGGTGAGCGATCGAAGCCTCCAGAAGCCTCGCTATCTTCCTTCGTCCAAATCTTTCACCTTCGATCCACCTTCTTCCAAATCACCTTCGTCTTCCACCTTCGTTTCGTCTACCTTCGTCTTCCACCTTGGATCCACCTTCGTTTCATCTCGGGTAACCTTCATCTTCCACCTTCGATCCTCTTTGTTTTTTCCAAATTTTTGACCCCTAATCTTCCCCCCACTCAACATCTGAACCACCTAGAGATTTAGATGCTCAATTTCAAGGAGGAAAGACTCGGGTAAGCAGAAGAGTATTTGGGTTTTTTTCATCTTCGTTCTTTGTTCTTCCCCTTTTTCTTTCTGGTTTATTTTTTGTTTTCGGATTATGATTTTTAGTCTGGTTGTTGATTTTTGTTGTGGTGATTTCTCAATGCCATCTTCGTTCTTTGTTTTGTGATTTTGATTATGACTTTTGGTTTGGTTTTGTGATTATCTTCGTTCTTTGTTTTGTGATTCTGGTTATATTTTTTGTCTGGTTTTATGGATTGACGCAGAATGCAGGAAGCATCACCAACGAATACCGGTAAAAAAATGGAGCCATTGGGAGTTTTTTATTATTTTTCTTCCTGAATATTGGGGGTAAGCAACGTTGCTTCTGCAAGCAACGCATTGACAACGTGGAGCAACTCCAATGACACCGTGGAGCACTCCAATGGATGAATATAAGTAAGATACGTTGCTTATTTGGTAAGCACCCCCCGTTGGATATGGTCTTAAAATCGTCATTCAATATGTACTCAAAAAAAAATTCGCCTTTTCTTTTTCGAACTAGGGCAAAAGCCCAAAAATGATTTGGTGGGATAAAACTCATTACTGAGAGACCCTGTCAATCAACCCAGTATGGTCAACGTCAATTATGAGTCTGGCTCATAGGATAAACACAAAATAAGGTAAATTTTAGAGCAACACACTCTGTAAAAAACTCGAGAGATTTGACAAAATTCCTTTCGGATGAACGAATTATGGTGAGGGATTTTGGGCATCTGTCTCAGCTTCCTTTATCAGCATCGTTTTGAGGCTCATAGTGAGATATGAGACCCAGTTTCTTTGAAGTCTTCTTTGCTTGAAGAGCTTCGCAGTTGTGTGAGAAATTTCGTTCATCTCCCTCTAGACCCATTCGAACTTGATCTGCCTTTCTTTCGAGGTAATTTCTTCAATGTTACTGTGGATATGACTAACACTCCAAATCTGTCTTTTCTGATTATATACTTCTATTATTAACTTGCAATCGGACTCAACAATCACTTGATTCAATTGCAGATTTTCTATTAAGACCAGAGCTTCTTCAATTGCTCTGCATTCTGCTTCTAGAGCCGAGAAGGCTGAGCTCTGCTTAATGTTGCTGGTGAGAAGTCTTCCACTTTTGTCCCTGTCTACTGCTGAAAGGTAACATTCTGTACTCTGATTAGGGTAGGCAGCATCTGTGTTTATCTTTATCCACCCGTTCGAGGGATGTTTTCACTTAGTCAATCTATCTATCCTTCTCACTCTTGTGTTGTTTTCTGGATGATTTTCTTTGTTTTGTATGTTGGTTAGGCTCGTTAACAAGTAAATTGTCTTCTGTATTACTCTGCTTGGGTTAACTTTTGTCTGCTCAAATATATAGGAATTTCTCTCCTTCCATATGAACCACATCATGATAAAACACTTGCCATTGCTTTCTTTTCATCCACCCCCAAGCTTCTCTATACCTTTTGATTTTCTCCAATAGCTAGTCATTGATTTTGTAATTTCCATTCTATTTGGATTGACGTTGTATATCTGTTCCAAACCATGCCGATTTTGTCTAGCTGCATTCTAGGAATATATGCTCCAAGGTTTCTGGGGCCTCTTCACAGATAACACACCTGGAATCTTGAACTAGTCTTCTCCTATGTAGATTCTCCATGCTAGGCAATGCATTATGTAAAATTTTCCATATATGTATCTTCATCTTAGGAGGAATATTAGTCTCCCACACTTTCCCCCATATCTTTGGGTTATTTGAGGTTAAGGTAGAAGCTTATTTTTTGGTTATGTTTAGATCCCCTTTCTTGGTTGTGTCATACCCACTCTTTATAATGTCCCTCATTGGTCTGAGGCCAAATGAACTTGTCTTGTTGACTATTATGGGGAATTGGGGTTGCAAGAACCATTTGGTGGTAGGGTAGCATTTCTCTTAGGATCTCTACATTTCAAGTCTTAGATGTTTGGTCTATAAGAGAGGCAACTTTTACTAAGATGCTATTAAAGGTATTTTCTATAACTTTCCCACCCTTGAGCCATTCGTCATCCCATATATTTATGGTCTCTCCATTTATAACCCTCCATCTCCCATGCTTTATCAAGAATTCTTTTCCTTCTCATAGACTTAGTCATCTCCAAGAGTTACATCTTCCCCTTTCGCCTTTTGGAAACTTAATTTAGGAAAGTATCTCTGTTTGAAGATTTTTGTCCATAAGGTGTTAGGTTCCTCTAGCATTCTTCATGCTTGTTTTGCCAACATAGCAATATTCATACTCCTAAAATCTCTAAAGGCCATTCCACCTTCACTTTTTTTCCTGGACAAATTTTTCCAATTAATCCAGTGAACTCCCTTCTCTTTCCTATTTCCTCTCCACCAGAATTTTGTAATCTCTGAACACAGTTTTGCACAAAATGACTTAGGAAATAAGATGGTAGACATTGCGTATGTGGAAATAGCTTGAATTACAATTTTAATTGATACCTCTTTACCCCCTTAAGACAAGAATTTCATTTTCCAGTTCTGTAACTTCTGTTTTACACTCTCTTCTACCTAGTTCAGGGCCTGAGTCTTCGATCTTCTCCTTTATAGCTGCTAGAGTATTTTTCTAAAAATAATGCCCGATTTATCACTATTGATCTTTTGTTTTGAGTCCTTTGAGTATACTTCAAGAATATTCTTTAGATTGGTTGCATTTTGCTCATTAGCTTCAACAAAAAGAATTGAGTCATCTGCAAGAAAAAGATGTGTTAGGTCTAGGGCATTTTTGACCAGTTTTAAACCTCTAATGTCATTATTCTCCATTGCTCTTGATATTCCTCTTGAAAGCACTTCAACTACCAGGATAAATAAATATAGAGAAAGAGGGTCTCCTTGTCTCAATCCCCTTTGCTAGCTAAATGCTAGTTCCAATTCTCCATTGATCTTAATTCTGTATTTGACCAATTTTAAGCAACTCATAATGAACCCAATCCACTTCTTATCAAAACCCTAGGCCTCTACTACCTTCTCAAGAAAACACCATTCCAATCTATCATATGCTTTATTCATGTTCAGTTTAATGGCCATGTGATGTTTCCTCTTGTTTCTATTATGCTTCAATGCATGGAATGCCTCTTGAGCAATTAGAGTGTTGTCTTGGATAAGCCTTCCACTAACAAAGGCACTCTGGTTTTGAGAAATCAATCCATTCATAAAAAACTTCATCCGGTTGACCATTACTTTGGAGATAATTTTATAGCTAAGGTTTGTACAGCTTATTGGGCAAAACTGCCCTACTGTCTTTGGGTTTTGCACTTTTGGAATTAGTGTGATATGTGTCTCATTTATCTCTCTTGAAAGTATGCGATCTTCAAAGAATTTTTTTACTGCACTGCTCACTTCCTCTTTCACCGTTTTCCAGACTTTTTGATAAAATACTCCATTCATACCATCAAGGCCTGGGGCTTTCATAGCTCCCAATTTGAAAACTGCTTTTTTCACCTCCTCATCCGTTACTATTCTTAAGAGCTCTGTGTTCATCTCTCTGGTTATGCCTTTTGGAATCACATTTTCTAGGTTTTGGAACTCCCCTGGCTTAGTAGATTCAAAAAGCTTTATAAAAAAGTTATGGAATATAGCTTGTATGTTACTTTCCCCTTCTATCCACTCTCCCTCCTCATTTTTTATTCTTGTTATCTTATTATGTCTTCTTCTTTGCATGGTGTACTAGTGAACAAAATTTGTCTTCTTATATCCACACTCCAGCTACTTTACTCTTGATCTTTAAGCACAATACTTCTCTTCCTGTTTCCAAAGATGGTTGATTTTGTTTCTGACCTTTCTTGCTTCTTCCATTGTTTCCTTTTTCTGTTTTCCATTTTGAATCTGTTGCAATCTTCTCTTTATCTTTGTTATCTAGACATTTGCTCTTTTGAAATTTCTCTTCTTCCATTCCTCTAATCGAATAGTTTTACTCACTTTTGAGGTGAGATCAGTAAGATTCTTTGCTAATTCTTGATTGTTCCAGTGTTTTTCTACTTCACTCTTAAAATCCTCGTGGTATGCCTAGTAGGCTTCAAATTTAAAGTGCTTTCCTTTCTTTCTCGATGGGGGTTTAGTTTCCAGCAGGAGTGGACTGTAATCAGAGCCTATAGCTGGGAGGGCTATAATATTGGCTTCCTTATACGTTTTTAGCCATTCTTCATTTGCTACATGTCTATCTATTTTTTCTTTTACTTCTCCTATTTCTTTCATGTTGTTCCAAGTGTATTTGTAACCTTCCACTAGGGAGTCATATAGATTATTTTATAGCAAGAAATTTCTAAATATTTCAATTTGCCTGTTATTATGCAATCTTACTCCTTCTTTTTTATTTTGGCATAAAATTTCATTAAAATCACTAATGCAATTCCAAGGAAGTACATTACCAAGATTAAGATCAGAAATTAACTTCTAGAGTTGCCTCCTTATTTTACAAACCGGATGTCCATAAACAAAGGTACTGAAACTATCTTCTTGCTCATCCTCCAATCTTACTTTTGTATGGATGTAGTTATGGCATTTCTCTATTATTTCCACAATGCATCCACTTCTCCACATTAAACACAGTCCCCCTACTCTCCCTGTAGGATCCACTATTGCCATGTCATGAAATCCTAACTTTCCCTTCAGATTTTCTATCTTCTTCTCCTTTGCTTTTGTTTCAATGAGAAACAAAAGTAAGGGTTTGTTTTTTAGACATAAGTCTCTCAATTTTTGAACTGTCAAGACAATCACACCCCTCGACAGTTCCAGCTGATGGTGGTCATTTTGGAGGAGGACATAGTAAGGTTCGCCTCCTTAGCCATGTTTATTTTTTGATTTTGGTTTCTTACTTTCCCAGTCTCAATTTGTTCCCCCCACTTGATTCTCTTCAAGTTTCTTTCTTTTTTTTCCTCTTCCTTAGTTGCCATTCGTTGGCCTGCATCTTCTTGTCCCTGTACATTTACTTCCATACTTGCTCTATTTCTTTTCAGAATTAGGAATTTCCTTATTGATGCTGCTAGATCATTCTATACTAGTGCCCATGACTTTGTATCTATAATCTTTTCCCCATCCTCCTCACTCTCTGTATCATCTTCACTTTGTAGCTCCACATAGTATTGATGGTGTTTTTCTATTTTTCTCTCTCTTCTTTTCCATTTCCTCCCTTCAGTAGACTTATTTACCAGATCCTTTCCATTACTGCTCTACATACCTTGTGTTGTATCCTCTTTCATTCTTTTCCAAGTCATTTTTGTTTCCTCCTTCTTCTTTTGTTTTTCCTTTGTTGCTTCGTCTGGGCTTGTCTTCCTGCTTAGCCCATTGTCTCCTCCTTCATGGTTCTTTTGAACTGGCCCATTCTGTTTAACTATTCTGACCTCCCCCATATTTATTGGGCCCATTGGGTTTGTATCTTCTCTAGGCCCAACTTCCTTTTCTTTTGTTCTTATCTTAACTCATTTTGGGATTAGCGTTTGCAAGCTGGCTGCTCAGCTTTTCAAAGTCAATTATCGAAGTTTCTTACTCCCTTAAATGCTCTTCTCTGTCGTCCTCTGCCAGGGATTTCCCTTTCTTGTTTCTCTTATCCCTGTCACTTCCATGTTTAACCATCGCAGGTTCTATTCCAATGCATTCTCTGTCTATTTGGTCCTTCTCCACTGGACTCAAGGCTCTGCTCCTCGTTGTTTTGTATTGGCTGCGCACTGACGACCCTTCTTAACTCCTTTTGCTTATGAGTTCTTCATTCACTGTGCCCCCTATTGCGTGGTTTCTTAGGTTACTTCCTTTTTCACCTGAGCTCCATCGTCCCCACCCTCATGCCTCTGCCATTGGCTCTCCTTTGCAATGATTTCCAATGGCTTTGCTAGTTGAACTCCCAAGCTTGGTCCATATCTTGGTCTGCTTTCCTCGTTCACGGTCTCTATTTCTTTTCTACAATCCTTTTGTTCGTGTCCCAAGCACCCACATTTGTAGTAGTATTCTTGTAGTTTTTCATATTTCAGCCTTAACCAAGTTTTGGCCATGTCTTTCCTGGGCTCCCAGAATCCTTTGATAAAAGGCTCCTTCAAGTTTTTGAGGATTCTGATTCTCAAAAAATGCCTCATTAATTTTCCTTCTTATATTGGGTTCTCCACATCAATAATTTACCCCAATCTACCTCATATAATGGTTCTATTTCTAACATTTAGGTTCTCCAAAGTCAACCTATGCACCTGGATCCAGTATGGGGCATTATGAAAGTTCATCTCTTGTATGGATTGGTCTGGATTCCAATTTTTTAAGTTGAGAAGATGCCTCATAATGTTCCACGGTGCTTCTTTTGTGATTCTTCTAGTTGTATCTTCCTCCTCAAAGTTGAATAAGAAGGTGTTGGGTCCTAGGTCCACAATACTCAATCCTACTAGTTCTCCCCATCCTTTGCGAATCATCAAATTGACTGTTTTTTTTTATTCAGCAGCTTATCTAGTATAATCTTGCCTACCAAACTCCTGTTAGCTAGGCTTTGTGACTGTTGTGCATCCCTTTCCAATTGCAACATCTCCTCTTCTTTATCATTCTCTTTGCTTTTGCTGCTACTCCCCCAATCTTCTTTGTATCTTTTGACCTCCATTTTTTCCTTTATGATTTCCCGGTGTTAACTAAAACTTCACAATCCTTGAGCCATTCTCAAGAAATAATAGCTCTTCCTTGAAGAAGAGAAGAAAAACCCCTCTCTGTGACAAGAGAAAAACACCCCTTCAAGTGGAGAGTAAAAAAATTTAGTAGTAATGTTGTTAAAAAAAATCGTCATTCAAAAGTGCACGTTAACAAGTCAACACTAAGGTAGTGTTTGATTCGAGGAGAAGAGTAGAGGAATTTTAAGAGAGAGGAAGAAAGAAAAGAGAAAATAAAATTTCTTCATTTAATTTAGTTTGAAAAGAGGGGATAGGAGGGAAAATAAGAGTGTATTTAGTTTGCAAAAAAATATTTATTTTTTATTTTTTAGTTTTTATATTTTTAAAATATATTTAGTTTATATTTTTATTTTCACTATTTTTTAGTTATATAATTATATTTTCACTTTATTTTTATTTTTATCATTTTATAATTATATAAATAGTAAAATATTGTGTATATAGTTCGAAATAATTACAAAAATATTAGTGTTACAATACGCTACAATACTAAAATATTTAAAAATGTCTTTTTGGAATTTTTATAATTTTCAGAATTTCAAGAAATATTTTTTAAATAAAAATAAAAAATAGTAAATAAATATATTTTTATGCCTATTTTCAATTTTCAATGAAAATAAAAGCTGAAAACAGTCAAAGCATACAATCTCTAAGTTTTTATTTATTTGGTTTGTAAAGAAAATGGAGGAAAAATAAAATAAAATGACGATAATACTTTTTAAATTTTGTTTTGATTAAAAATAAGACAATTTTGAAATATTTTTTTTATTAAAAATTTTGTTTCCAACTAATTTCTAATTTGTCCCTTCCACTTTTTTTATTAAAAAAATTTGAAAATTTTTTTATCATACTTTTTTTATTATTTAGATATTAAAATAATTAACTGAAAATATTTTTATTTTTTTTAATTATTATTTTTTTTCTCTCTTTTAAATTCCCCCACACTTTTGAAGGAGAAAGAATCTTGGAAAGAAGAAAAAATGAACCTCTGTTTCTCCTTCCCTCCAAATAACTCAATCAAATAGTAATTTTAATAAATTCTCTATCCTTCTCTCTCCTTCACATCGCTCGAACCAAATACTATTCAAATTCACGATAATGCATTTTCACATACCTAAATTAGGAGAGACGTAAAAAAGTAAAAGAAAGCGTCATTTTATTATTATTCTTTTAGCAGTAACAATGATCTAGATGATATATATTATTGCTGAACTTAAAAAATGAATTGTAAATTAGACAATAAAAACGTAAGACTCAATTGTTTCAGAATTATAAGCTTAGTAATAGTATATCTATTATTCAAACTTTCAATAATTTCTCAATTTCTTTTCAGCAGTCAAACTTTCGTTTATATCGTTCATTGCATATTTTCAATTCCTCTTCAATGCTCATTTTATCTAACTTTTCAAACTCTACTTTCTCGTGGAGTGCTCCAACATATCAACATAAACACTTATGCAATCAAAATCAGAATGAATAAAATTAATAATTATATTTTTTCAATTAATCAATAAAATTTATAAAAAAAAAAAAATTGAAGATTTTATTTTTACTAAAGGATTAATGATTACATTTAATTTATTAATTAACAAATGAACATAAAAAACTATGCAATCAAAATCATAAGTAAAAAATAAAATTAATAATTCTATTTTTGTCAAGTAATAAATAAAATTAATAAAAATAAAACATTGAATATTTTATTTTTACTTAAAAATTAATCATAAAAATTAATTTATTAATTAAAATATCGACATAAATAATTATAAATAATAACCATAAATGAGAAATAAAATTAGTAATTATATTTTAATGGTTAATAATCAATAAAATTAAAAATTTAGAATTTATTTTTATTAAATAATTGATGATAAATTTTATTTTATTAATTATCATATCATCATAAAATAATTATAAACAATTTTGATATATAATCTAATTTTCAAATTTTAGGATTTAAGATTAGGGATTAGGGTTTGAGATTTAGGGTTAGAGTTTAAGATTTTTAATCTATTACATTAGGCTTCATCTTCAATTCCCTTCAAGTGCTTCTTCATCTCATCCAATTCCTTCATACATTTCATCATAGAAGAACTGATTATGGTTTTAGATTGAATATTAGCCTAACAAAATTTTGATCAACAAAATTAGTTGTTGTCTACGCTCTTTTCATGTCAATGTTATTGTCCACCATTGTCTCTGAAACCAAAAAGTTCACCTTATGGTAATTTTTTGATCAATTAGTGATGATTCAAAGATGGGTAGTTATTTTATCAATTCAACTAGAAAAAGTTGGAGCGATGACTTGTTAATTTATCATTTCACTCTCCAACGTTGCATGGCGAATCAATGATGGGCGCATAGTTATTTTATTCTAAACAAAAGTCAGCAATAATATTAATATCTTGATTAACTTAATAAAATGAAGAATGGGGGTTTTCTTATAACACCTTTAGGCCTCGTTTAGTTGGTGACAACAGAGAGAATAAAAATAAAAATTGAAAATGAAATGAAATGTTGTTATTAAAATTGTGTTTGATATGATATGGAATAGAATAGAATGGAATCTTCATTATTTTTCTACCTTTGGTATGTCATAAATAATATAGGAATGGAATAAAAAGTTAAAAAAAAAGACAAAAATACATTTAAAGAATAAAATTATTAAAATAATACAAATAAAAAAATCTTTAGTAATATAAAATTTTTATTTAAAATATTAATATTATTAAAAAATAGTTTAAATACTATTTATTTTATTTTAATCTTACTTTTTTATTTTAAAGGATATTTTAGACTTTTTTTAATTTCATTTCATTCAATTCTTTCATTTTCCATCCATATCGAAAGTTGGTAAAAAGATAAAAATGTTCTTAAAAAATAAAATTATTAAAATAAAATTATTTAAACTTATAAAATTATTTAAAAATATTATAAATAAAAAATAAAATAGATAATTAATAACATAAAATTTTTATTAAAAATATTTTAAACATTATTTATTTTATTTTATTTATCAATATTAAACAAAATACAAATACGGTACCAACAAAATTTTAATTTTACTATTATAATATATACATAAATTTAAATATTATTCTTTCCTAAACAAAAATATACATATTTTACTATTTTATTATTGTCTCTTTACAATTAATTTTTTGTAACATATAAATATAAATAGATTTAAATAACAATTCTAATATGAAAATCCATAATAACAAAAACAAAAAATTAGCATATAATAGAAATTCTTATTTTTAAAAATGTGCAAAAGTGATTTTTTAATTTTAAACAATATATTTTCAACAAAATTTCTTGGAGGTTGCTTTTACTAAACAAAGTTTTCTTTCTAAAAAAATGAATTTCTTTCAAATTGTCGAAGCATTTTCTTACCCCTTTTCAAATTGTGGCTTTTGATATTAAAAAAAATTTAAATAAAATATTAAACATTGTCAATATACATATCAAAAGTTGAATAGCTAATAAACAATAAAAATAACCAAACACCAAAAAAGTATAATTGAGTGACAAGTTCACACAACTACTACGTAGAATGGCTAATAGATAACAAAAATTAGCCAAGGAATGGCTAATAAACAACGAACATAATTAAGCACATAAAAAGTTTAATGACAAACACATATAACAAATATCATCAGTGGATTATAGCGCGAATCCATTTAGCTTTTGTCTCGTCTGGTATAGATGGAAATACAACCAATAAGCGATCATCCCTTGATATAGTAATATGAGCCAAACAAAGCTCATGTATCGTCAAATCCTTAACTTTTTCTAACTCTGCATAAAGACGCTCTCTTCTTGTATTATTGTAAACATCAACAGACATTCTCTCCACAGTTCTAACAATCTTGTCTGTTACTGATTGAATGTCTTCACTTATATGTGTGCCCACATCTTGAAATACTTTAACCAAAGGGTCATCACGTTGTCTACGCCTCTTCTTTGAGCTTGAACTGGCCTCACTTGCATTGTTGTTAGGAGATTCATAATATGCCATGGATGCTAAAGGGTCTTGGAACATACTCGTGTCTTCCAAGTCTTCAAGTCGGGGACCTTCATTTTCAACAGTCATCTCCTCAATGACGTCACAGACAGATTGGGCATCCTTGCTAGTTGCACGATCCTTTCCCCAAACAATGTATAGATCCTCAAAGTAATGGAAAGGCTTGTTCTTAAAAGGAGCAGTCTTCTTATGTATTTGAAGAAAACAAAAAAATATTAAATCAAAACAATTAGTAGTATTTAAACTTTAAAATAAATACATATTAGAATAAAACACTAAAATGTAAAATATTATTTAACCGAACTTTAATAACCTTACTTACTTGGATATATGTATCCCATACTTCTTTATTTGCCGTGACACAATGGTTATCATTATCATATCCAAAACCATTGGTATTTGTACCATATACCATATCAAACATGGTACTCTAGCTGATTTTTAGTGTTTTCAACTTTGATTGTATATGAGGTACCCCTTTTAGACTCCAGCCAGGACACTTCTCCTGTAACATTTTTTAAAGCCCGTAAATACTCAGACTTAAACCCATTGTTAGCCATATACTTCTGCTCAGTTCTTAACTGATGAAGTCATTGGATGGGCAACTTATCTTCATCCAGTGTCCATACATGTTTTCCACTTTGGAAACAGCTGACCGAATATTGTGACATTCTGCAAAGCTATTAATAGAAACAAAAATTTAACAAGCATCACAAAAGCTAAAACATCCATCATTTACATAAGTGTAAATAACAAAACAAATGTTATCCATAAATATACTCCAATGTTTAAGAAAATAAAAACATAAATAAAATATTAAATTCAGTGTTAAAATACAACCACATTACAGTAATATAAAAATCAATAAAAAGGTCACACATAAATTTCCATTCATAAGTCATAATACAACTTTCGAATAATTTAATATACTTCATCAATTCACTCTAAACTCATTGAACATTTGATTAGCTAAATTATTTTGCCAATTGTTCCAAGCATCTGTTGTCTCCATTGTTAATATTAGAGTGTCGTCCAAATTTTGTATCACAGTTTGAGTGTCATCCAATTGATCTTCTAATGTATTCGGTGTATTTTCTTATCTAATAAGATTATGAAGTAGGCAACAAGCAATGATGACACGATTGTGTATTCTAACGGGGTACCAAGAAGGACTTCTAACAATTGCCCACCTTAACTTCAAAAGTCCAAAACACCTCTCAATTACATTACGTGCAGACGAATGTTTCATATTGAAGAACTCACATGAAGTTGTGGGTTGGTGACCATCTCTCCACTCATTCAAGTGGTATCTTTGTCCTCTATAGGGTGCCAGAAAGCCCTCACAATTAGTATACCCAGCATTAACCAAATAGTAACAACCTATAATGTACATATGGATATTAGTAATCCAAGTACGTGGAACAAAAATGTTATATAAATATATGTTTACATTAATATATAATCGAATTAAAAGCATAAATTATTCTCTCACCCTGTGGTACTTTCAGCCCATTCTTTCTAATAATTGTATCATGTAATATCTTGCTATCAGCTGCCGATCCTTCCCACTCAGGCAACACATATATAAATTATCCTTCTCGGGAGCATACTCCTAAGACATTAGTTGTAATTTCTCCTTTTCTGTTACGATATCTAGGTTTTTCTTTTAGTGACACCCTTATCTTTATGTGTGTTCCATTAAGAGCACCGAGGCAATTCTAGTTAATAAAAAAGTAC
The DNA here is from genome assembly GCA_037074535.1 of Gleditsia sinensis. Taxonomy (NCBI): domain Eukaryota; kingdom Viridiplantae; phylum Streptophyta; class Magnoliopsida; order Fabales; family Fabaceae; genus Gleditsia; species Gleditsia sinensis. Next base: position 17,788,147 of record CM073466.1, on the reverse strand, counting down.
AGTTATTATTATGTAATAGTATATAGCAATATGATCCAATAATATAGGGAACATAATTATTTACCTTAAACCATTTCCATTTGTCATCCATTGAATCATCAGTAACCGGTTCAGGTGTTTTCAATAACTCTCCTTGCAGACGCATCATAGTGTTCAACACCAATGTAAAATATCTACTAATGGTTTCCTCCGATCTACCAAAATGAAATTAGATTACTCTATTCTTTGTGTGATGAGCAAGAATGTGTAGAAACATTGCTACTTGCTCATCGACTAGCATATGTTTAATAGGTTTTAACCCCCTATAGAATCCAACATAGAACATAACCAATCAAATGTTACTCTGTACATCCTACGTTGGTTAAAACAATTACTATTGTTACTATATACCAAATGCCTAAGGTGCGCTCTCTTGGCATGGAAGTTTAAAGTGTATGATTTACTACTCATACGCCACCTACTCAACACAATGCTAAGAGACATTGCGAGATAATATTTATGATAGCCATGCATGACATTTAACCAAAATACCAGTATAGGAAGTAGGACTTGTCTTCTCATAAAATCCATATCTGTATCAAAAATTATGTATATACTTTTAATCAAACTATGAAAAAAAAAATACATAACAACAATATACAAATAACCAATTTGTGAAATGCATTTATCAATCTTACAAGTAACCCATCTATATCTTACAAGTAACCATCTATTAACAAAAGAATAAATAAATATCATTAATCTTTCTAATAGAATAAGTAAGCATAATAGAATAAATAAATATCATTAACAAAAAAACAAAAAAAATGAAGCCATCAATGGTTCTTCACCAATCTCCAGTTGAATTCTTCCTCGAAGAGTGTGAAATAATTCATTACAAGCAATAAACACTACAGACAAGATAAATGATTTTTAATAGTTTCATAATTTGCAATAAACACTATAGACAAGCAATAAACCCAAAATTTCAATGCAGAAAAAATTGAAAAATGAAAAATAGAAAATAAATGTAATTTGTAGATTCATAATTTGCAGAACTACTTTTTAAATAGTAAGGTAGAAAGAAGATTTACTAATCAGATAACCAAAAAGAAAAATGAGTCTAATACAAAATGTAATTTAAGGTCAATATAAACTCTCCCAGGATGGTCAAAAGAGATAAATTCTTGTAAAATAGCAAATGCTTCCTTCTTAAGTCTGAGACAAAGGGTTAGAAAATAGAATTCACTCAGAGTTGCTGAATCAAGATAAACCCAAAAATAATTAAACATATATTGTTGAGATGAAGAATCCCTTCACATCCCAAAAGGACGCTATAGACAAACATCATTTGATAAAGAAACTTAATTTGGCTGTGCCCAACAATCAAACATTGGATATGTAGTAGCTCATTGTTCCATCCATTAAGAAAGTTTTTTAAATGTGAGCAAGTTTGTAGAGATCTAACATTTAAGTCACTGAATGTGATCTATAATAGTAAGGAGTGTGAGTGATTAACAAAAAAAAATGAGATTTAAATAGCTGTCCCGTTGTAACCAAGACAAAAAAAAAATCTTCCACTTTACTTCCATGAAGTATGACCTTGACTTTAGTACATGATTTTTAAAACCAAACACTTTCTTCTCCCTTGAAGTATGGCTTATTTTCAATTTTAGTCAGATCATCCCTCCCAATTACCTCTAAAATTTGAGAGCCATTTTTGCCATAAACCAACATCTAAAAGAACAACGTTGACGCTCAAGGGGATGGACTGTTAAAACAAATAACAATGGACTCTCAAACTTTGATATTGGTTTAGGGAAAAAAAAGCTTCGTCTCTTTGGGGTTCTTTGATGGGATTTTCTTTTGCTTCAAGATGAGACTAACCCAACATATTCTGTATTTTTGAAATATTTCACACTATCCAAACAATAAAAGGGGTTATTGGAAAAAAAATACGATGGTCAGTAGCAGCAAATCTAAAATGCAGAGTGATGATTTTGGAGATAAAATAAAGAAACGTTAACACAGATATTAGACCCACAAAACAACAATCACGGAACCACAGGCAACCAATATGGGCAAATGGTTGAGAACTGAAAATCGAAAAACCAGTATGGGCAAACATCATCAAGGTAACCAGAAGATGCAGAAATTTCAACCCAGAATTTCAATGCAGAAACAATTGAAAAACGAAAAATAGAAAATAAACCTATGAGCAAATGGTTGAGAACGCAAATGGATGAGAGCAGCAGACACTCCGCGGCGTAAGCAAGAGACCGATTTCAGTTGGGTTATATCATAGAATGGGTTGAGAACGCAAATGGAAAAGCAAAAAAAATCCCTAGCGGCGAAAGTAGGAGACCGAAGAGAAGAGAGGGAGAGATGATTTCCTAAAATAAATATAAGGGCATTTTTAGAAGGGCATTATAGTATTTTGACGTCTTATTCCATTCCATTCCCTCTTTTTCCATCCATTTTCAGAGTCAATCTCCATTCCCTCACACAAGGTAATCTACATTCCATGGATATTACATTCTATCATCCAAACATGATATCTAATGGAATGGGAATGCAGATTCCCATTGCATCCCCTTAAATCAATGTACCAAACGGGGCCTTAATTTAAAATGCTAACATTTTGACTTTTATGTGAACTGTTAAAAGAATTAATGGTTTATCCTATTACATAGTTTGTTTTAGTAATTTGGATGCAAGTTTTGAGACTTTTGGAGGTCACAACTTAAAAATTCTTTTAGAGAAACCAACCTTACAATGCTACACAACCACCACTGTCCAGAAGCTAACCCAAGAACTAGAGAAGCCAACATTGTGATGCTAGCTTCCCACCATCACAATGCCAAGATGACAACCACTATTCTAGATGTCTTGAAAACTTAGCATCGCAAAGCTAGCTTTCCAACATCATGACATCATTTTTTCATATTTCAACCTCAGAATCTAGAGAGACCAACATCACGATGTTAGCTTCTTATCGACGTAATGCCAATATTAGGACATGTAGACCTTAGAGTCTATAAAGCTTATTGTCATGACACGAGCTTCCCAGCGTCGCAACGTTAGTCCATAAAAGTAATTTTTTTTTTCAAATTATGATATTTCCCCTTGGTGATTTTAAACCCTCCCTGTATATTTTTGTTAGAAACCACCATCTTCTTCCCATCTTCTCAACTTTCTCTTTCTAAAATACTTCTTTTTCTCTATCTAAACTTTAATCACCTCAAGACCTCTGATTCTGATGTCATTGGTGCCTTTAGGTTTGTGCTGAAGAGTACAACCATTTGGACTATTTGATTTCGTCAAAAAAACATTAGAAATTGTTGAAAAATACTAAGAAGTTAAAATTTGAAAAACTCTATCTAGAGACCTCAAATTGAAAAACTAATATCATATATAGACTTAATAGTAGTCAAAACATTAGTGTTCAAAGTTTTACGATCATATGACACTTTTTTTGTCAATGTGAATAGTATTTCTGACTAGCATGAACAGTGCCTCTACTAGTATGAATAATAACTAACCTTTTGAAATGGTTTTCTAGGTTTTTAGACTCTCGACATTGGAAGTTGGTAAAAAAGGTTAACCAACATTGAACCTTTATATTTGTGAATAGATAATATTTAATATGGCATTCTTTTCATTGCTCTCTTCAATTCTTTTTTAAATTTATTGTATCACATGTTATTGATGTTGTTTTTAAACTTGAAATAAGATTATTTGTTCTCTTGACAATTGTTTATGAAATTTTCTAAACTTAAATCATATTCTCCCTTAATTGCACTATATTGTTCAGCTACTTTTCACTAGAGCCTCTAGGTATGCAAGGCAAATTTCCCTTGTTATTCTCCAACCAAGTTGTTAAAAGTGGAATTCAAACTCTATATGATATTTTGAGATGCACTATGGAGAGGTTATGTTGATATTGTTGGTTTTGAAACAAAAGATTCTATTTTGTCACAATTTGTGGTCTAATAATGTGAATTGAATACCTTGAATAACATGACTATGCGACATTAAGATAGATATTGTAACAACTCTATTTTTTTTACATATATACATACATACATACATACATACATACATACATACATACATATATATATATATATATATATATATATATATATATATATATTAAAAATTCCATGAAGTCATTATCTCTTTATTTATAATTACTTAACTCAAAATAGCATTCAATTAATTTAACCAAGCATAATCAAGGTTTAAGGTTTACAATTCTGAGTTTGCATACACATAATTAATCAAACGTACGTACAAAAATCAAACATATAAATATTTACATCTTATTCATTCATGTTGACCAATTCCGGATATACGGGTGCAGGTGGTTGCACCTTCATCGAAATCTTAGAAAAATATGCACTATGGATTAATTTTTGGGATCTACTCAATATAGAGTAACTCAATCCAATATGCACTAAAAGTCAAAGTCATAGAAAAATATGCATAACTAGTTTTCTGAATATGATATGAAAATACAGTGAGAATTAAATTTCAGTAAGTTCAACAATAAATCATAATTATCATCAATATAGCTCATCATGCCATGTTCATCTGTATAAACTACAGCAAATATCTTTAGGTCACATAAATGCACTTTATCCATATATATGAAAATCGTACAGTTATGATATGTATGGTATGAATAACTATTTTCAGAATATCATATAATAGTAAGCTACTCCGGTTACAGTGAGTATTTTCTATCATCCAGTATGGATTTTTCTCGCTCCGTTCGACACGGCACACTTTTTTTTCCTCATTAATATAATCATAACCGTTGGTAAGGCGTCCCCTACTAGTGCACCACACGTACTGCCATGTGACTATGCTCATTTCTTTTCTTTTCTTTTCTTTTTACATTAATAGTCAAAAATATGATTTCAATAACAAGTATATCCATTATACTCACATGTCATAATTTTTCATCAAAATATAATCATTAGCAAAAATCATTGATAATCTTGCCATGAACATAATCGTTTTAAATATCACTTTATAAAATATTTTTATGTCAAAATTATACATTTAAGATAGTAAGGAGTTCATGCAATGGCAATAACTATGGCATACACTAGTCATTTATTATTTTCATTTATAAGATTATTCTTCTTTTTTAAATATTATTTTTCTCTCTCATTAAAAAGAGCATAACACTCATTTTAAATTTGATTAAGGTGATCTTGGTGTAAATTGAAAGATAAGACAATTCTCTAAAACCCTTATGTTGAACATTTTATTAAAATCTTAAGTAATCGTGGTGTTACTACTTCTTCAAATTCAATGTAATTTCTTCTCAGGTAGGTTCAAACATCTACTTACTAATATGAATATATCTCCCTCATAAAAACTCCAATTAAGGTGATTCCAAAGCCTATAAAAATTTAAGACACTTATATACAACTTTTAGGTTTATCATTTTCTTATATGCCTTACTAATTGTTCCCAAAATATCAAAAATAAAAATGCTGACATTTACCACCATGGATTCTAAATTGATTTTGATATTTACTCATTAATTAGTCATATTTTCCTCATATGGACTCCAAATTAAGTGATTTCAGAGCCTATAGATCTGCGATACATATATCTATATTTATTATGTTAACAATTTCCTTTAATTCCCTACAAAGGTTGCCCAAAAATTCAAACACAGAAGCATACTTAACAGATTCTTCCTTGGTTAGTTAGTTTCTGACCTCTGCTTACTAATATAACCATATCTCTCTCATATTGATTTCAATTTGAATGATTCCAGTGACTAAAAATTTGTGAGACATATATCTATATTTATCATGTAAGCATTTCTTTTAATTCCCTATAGATTTATTCCAGAAATACAAACACATAAGTATACCTAACAGATTCTTCCCTGGTTAATTATTTTCTGACCACTGTTTACAAATCGAACAATATCTCCTTTATCTGAACTCCAAATTAAGTTATTTTAGTGGTTAAAAATCCACAAAACATAGATCTACATTTTTCATGTTAACAAATTCTTTTAATTCCTAACCAATTCTTCCTAAAATTTTAAAAATATAAGCTTCCTTGGTTATTCCAAAATCCAGTTTCCTAACTAAACATTTCCTAAGGTTTTAGTTCATCATTATATTACGACATCTTTCATGTTCTTCCTAATTTACATTTAATCATATTTTATTAATTTTTCACCACATTCAAATATACAAAATAGCAGCATAAAAATCTTAAAATATTGCCACACATAGCCGTACCTATACAGAACTTTCTACACCAACCGAAATGTTCATAACATCTATCATATGCAAAATAACATGTAACATGATATAAAAACATCTATGACCAATCATCAAAGTAGCAAATATTGTAAATTTAATCGAAATTTTAAGATCAAAATCTCATATAAATGTTACAAATTTTAAAACTTTTCTTTAAAAAGAGATATTGTTAAACCTACCTAAAGATTTCTCTAGCTCACTTAGTGAATTCTTTTTCTTATTTCCTCTTGAAAGAAGTAGCAAGATTCCTTCATTCCCTTAACTTTTCTAACAGTTTAAATAAGAGAAGGAGGGTGAGTTTTTGAACCCTAAGGATGAAGAGAAAAGATGGATTTAAGTGGAGATTAAGCTAACTTACCTTGGGTACTTAGTTCTCTAAAATTCTCCTTCTTCTTCCTTCCTTTCTTCTCCTCTCTTTCTCTCATTTTCTCACTCTACCTTGCTTCTATTTTTCCTCTCCCTCACTTAGACGAAATTATAATGTTATAAGGGTGGATTTTGCTTAAATAAACTATCAAGTGGTTCACCTTTCATGATCATGGGTTTACCTTATCACAATTAGGATGCACTTGGTTGTTATTTTGGGAAAAGACAACTCATGTTCTTGTCTTCCTCTCCATTAGTCAAGATATACATAGCAAAAAGATATTTGTATTTTGAAAATTATGATAAAATATTCTTAAGATAAGGAACAAGGTCCTTTTGATTTAGGGATTCTTTTTCTTTTTCTTTTGTCTCACTTAAGTATGATAGGTTTGCCTTTCTAGGTGGCAAATTTTTAGCCCCCGAGTTTCCTTTGCTTTGCTATAATTATTTGTGTAGGATAATGATGTTTTGTCATAATACCATGTATTATTACCTACTTGTTGAAATTATGAATGTAGGATATAGATGTTTTATCTTAATGTCATGTGATTTAATCTTGATTATTATTATACTACTATTTTCTCACATAATTATTATTTTTTTCTTTTGGATTTGGGCTCATTCTTACTCATTTTCTTTGTTTTGACTGAAATTCTACTTTTCATGGAGGGTTTGGTCACATTTTCATGATTTTTGGGCTATTGGTCCAACTTCTATATCTTAGTCTAAGTCTATATTTTATTTTTTACTTGAGCTATCCTATTGATTTGCTAGAAACTCATGTGAAGTGAAAAAAATTTATATGAAGTATCCATAGATGAAAATCCAATTTATGGGTGAAGATGTTTGTCACAACCTTACTTTAGGAACGTGAATTCCTCTAATATCCGATAAACTTTATCATTATGCATTTGTAAATAATCTCACAATATCACATATATGAGTAACATCACACGTTTACAAGGTTCCAATATTGATAAAAGTATACATGCCAGATCTATAAATATCATATTTACAGCGGAAACAAGGATCCTGCCTGTGACGTTCAGAGCAATTTTAGAGTACAAATATATCACAAATACAAAACACAGGGAGCGTAGAAACAATTTAGGCTCACCACGGAAGTACGACCCTTACTCGATCACGTGGCTGCTGGACCAAACTCTGTGTCTTTATCTGAAAAATAGATCCACATCGTGCAGTGAGTTTTATAACTCAGTAAGCAGATAACACCTCCTATAACATCTAAGGTCAACATATGGATGTACTTTTCATTTCAAAGTTTCTTATATAGAAAGTTACATTCAGAAGTACATTCATATGGGACCCTCATTTCAAAACATCTCAGTTAACAATTCATATTCATATTCAAAATCATATACAAAACTATAAAATCATTTATCAAATAATGTTATGCATCAAATATTTCTCATATAACTTATTCGGAGGATCCCATATCAGAACCACCATACCAGAGTTTGACCCCTTCCGTACTTTGGTGGTATAGGATTTGCCTAAACTCAGCATCCCGCTGAGGTTTGCCCTACTACCATTCAAGAGGGCACTCGAAAAGACTCTGTATAGGTCTTTCCCAAGCACACAGCAAGGGAAGACAAATAACATCTCATATAACTGGAATCTCGCCATCATATAACTGGCATCTCGCCTATATATAGGAGGCATTCCGCTCTCCTTCGCATATAATCTCCCGTGTGTTGACTCTCACACGAGGCTAACACCACCTCCCCTGCTAGCTGAGACAATCAAGGTGTGCACCAGGGCTAACATCACCTACTGTTAGCAAACAGTGTTTCCAATAGGATTCTTCCACAGAAAATACCATATGCACATATGCTATATAATCCATTATAAAATTCTCAATATAAAACAGACTTTTCAATCTCAGTATATTCATCTGTCAAAACTTCCCAATTAGGAGAAACATATAATCATGCCCATATCCGAGGCAAACGTATCACTTTATAAATCAACGTCACATGCATAACATAATTTTTTTGCCATGTAATGAGAAATACATTTAAATATCATATGTTCAACGTGTATCAAAATTCATACTCTTCTTGAACTAAATATCATATTTCCACCATTTTAGATATTTCAAACTATTTCATAAACATATAAAAGTATAAATAACATGTAATCATATTCATTTATCAATGTAAAGTTCAAGAAGAGTAAAAATAAGCCATAAGAAGAATTATCTACTCACAAGTAAGGGCTCCAGATTGGACAGCCCTAAAATCCTCGTTTGTGGTCCGAATTCGGTAAAATAAACCTCAAAATCGAGTCCGGAAGGTCCAAAAACCTTAAATGACTACGGATTTGCTAAATTTGGCCTCTAAGAGCTCAGTCAACGCTAAGGGTACTGTTCATAGTCGAAAATTACTATTCACCGCCCGAAAATAACTATTCACTATCACACAAAAATTTACCGAATCACCGAAATGAATTCATATCATAATGTTTATCTAACTTCTGAATCCATCTACGGAGTCAGATTTCTAATTTGAGATCTCTAAGTAAAAGTTTCAGAATTTACCTTTTTCCGAGATTTTCTATTTCAAATTTATGGCGATTCAACGGCTGATTTGAAAAATTGATAGGTCAAAACTGAAGTATTCTTCATCCTAAATCCAGTAACACCTTCAGTTTTGAGATCGGAAACCAATAGTCACTCCAGATCGAGAGATAAAATTGTATGTTACTATTCACTCACTATTCATTCACTATTTGAAATTCTCGATTTCTCTTCGAAATTGCAACCGTTGTCTTCCTTCCCCCGTATTTCCATTTTATTGTCATGTTTCTTTTTTTTAATAATAATAATTATTATTTAATAATTAATAATAGAATTTTTTTTATATAAATTCATATAAATTCTGTTTTTCATCATAAAATATCCCAAAAATTTCTAAAAATTTACATTTGCATAAACATTTAGTTAAACTCTTAAATCATAATTTTTCTTGATAAAAATCGTAATAAAACAAATCTCAAAATAAATATCTTTATACATAATAAAAGAAAGAATATTTCTAAAAATACAACAAAAATTCATTAGAGGCCAATATAATTATTTTAAGTAAAACAATAATTATTTTACTTAAAAATTCACTTACTTTTAGCAAATCATAATCATTTCTAAACAAATAAAAATATATTGCTTATAGCAAAATACTATCATGTAAAAATAAAAATTACGCGCCAAAACGTAAATTATCATATTTTCTTTGTACTTCTTTAACCCATGTAATAAATATACATATTTTCTACGGTTCTTATCTCTATTTTCAAAATTTTCTCTTTTATTCTAAATTTTCTTTAATTTAAAATTTCGTTAAATTTTACAGTTATTACATTATTCTCCCCTTAAAGAAATTCGGTCCCCGAATTTCATCACCTTAATTGCAGATCAATCCTAACCTCATTGTTCAAACAAATGCGGATATCTGGCACATATATTCTCGTCTCTTTTCCAAGTAACTTCCTCAGAAGAATGTTTTTTTTTCATATCACCTTCACTGTAGGTATTTCTTTTGACCGTAACTTCTTTACTTGTCTGTCCACTATTGCTACTAATTGTTCCTCATAGTTTAAATCTTCATGTAACTGAATCTGTGGACACTGTATAACATGTCTAGGATCCGGTAAATATTTTTGTAACATAGACACATGAAAAATTGGATGGACATTACCCAATTTAGGTGGTAAATCCAAACAATAAGCCACTGAACCGATCCTATCAAGAATTTCAAATGGTTCTATATACTGAGGGTGTAACTTCCCTTTCTTTCCAAATCACATAACCTCTTTCATTGGTGAGTCCTTCAAGAATATGTGGTCACCAACTGATAATTTCTAGTGCTCACTGTAACAACTCCATTTATGTAAATTTTTTTTTTTTTTAAATACCATGAAGTTATTACCTCGTTACAACTTAACTCAATATAACATTTATTTAATTTATACAATATTGAGTTTCCATACACACTATTATTTTACAAACTACACACCATTATTTTACAAACATTTGTACAAAGATACATATTAGTTCTAATCATCTATATCGACTACTTTCGAGGACACTGGTTCGGGTGGCACGTCCACCGGAATCTCAGTTACATCTGAAATAACTGGAAGTTGCCCAAGGTAGGGCACCTCGATCCAACGTACAGAGATAATAAGTGTCATAGAGAATATCTGCATATTTATTCTTCTGAACATGATATGGAAATATAGTGAGAATTAAATCCCAGTAAGTTCAACAATAAATCATAATTTACCATCAATATAGTTCATCACGTCATGTTCAGCTGTATAAACTACAGAAAATATCTTTAGGTCACATGAATGCACTTTATCATGCACATGAAAATTATACAGTTATGACATGTATGGCATGAATAACTATTTTTCGAATTTCATATGATGGCTATCCACTTATTTTTACTTCAAGCTACCCCGGTCAGGGTGAGTATTCTCTACTTTTCGGTATGGGCTTATCTCGCTCCGTCCGACATGGCACACTTTCTCTTTCTTTTCTTATTAACATGATCATAACCGTTGGTAGGGCGTCCCCTACTGGTGCACCACACGGATTGCCATGTGACCGTGCTCATTTCTTTTCTTTTCACAATGATAGCCAAAAATATGCTTTCAATAACAAGTATGTTCATCAAAATATAACTATTACCATAAATTATTGGTAATCATGACATGAACATAACCATTTAAAATATCACTTTATAAAACATTTCCATGTCAAAATTCTATACTAATACCTTGGTAACTGGATAGTAATTGTAGTTTGTAAACAGCGCACCAGAAAAGTTCCCAGGAAAGAGAGGTGGGTCACTAATGGACACGCTTAAGTACCATGTCTTTCCTTGCCAGAGCTTTCCTTAGACATGCACTTTTCACAAATCACAATTTTGTTTTCCAGTAACTAGAATAATTCTTTTCTGATGTGAAAATACTGCAACCACGAAGCATACTAAGATTTTTCAAATAAAACCGGCACTTTCAAAACTTCTTGTAAATTTATATGAGTACTAGGGTAAATTCCATGTTAAAAATTACACACTTAAAATGGTAGTAAGTTCATGCAATGGCAATGGCTATGGCTATACTAGTCATTTGTTAAGATTCATCTTCTTTTTAAAATACTAATTTTATTTCTTTATTTTCTTGATGCAGGTTTTCATCCTATCTAACCTTCTCTTATTAATCAGAGCATAACTCCCTCAATTTAACTCTGATTTAGGTGATCTTAGTGTCAATTTCAAGATAAAACAATTATCTAAAACTATTATGTTGAACATTGTAGCGAAATATTAAGAAATCAAGGTGATATTACTCCCTAAATGTACAGATTATTTCTTCTCGTGTAGGTTCTGACCTTTACTGACTAATTAGACCATATCTCCCAAATTTGAACTCCAAATTGAGTTATTCCAGTTGGTAAAAATCCATGAGCCCTATATATATAATTGTTATCTTGGCGTACGATTTTAACTCCCTACAGAATATTTCCCAAAAATTCAAAAACTAAAGCTTTAATAACATACTCTGAATAAACATTTTCTGACCTCTGCTTCCTAATCAGCTTATATCTACCTCAAATGGACTTCAAATTGAATGATTCTAGTGCCTAAAAATCCATGACACATTTATCTTTAATTCTTATGTTAATAATTTATTTTAATTCCTTACAGATACTTCTCAGAAATTAAAATACCGAAGCTATCCTAACATATTTTTCCCTGATGACCCATTTTCTGACCTTTGTCGACTAGTAGGCTCATATCTCCCTCATATGGACTCCAAATTGAATGATTCCAGTGGCTAAAAATCCATGACATACATATCTTTAATTATTATGTTAACCATTTATTTTAATTCCCTACCAATAATTCCCAAAAATTAAATTACCGAAGCTATCCTAACATATTCTTCCCTGATGATTCATTTTCTGACCTTTGACTACTAATCAGACCATAGCTACCTCATATGGACTCCAAATGGAATGATTCCAGTGGCTAAAAATCTGGGACACATATATCTTTAATTCTTATGTTAACCATTTATTTTAATTCTTTATAGATTGTTCCCAGAAATTAAAATACCGAAACTTAAAATTCTGCCACCCATAGCCATAACCATGCAGAACTATCTACACCAACCTAAGTATTCAAACATACATCACATGCAAGATCAATATGTAACATGATATAGCAACATCATGACCAATCATAAAAGTTCTAAGATCAAAATCTCATACAAATATTATAAGTTTCAAAAGTTTTCTTCAAAAAGAAATATTGTTAAACTTACTTGGAGCACTTAGTCTTCTAGACTTCTCCTTCCTCTTTCTTCCTTTCTTCCTCTCCTTTCCTCACTCTACCTTACTTCTATTTTTTTCTCTCCCTCACTTGGACGAAATTCTAATGTTGTAAGGGTGGGTTTTCTTATATAGACCACCAAATAATTCACCTTTCATGATCATGGGTCTACCTTATCACAATTAGGATACACTTTGTTGAATTTTTGGAAAACAAACAACTTATGTTCTTGTCTTCCTCTTCCTTAGTCAAGATATGCATAGGAAAAGGAGATTTGTATTTTGAAAATTATGATAATATGTTCTTAAGATATGGGATAAGGTCCCTTTGATTTAGGGATTCATTTCCATTTTCTTTTGTCTTAAACAAGTATGATAGGTTTGCCTTTTTAGGTGGCAAATTTCTAGCCCTTGAATCTTCATTATTTGGTTGATATTATTTGTGTGGGCTATGAATGTTTTGTCCTAATACCATGTATTATCATGCCACTTGCTTAAGTGATGAATGTAGAATCACACCACTTGCTAAATTTTTTGTCTTAATGCCATGTAACCTAATCTTTATTCTTATTATTATATCATCATCTAATTTATTTTATTTTAGTTTTCCTCTTGGATTTGAGCTCATTCCTACCCATTATGGGCTTGTCCTACCCATTTTCTTTGCTTTGGATAAAATTCTTCCTTTCTTGGTGGGCTTGGTCACATTTTCATAATTTTTGGGCTATTTGTGAAATTACTATATCTTAGTCCAAGTCTATGTTTAATTTCTTGTTTAGGTTATCCAATGGGCTTGCTAGAAACTTATGTGAAGTGGAAAAACTCTATATGAAGTGTCCATAGGTAAAAGCCCAATGTATGGGTAAAGATTTTAAACTTAGTAACTATAGTTCTTGAATTAGGAAAAATTACCCTAATTCAATGTTCTTTGAAAGTTTAAGACCTTTACTTGTTTCTAAAAATTTATCTTCCTTATCCAAAAATTTTGCATCTCTTTAGTATGTTATTTCTAATTTCTTTCCTATTAGATTTTCCTTCTTTATTTGTTCTCTTAATGTTAGAAACATTTTCTATGTATATACCTAAGGTGAAGAATTTCTAAGGATTATATTTCCTTAGATATCTAAAATATTGTCTAATAAATTTTATTTCCTTAATTAAATTTTTTATGTACATTTATCAATAAAAGAAACGAAATTAAGGATGTTACATTTCTCTCCCCCTAAAAAAAATTTTGTCCTCAAAATTTCAGAAATTACCTTATAAGAACAATTGCGGATATTTCTTCCTCATGACTTCTTCCAGCTCCCAAGTTGCTTCTTCCGGAGTCAAACCTTCCCATAACACCTTAACTAGGGGAATAGTTTTATTTCTCAGTTGCTTCACGTCAGTGTCCAATATGGATGCAGGTACTAGCTGGTATGTCATGTTCTCCTTTATTTGGATTGGTTCATCCAGTATTATATGTGATGAATCTGAAAGATACTTCCGCAGCTGTGATACGTGGAAAACATTATGCAGGTTGGACAAATTAGGTGGGAGAGCAACTTGATATGCTGATGTCCCAACTTTCTTTAGAATTTGGTAGGGTCCTAAAAATCGCGGACTTAGCTTTCTTGTTTTAAGAGACTTACCAATTCCAGTAGTCGGGGAAAGTTTCAAAAATACATGGTCTCCTTCCTCAAACTCTAGAGGTCTATGTCTCTTATCGTAGTAACTCTTTTGCCGAATCTGAGCTGTAAGTATTTTGTTTCGTATCATCCTGATTTGTTCAGTGGTTTGTTGAACTAGATCAGGACCCAACAAGTTCTTTTCTCCTACCTCGAACCAACATAGTGGAGATCGGCACTTTCTACCGTATAAAGCTTCATAGGGGGCCATCTTAATACTAGAGTGATAGCTATTATTATAAGCAAACTCTACTAAAGGTAGGTACTTATCCCATCCTTTACCTTGCTCTATCACACAGGCCCTTAACATATCTTCTAAGGTTTGAATGGTTCGTTCTGTCTGCCCGTCAGTCTGAGGATGGTAGGCAGTACTGAACCGCAACTGAGTACCAAAATCTTCTTGCAACGCCTTCCAAAACCTCGACGTGAACCTCGGATCTCTATCAGAAACAATATTTAAGGGAATCCCATGAAGTCTAACTATTTCCTGAACGTACAATTGGGCCAATTTATCTAGTGAAAAGTTAATTTTTATGGGCAAAAAGTGAGCAGATTTGGTTAATCTGTCAACTATTACCCAGATAGAGTCATGTCCCACTGAAGTCTTAGGTAAACCTACAACAAAGTCCATCGAGATACTATCCCATTTCCATTTAGGGATCTCAAGAGGTTGTAGAAATCCCGCTGGCTTTTGATGCTCTACCTTCACCTTTTGACAAATGAGACATTTCGCCACAAACTCAGCAATGTCATTTTTCATCCCTGGCCACCAATACATCCTTTTTAAATCCTGGTACATTTTAGTGCATCCAGGATGGATTGTGTATTTACTTTGATGCGCTTCCTGCAGTATCTTAGTCCTCAACTCTTGTTCTTGAGGGACACAAATCCTTCCCTGATACATGATTGCTCCATCTTCCATGACAGAAAAATTACCTTGGTCTTTATGATCCTGTAAGTATTGATCGTGAGCTTGAGCCTCTTTGATTTGGGCTCTAAGGTCAGACCCTATACTTAAACCATTAATGACTAGATTCTTTGGAGTAAGAGTAGTGGCTAGCTTTAAATTTCGAAACTCCTCTAGCATCTTCATCTCATACACCATCATCTGACCCATGTGCAGAGATTTTCGACTCAAGGCATCTGCTACAACATTTGCCTTTCCGGGATGATACTTTATCTCAAACTTGTAGTCATTGAGGAATTCTACCCATCTTCGTTGCCTCATATTTAACTCCTTCTGATCAAAGAGGTATTTAAGACTCTTATGATCACAATATACTTCAAAGGTTGCCCCGTACAAATAGTGTCGCCAAATCTTTAAGGCAAACACTACTGCCGCTAATTCAAGATCATGAGTTGGATAGTTTCCTTCGTGAGGTCTCAGTTGCCTAGAGGCGTAAGCAACTACTCTCTTATCTTGCATCAGCACACATCCTAGCCCTTTCTTTGAAGCGTCACTATACACTTCAAAATATCCTGTGGGGTCTGGAATAATTAAAACAGGAGGAGTGGTCAGTCTTGTCTTCAGCTCCTGAAAACTAGCATCACATTGATCAGTCCATTTGAAAGGACTTCCCTTCCTGGTCAATTTAGTCAATGGCAAGGCTATACGAGAGAAGTTTTGTATAAATCTCCTGTAGTATCTTGCCAAACCAAGGAAACTTCTGATTTCCGTAACCGTCTTTGGTGTCTCCCACTTAATCACTGCTTCCGTCTTGCTAGGATCTACGGCTACCCCTTTATTAGAGATGACATGTCTGAGAAACTTCACCTCTGACAGCCAAAATTCACACTTCTCCAATTTAGCATATAACTTTTTCTCTTTCAGCACTTGCAGCACGATTCGGAGATGTTGTTCATGTTCTTTCTCACTCTTAGAATATATCAAGATGTCATCAATGAACACTACAACAAATTGATCTAGGTAGGATCGAAAAATGCGATTCATGTAATCCATGAAAATTGCAGGTGCATTAGTCAACTCGAAGGGCATTACGAGAAACTCATAGTGCCCATACCTAGTCCTGAAAGCAGTTTTTGGTACGTCCTCCTCCTTAATCCTAATCTGATGATATCCTGACCGCAAGTCAATTTTAGAAAAGATGGAGGCAACCTTTAATTGATCCAATAAGTCATCTATCCTAGGGAGAGGGTACTTATTTTTGATAGTCACCTTATTCAGCTGTCTGTAATCTATGCATAGTCTCAAACTCTCGTCTTTCTTCTTAACAAACAATACAGGAGCTCCCCAAGGTGATACACTCGGTCTAATAAATTGCTTGTCTAATAGTTCCTCCAACTGCTTCTTTAGTTCTTGTAGTTCCTTCGAGGCCATTCGATATGGTGCAATAGAGATAGGCCCTGTCCCAGGTAGGAGATCAATAGAGAACTCTATCTCTCTCTTGGGAGGTAAGCCTGGAATATCTGATGGAAACACTTCAGGAAACTCGTTGGCTATTGGAATTTCATCAAACTTCGATTCGACTTCTAGGTTTGATAAATACAAGAGAATGTATCCAAGTACTCCATTCTTCAACTCCCTATTAACTTGATTGGCATTTAACATCAATAACTGGACCTCCTCTTTCAGAGTAGAAGGTAGAAATTCAACGGTCTTGTTACAACAATTCAACAAGACTCGATTTCTAGACATCCAGTCTAACCCTAGAATGACCTCAATACCTCTTAAAGGTAAAATGACGAGGTCTACAGAAAAAGTTTTCTCCTGGATGGTGACTTGACAGTCCTTACATACAGAGGAAGTTAATACTCGTTCCCCTGTAGGGGTTACTACAGATAGCTCATAGGGAGTTTCAGAAATAGGGAACTGAAACTTCCTAATACATTCTTCTGATATAAATGAATGACTAGCACCAGAGTCAAATAACACCATAAGAGCAAATCCATAAATATAGCATGTACCTTGAATCATTTCAGAAGATTGAGCTGCCTCTTGGCCGCTCAAGGTGAAAACCCTTCCTTTCACCTGAGGCCTCTGTTCTGGCTGCTTTCCTACATTCTGTGGGCAGTTTTTCGCAAAATGTCCCTTCTGTCCGCAATTGAAGCAGACATCTTGTCCCATGTAGCATGGCCGGTTACCATGCATGCGTCCGCATTTAGCGCACTTGACTGAGGCGAGGTCTTGTTGAAAAGGCCTAGGACCCGCAATCAATGGCCTCTTACCAGCTCCATATCCACTTCTTCTCACGTTCTTTCTAGGGTTGGGAAAATTTTTCTTCCTTTTCCATAGGTTTCGCCTTTGCTTCTCGTCCTCCACTGCCCTTAAACTTTTTTCCAGGAGTCTGCATTTATTTATCAGAGGTACAAACTCCCTGATCTCCATAGCTATAACAGCATTCTTTAACTCCGGGTTTAGTCCCGCTTCAAACTTAATCGCCTTCCATGCTTCATCTGGGTTATATCGCAGATAAGAGGAGAACTTAGACAGCTCATCGAACCTTGCGATATACTGGTCCACGGTCATGCTTCCTTGCCTGAGTTGGAGAAATTCGATCTCTTTCTCTGCCCGTACAGTACTTGGAAAGTACTTTTCAAAAAAAATGTCCTTGAACACTTGCCAGGTGATCTGTCTTCCCTGATGAGCTAAAAGTTCTCTAGCTCCACGCCACCAGTATTCTGTTTCATCCTTTAACATATATGCAGCAAAAATGATTTGCTGCTCTTCAGTACAGCCCATCACTTCAAAGATTTTCTCTAATTCCCTAATCCACCTTTCGGCTATTGTTGGGTCATAACCACCTTGGAAACAAGGTGGTCTAGTCCTCAGGAACTCGGATATGCCATTATCTTTTCCAGCCGTCCGGTTGTTAGGACCAATCTCAACATTAGCATTCTGGAGATGTTGTAAAATTTGGTTGGTGGTCATAACTTAGTCTCGAATTGCCGTGGCCAGGTTGTGCAGGGTTTCCTCTGCATTGGTTGCTGGATTCCTCCTTGGTGGTGCCATTTCCTACTATGGTACAAAACAAAGTTATGCTGCTATTGAGGTGATCAAGCCCAATAGTTAGTTCAAAAATATTTAATAGCAGTCATAACACCACCTCGGCATATAGATAGGAAACACTAGTAATTTCTTACCTATATGAATCACTGATCCCCTACACAGCACAACCACAACATACTCAAGACACTATAAGATCGATTCAGATAACCATCCAATCACTGGCCATCTAGGATCGACCTGCTCTGATACCAATTACGTAACAACTCCACTTATGTAATTTTTTTTTTTTTTAAAATACCATGAAGTTATTACCTCGTTACAACTTAACTCAATATAACATTTATTTAATTTATACAATACTGAGTTTCCATACACACTATTATTTTACAAACTACACACCATTATTTTACAAACATTTGTACAAAGATACATATTAGTTCTAATCATCTATATCGACTACTTCCGGGGACACTGGTTCGGGTGGCACGTCCACCGGAATCTCAGTTACATCTACGACAGTTACATCTGAAATAACTGGAAGTTGCCCAAGGTAGGGCACCTCGATCCAACGTACAGAGATAATAAGTGTCATAGAGAATATCTGCATATTTATTCTTCTGAACATGATATGGAAATATAGTGAGAATTAAATCCCAGTAAGTTCAACAATAAATCATAATTTACCATCAATATAGTTCATCACGTCATGTTCAGCTGTATAAACTACAGAAAATATCTTTAGGTCACATGAATGCACTTTATCATGCACATGAAAATTATACAGTTATGACATGTATGGCATGAATAACTATTTTTCGAATTTCATATGATGGCTATCCACTTATTCTTACTTCAAGCTACCCCGGTCAGGGTGAGTATTCTCTACTTTTCGGTACGGGCTTATCTCGCTCCGTCCGACATGGCACACTTTCTCTTTCTTTTCTTATTAACATGATCATAACCGTTGGTAGGGCGTCCCCTACTGGTGCACCACACGGATTGCCATGTGACCGTGCTCATTTCTTTTCTTTTCACAATGATAGCCAAAAATATGCTTTCAATAACAAGTATGTTCATCAAAATATAACTATTACCATAAATCATTGGTAATCATGACATGAATATAACCATTTAAAATATCACTTTATAAAACATTTCCATGTCAAAATTCTATACTAATACCTTGGTAACTGGATAGTAATTGTAGTCTGTAAACAGCGCACCAAAAAAGTTCCCAGGAAAGAGAGGTGGGTCACTAATGGACACGCTTAAGTACCATGTCTTTCCTTGCCAGAGCTTTCCTTAGACATGCACTTTTCACAAATCACAATTTTGTTTTCCAGTAACTAGAATAATTCTTTTCTGATGTGAAAATACTGCAACCACGAAGCATACTAAGATTTTTCAAATAAAACCGGCACTTTCAAAACTTCTTGTAAATTTATCTGAGTACTAGGGTAAATTCCATGTTAAAAATTACACACTTAAAATGGTAGTAAGTTCATGCAATGGAAATGGCTATGGCTATACTAGTCATTTGTTAAGATTCATCTTCTTTTTAAAATACTAATTTTATTTCTTTATTTTCTTGATGCAGGTTTTCATCCTATCTAACCTTCTCTTACTAATCAGAGTATAACTCCCTCAATTTAACTCTGATGTAGGTGATCTTAGTGTCAATTTCAAGATAAAACAATTATCTAAAACTATTATGTTGAACATTGTAGCGAAATATTAAGAAATCAAGGTGATATTACTCCCTAAATGTACAGATTATTTCTTCTCGTGTAGGTTCTGACCTTTACTGACTAATTAGACCATATCTCCCAAATTTGAACTCCAAATTGAGTTATTCCAGTTGGTAAAAATCCATGAGCCCTATATCTATAATTGTTATCTTGGCGTACGATTTTAACTCCCTACAGAATATTTCCCAGAAATTCAAAAACTAAAGCTTTAATAACATACTCTGAATAAACATTTTCTGACCTCTGCTTACTAATCAGCTTATATCTACCTCAAATGGACTTCAAATTGAATGATTCCAGTGCCTAAAAATCCATGACACATTTATATTTAATTCTTATGTTAATAATTTATTTTAATTCCTTACAGATACTTCTCAGAAATTAAAATACCGAAGCTATCCTAACATATTTTTCCCTGATGACCCATTTTCTGACCTTTGTCTACTAATAGGCTCATATCTCCCTCATATGGACTCCAAATTGAATGATTCCAGTGGCTAAAAATCCATGACATACATATCTTTAATTCTTATGTTAACCATTTATTTTAATTCCCTACCAATAAGTCCCAGAAATTAAATTACCGAAGCTATCCTAACATATTCTTCCCTGATGATTCATTTTCTGACCTTTGACTACTAATCAGACCATAGCTACCTCATATGGACTCCAAATGGAATGATTCCAGTGGCTAAAAATCCGGGACACATATATCTTTAATTCTTATGTTAACCATTTATTTTAATTCCTTATAGATTGTTCCCAGAAATTAAAATACCGAAACTTAAAATTCTGCCACCCATAGCCATAACCATGCAGAACTATCTACACCAACCTAAGTATTCAAACATACATCACATGCAAGATCAATATGTAACATGATATAGCAACATCATGACCAATCATAAAAGTTCTAAGATCAAAATCTCATACAAATATTATAAGTTTCAAAAGTTTTCTTCAAAAAGAAATATTGTTAAACTTACTTGGAGCACTTAGTCTTCTAGACTTCTCCTTCCTCTTTCTTCCTTTCTTCCTCTCCTTTCCTCACTCTACCTTGCTTCTATTTTTTTCTCTCCCTCACTTGGACGAAATTCTAATGTTGTAAGGGTGGGTTTTCTTATATAGACCACCAAATAATTCACCTTTCATGATCATGGGTCTACCTTATCACAATTAGGATACACTTTGTTGAATTTTTGGAAAACAAACAACTTATGTTCTTGTCTTCCTCTTCCTTAGTCAAGATATGCATAGGAAAAGGAGATTTGTATTTTGAAAATTATGATAATATGTTCTTAAGATATGGGACAAGGTCCCTTTGATTTAGGGATTCATTTCCATTTTCTTTTGTCTTAAACAAGTATGATAGGTTTGCCTTTTTAGGTGGCAAATTTCTAGCCCTTGAATCTTCATTATTTGGTTGATATTATTTGTGTGGGCTATGAATTTTTTGTCCTAATACCATGTATTATCATGCCACTTGCTTAAGTGATGAATGTAGAATCACACCACTTGCTAAATTTTTTGTCTTAATGCCATGTAACCTAATCTTTATTCTTATTATTATATCATCATCTAATTTATTTTATTTTAGTTTTCCTCTTGGATTTGAGCTTATTCCTACCCATTATGGGCTTGTCCTACCCATTTTCTTTGCTTTGGATAAAATTCTTCCTTTCTTGGTGGGCTTGGTCACATTTTCATAATTTTTGGGCTATTTGTGAAATTACTATATCTTAGTCCAAGTCTATGTTTAATTTCTTGTTTAGGTTATCCAATGGGCTTGCTAGAAACTTATATGAAGTGGAAAAACTCTATATGAAGTGTCCATAGGTAAAAGCCCAATGTATGGGTAAAGATTTTAAACTTAGTAACTATAGTTCTTGAATTAGGAAAAATTACCCTAATTCAATGTTCTTTGAAAGTTTAAGACCTTTACTTGTTTCTAAAAATTTATCTTCCTTATCCAAGAATTTTGCATCTCTTTAGTATGTTATTTCTAATTTCTTTCCTATTAGATTTTCCTTCTTTATTTGTTCTCTTAATGTTAGAAACATTTTCTATGCATATACCTAAGTTGAAGAATTTCTAAGGATTATATTTCCTTAGATATCTAAAATATTGTCTAATAAATTTTATTTCCTTAATTAAATTTTTTATGTACCTTTATCAATAAAAGAAACGAAATTAAGGATGTTACACTCACCATTCCTGGTCCTTATAGACTTTTGATCGGTATTGAGTTACTTGTATTTCTTTTCTAATCAATTTTACTTTATACAAAGTACTCAAATCTTTCTTATGCTTCCAATATAGCAACATAAAATTCTAACCTCTTCAATTCCACTTTACCAATCCTAGCACCTTAAAGGGTTTCAGAACAAATGTACACACATAAAATTTCTAATCTTGAACTATCCCAAATTTTACATAAAGGACTTCATCTTAGTACCTAGATCACTTATGCTCTGTTGGAACGTTATTTGAAAATGTTCTCCACACACCCACTTTGGTAGGCCAAACTAATTCACTTAAACTCTACTTTTCATATTCCGTCATCAAAGAGTTCTAGCACCATTGATTCTTCTAGTACATTTTTAAACTATCATAAAAGTTTCTCAATTGATTCTTTTCAAATAAATCTTTCGATATATTTTCGGTAGCTAAAATCACTAATTACATTGTAAGAAATTTAATGTTTAAGTACCACCAAAATTTTTCACTATCAACACTTCCAAATAAAAATTATGATCATTAATTCCCTTGTCTCATTTTGCCTATGCTCACATAAATCCCACATATCTCAAATTCTCTTTTTAAGATATTTTCTTAATGCTTCCTATTTCTAAACAATTTACCCTATAATAACATACATTTAGTTTCACCCACATAAATTCATACACCATCCAATTCACCAATTTCCAACAAAAAGAATTGACCAATAACTTAAATTACATAACTTCAACACATAGCATAAAATTTAAATACAAAATATTATTCAACCTCATATTATAATTTTTACTATTTACTTACATTATTTTCGGACATGATTCTCAGAATATTCTCCATATTTCCACATTAAGAGTTCAAAAATTAATTTAAATCCTACTTCTCATATTTTCTTCCTCAAGATCTTCAACACTACTAATTCTTTTGATTACATTCGTCAAAACACCATAAGGCCATCAGCCGTCCATTCCTTACAAACGTTTTATTACTTTAACCTACCAACCTCTTGGACACCAAAATAATTGAGTTTCAGAGAAAATAAATTAACTTTTCTTGTAATGAGGGAAAAGAACTTGGCATTTAATGCCAAACACTAATGTAGGACAATGCAGCAGAAAATGTGGAATTCATAATAGAGCATGGTGCCAAAATAGGAAGTCAGAAATGTGGACGAAGCATTGAAATAAAATTAAAATCGGTGGCCGTAATTCTTGAAAATCTGTAAACAAAATCTAGCTGCTATTTCAGCAAAAATCGGTGGCCGCAAATTTTGAATATATGTGTCAAAATCTATTTTAAATCTGTTGGTATTCGGTGGAAAGATAGCACATGGAAAAAGAAATATTTCTGAGTTTATAAAAATCTGTGAAAATCAAAGAATACGTAGTTAACTGGTAGGATGCAGTTGATTACTTCTAAATAGATGTCATCAATCAACTGTAAAATAATCAGTCCAAATTAAAATTTCTCAGAATAGCTAGTCGATTTAATAATACCGACAGTCTATTGGCAAGAACATTGAGAAAATAAGAAAAATGTCCCTCTTTACTAATTATTTGGTTTGCATCTTCATTTTTTTTCTTTTTTATAATGACATCTATTATCTACAACTTCCCTACATGACTCAAGATATCAATCCTTCGTCAAGGACAACAAGAAAAAGAAATTTTCCTGGTGATATCTTAACCTTATTCTCTTTATATGCCTCATATGAGCAACTATCACAACTACTGTACATATACATACTTGCCGTCAATTTTGAAAATTTCACCTTCAATTTAGCTGATATCTATCAATCACTCACATAGTTGTTTTAATTATGTCCGGCCTATTCACATAGCTATCATATGTATGTTCTTCTCTGAATTCTATAAATACACACGTTAGTATCTTTACTTTCATACTCAAAATTAAAGTGTGTACATCTATGGAGGGAATCACATTCCGTCAGTTTCGAAATATTTGTGTCTTTTGTGGTTCCAGTCCTGGGAAAGATGGAGAATATGTAAAAGCAGCACAAAACCTAGGTATGGTGATGGCCAAGAGAAAAATTCATTTAGTCTATGGTGGAGGTAACCATGGGTTAATGGGATGTGTGTCTACAGCTGTACATGTAGGAGGATGTCAAGTTTTAGGTATTATTTCTACAGCTCTAACTACATCCAACATCATAAGAAAGATAATTGGGGAAGAATTTAGGGTTGCATCCATGCATGAGCGCATGGCTAGAATGATGAGCAATGCTGATACTTTTATTGCCTTACCAGGGGGTTTTGGTACTTTAAAAGAAAATTTTCAAATAGTCTCTTGGGTACAACTAAATATGCATCACAAATCGATAGGTTTGTTAAATGTTAACCACTTCTTTGATGGTCTGTTGTCTTTTATTGATCATGCTGTGGAACAAAGGTTCATCTCACACTCAGCACGACGAATTCTCATCTCGGTTTCAAATGCTGAGGAGTTGATTGATGCTTTACAAGCATATGTTCACATACCTGATCCAATTACAACTCAAATAGAATGGACAACGGACAACAGCAGAAAGCGCAAATTGGACTTGGATCTTCATCTGTAACTGTAACAAGATGTGGACATTGTTGTACCACTTTTACTTTCTTAGGGTTATCTTAGATACCATCTTGCTAGCCTTATACCTTAAGAAAGTAATATTACTAAGTCAGAATTCATATTTTGAGAACTTAGCATATAGCTGATACTCCCTTGGAATTTGTAAAACTATTTTTAAATAAAATATTGCTTATGATCCTCTGAACTCTTAGAATATTTTAGTATATCATCAATAAATATAGTAACAACTTGATTCAGGGATGGCTTAATTACTTATTCATTTAATCTATGAATGTAGCTGAGATATTTGTCAATCCAAATAACATAACTAAAAACTCATAGTGTCTATGCCAAATCCTAAAAGCAAATTTTTTTTTTTGCAATATCCTCTTCTCTTGTCCTTAATTGATGATATCCAGATATCAAATCAAGTCAATTTTTGAAAAATATTGAGCACTTTGTAACTGGTCAAATAGATAATCTATACGAGGTAATGGGTATTTATTCTACATTGTCACTTTATTCATCTATTTATAATCTATGCATAGTCATAGTGATCCATCTTTCTTTTTCACAGATAGAACTGGAGCACTCCAAGTAAAAGTACTAGGGCTTTTAAATCCCTTGTCTAACATGTCTTGTAACTATTTCTTTTTCTGTTCTTTAAGTGCAGTGGTTGCCATTCTATATGGAAATATAAACACTAGTTAGGTTCTAGGAAATAAATCAATACCAAATTTTATTTATTGTTTCGGGGTAATTCTGACAATTCCTCAGAAATTACATTAGAAAATTCTCTAATCACTGGAACTTGATTTACACCGGTATACTTTATATCAACATCTTTTACCACTTGCCAAATATTCTTGGAACCTTTTTGTAATCACTTATGGGATAGTAAAACAGAGATTAGGTTACTGGGTATCTCACTACGATTTCCTTGTATCAAGAAAGAAAATTCTCCAAGAATATTAAATTTAATCACCTTAAAGTGACATTTCAAAATGACATGACATAATGCCAATTAATCTATTCTCAATATCACACCACAGTCTACCATATCTAGACAACCGGGTACAACGAATGTCACATTCAGAAACCATCATATTTGGTATCTGTTTCAATTCCTTAAATTCTTTAAGACGCATATCTCTTTCACTTTCAAGCTATAATTGATCCATAGATACTTCTTAATATGTCACAATATTCAATCTATCTTATACTATAGCAACTTGGAATAGAAAAGAATCTGAAACCCTATAGAATCCCTTAGCAACACCTGAAGTATAAATATGTCCAGTTCATATCGATACTAAAAATTCTACTAAAGAATCCTTTGTTCTGATAGCCACAGGGAAACCTAATGCTCTGATACCAACTTGTCACGCCCCTACTTTAGGAATGTGAATTCCTTTAATATCCGATAAACTTTATCATTATGCATTTGTAAATAATCTCGTAATATCATATATATGAGTAACATCACACGTTTACAAGGTTCCAATATTGATAAAGTAAACATGCCAGATCTATAAATATCAGATTTACAGCAGAAACAAGGATCCTGCCTGTGACGTTCAGAGCAATTTTAGAGTACAAATATATCACAAATATAAAACACTAGGAGCCCAGAAACAATTTAGGCTCACCAAGGAAGTACAACCCCTAGTCGATTACGTGGCTACTGGACCAAACTCTGTGTCTTTATCTGAAAAATAGATCAACATCGTGTAGTGAGTTTTACAACTAAGTGAGCAGATAACACCTTCTATAACCTCTAAGGTCAACATATGGATGTACTTTTCATTTCAAAGTTTCTCATATAGAAAAGTTACATTCAGAAGTACATTTATATGGGACCCGCATTTCAAAACATCTCTGTTAACAATTCATATTCATATTCAAAATCATATACAAAACTATAAAATCATTTATCAAATAATGTTATGCATCAAATATTTCTCATATAACTTATTCGGAGGATCCTATATCAGAACCACCATACCAGAGTTTGACCCCTTCCGTACTTTGGTGGTATAGGATTTGTTTAAACTCAGCATTCCGCTGAGATTTGCCCTACTACCATTCAAGAGGACACGCGAAGAGACTCTGTATGGGTCTTTCCCAAGGACACAGCAAGGGAAAGCAAATAACATCTCATATAACTGGCATCTCGCCTATATATAGGAGGCATTCTGCTCTCCTTCACATATAATCTCTCGTGTGTTGGCTCTCACACGAGGCTAGCACCACCTCCTTTGCTAGCTGAGGCAATCAAGGTGTGCACCAGGGCTAACATAACCTGCTGTTAGCAAACAGTGTTTCCAATAGGATTCCTCCACAGAAAATACCATATGCACATATGCCATATAATCCAGTATAAAATTTTCAATATAAAATAGACTTTTCAGTCTCAATATATTCATCTGTCAGAACTTCCCAATTAGGGAAAACATATAATCTTGCTCATATCTGAGGCAAACGTATCACTTTATAAATCAACGTCACATGCATAACATAATTTTTTTGCCATGTAATGAGAAATATATTTAAATATCACATGTTCAATGTGTATCAAAATTTATACTCTTCTTGAACTAAATATCATATTTCCATCATTTCAGATATTTAAAACCATTTCAGAAACATATAAAAGTATAAATAACATGTAATCATACTCATTTATCAATGTAAAGTTCAAAAAGAGTAAAAATAAGCCATAGGAAGAATTATCTACTTATAGGTAAGGGCTCCAGATTGGACGGCCCTAAAATCTTCGTTTTTTATCTGAATTCGGTAAAATAAACCTCAAAATCGAGTCCGGAAGGTCTAAAAACCTTGAAAATGACTCCGGATTTGCTAAATTTGGCCTCTAGGAGCTCAATCAATGCAGATCAACGCTAAGGATACTATTCACAATTGAAAAATTACTATTTACCGCCGGAAATTACTATTCACTATCACTATTGACGGCCGAAAATCACTATTCACCATCACAAAAAAATTTATTGAATCACCGAAACGAATTCATATCATAATGTTTATCTAGCTTCTGAATTCATTTACAGAGTCGGATTTCTAATTTGAGATCTCTAAGTAAAAATTTCAGAATTTACCTTTTTCCAAAAATTTTTACTTTAGATCTATGGCGATTCAACGGCTGATTTGAAAAATTGATCGGTCAAAACTGAAGTATTCTTCGTCCTAAATCCAGTAACACCTTCAGTTTTGAGATCGGAAGCCAATAGACACTCCAGATCGAGAGATAAAATTGTATGTTACTATTTACTCACTATTCACTCAGTATTTAAAATTTTTGATTTCTCTTCAAAATTGCAACCGTTGTCTTCCTTCCCCCGTATCTCCATTTTATTGTCATGTTTCTTTTTTTTAATAATAATAATTATTATTATTTAATAATTAATAATAAAATTTTCTTTTATATAAATTCATATAAATTCTATTTTTTATCATAAAAAATCCCAAAAATTTCTAAAAATTTATATTTTCATAAATCTTTAGTTAAACTCTTAAATCATAATTTTTCTTGATAAAAATCGTAATAAAACAAATCTCAAAATAAATATCTTTATACATAATAAAAGAAAGAATATTTCTAAAAATACAACAAAAATTCATTAGAAGCTAATATAATTATTTTAAGTAAAACAATAATTATTTTACTTAAAAATCCACTTGCTTTTAGCAAATCATAATCATTTCTAAACAAATAAAAATATATTGATTATAGCAAAATACTATCATGTAAAAATAAAAATTACAGGTAAAACGTAAATTCTCATATTTTCTTTGTACTTCTTTAACCCATGTAGTAAATATACATATTTTCTACGGTTCTTATCTCTATTTTCAAAATTTTCTCTTTTATTTTAAATTTTCGTTAAATTTTACAGTTATTACAATGTTAAACTTAGTAACTCTAACTTTTAAATTAGAAAAAATTACTTTAATCCAATCTTTTTAAAATTTTAATAGATTTACTTACTTCTTAAAAAGTTATCTTTCTTACCCAAGAATTTTGCATTTATTTAGTATATTATTTCTAATTTTTCCTCTTAAATTTTCTCTCTTTATCTATTCCCTTAATATTAGAAATATTTTCTATGTATATACATAAGTTAAAAATTTTCTAAAGATTATATTTTCTTAGATATTTAAAAATTGTCTAATAAATTTTATTTTCTTAATTAAATATTTATGTACCTTTATTAATAAAAGAAGCGAAATTAGGTATGTTACATTAAATATTTATGTACAGTTTTTAATAAATAAAATGAAATTAGGAATGTTACAGATATATGATATTGCCTATGGAATTTGTGATGGCTTTAACAAGGTTTTATTGGTGAAAAAATTGTTTGAAGAAACTCTATTTTTGACTTTCCCTTTTTGCATAAACTTGTTTTCATATGTTGTTTCTTTTTGGAACCTCATCAAAAACATTATTAACTAATAGTAGGTGATGCTGGTTTGGGTACATCTTCAAAATAGGGGTGAACAAAAACTGAATCAGATCGAACTAAATCGAAAAAACTGAACCGAACCGACCAAAAACCGAACCAAACCGATTAAAATCGGTTTAGTTCGATTTTGTTTTTTTTGAAAACCGACTGGTTCGGTTCGGTTTGGTTCGGTTGGGACGGTCCAACCGAACCAAATCAAACCGAACCAAATTATTTTTAATATATTTAATTTATATTATTAAATTTATTTTTTATTATATTTTAAAAATATTTTACATAATTTTTTTAAAATTTTTTGAAATGGGCCCAAAAAATTCGAAATAAGCCCAAAAATTTAAAAAAAATTAAGCCCAAAAAAATTCAAATGGGCCAAAAATTTAAAAAATTTAGCAAAAAAAATTTTTTTTTTTTAAAACCGAACCAACCGAACCGATAGGTCCAATTTTTTTTTTTTTATGGTCGGTTCGGTTTGGTTGAGGTCCAAAACCGAATCGAACCGAACCTGTGAACACCCCTACTTCAAAATCATACTACCAGGGGTAATGTTAACCCTGTGTGTTGGTGAATGCACATGGTTACTCAAGCATAACTTCTGTTGGATTTTCATGTGTAATGCCTATTAAATTTTGGGCAAAATGCCTATTAGATTGTCGAGCTAAAAATCTATTGATTATTAGGGAAAAAGCATGTTAGTTGCTAATTTCCCTCCCTCGTCACATGTTTAGGATTTGTTATGATTCTAATGTAGGATCTTCTTGAATATCCTTCTTTTGAAACTTAGAAATCTAAGTTAACTATATTTATGAACATGTTTTCTTGAATCATTATAAGATTTTTATTAATGATCCTCTAGTTATTTTATTCAATAGTTTTAAATTGCTGATTTATTAAATTCTTAATAATATAAAACTGTAAATTTTATTTAGCATTTTGATATTTCTTTAGAATTAATATTTTATTTTGATAAACCCATGGTTTGAGTTGTTCTGCTTCTATTATAGTACGAATTATTTACTTATTGAGTAAAAAACTCACCCTTTTATATGTTTATATTTTTATATAGTAGCAAAGAGTCTGATATAACTCCTTTAGTGCAATAAGCTGAAGTTGTCCAATGGTGAGCCCAAACTTGGTTCCATGGGCTCCATGTGATACTTGTTTATTTTTGTAATCTGTCTTCTAGACAATCTATATGAATCACAGATAGATAGGATTCCTGCTTTCAAATGTATTTTGGATTTGTAAATATTTAGTTTGTCTTCGGTTAAAGATGTTTTCTATAATGAATGTAATTATAAAATAATGTTTGCATAATATTTATAAATTCATTTTGAATATCCTTGATAAGTTTGCTTTTAGTTAGAGACTAACAGGTTAAGATTATCCCTTGACCTGTGCTGGTCACATACTCTTAATTGGGGTCATAATTCATACCATTTTTATTGCTTGATCCTTTTTTATGTTGCATAATTCACTGGTGATTCTCTTTAATCTGAATCGTCAAATGCATCTAAATTTTTTAATTTAAACAACAAAAGAAATATCAAATGATCAATTAACAATCTCATGGTTGATTGTTTATTTGATATTTAAATAAAAATTTGTCACCATCTAATATTTGACATTTTGGAATAAGATATTTCATACCCTCTTCAGAATCATGTGATTCATGCGATTTTGTTTTTAAATCTTTCTAACCTTCGTTAAAGTTCTCTTTTCACCCACTGTTGGTACAGTCTACCTAATCATATATGATCACATCTTGATGACAACCTTGACGCAATCTGGCTGTTTCAATAGCTCCAAGGCAGTGCTTATATCGGCCAGTGGGACTTCATGGGTCAGAAGTTCATCAAGGGGTATTTCCTGACAAAATGACAATAATCCATTAATTATATTCTTGTTTACAAAATAACAAATATACAAGAAAGGACCATGCATAACAAAGCAGTATATTATTATTATTTAAAGATTGGAGAAATTGCATTTTTCTACTTTAATTTGTACCTTCAATTTTTTTTAATATATTACTTTTTATAATTGATATTTTATCTACTCATTATAATTATTTTATTCTGTTTAAATTAAACGTTAACTCTAATATCACTTATGTGAAATTACTATAATGTCCTTTTCATGAAGAGGAGGGCAAAATTGAGTATCAAGAAAACAAAAGAGTATTTTAATAATTTTTCAGTTATAGTAAAAATTAACATCTAATTTGAATTATAAGAGGCTAAATATAATGGAAAAGATAAATTAGAAGTTTAATTGTAAAAATTAATAAATTGAGGAAAAATTGAAATTGAATGCAAAAATCAGGGCCAAAAAGAATTATTTGTCCTTAAAGATTTAATTTTTTTAATATATTATTTTATAGTTATATAATTGAGTAATTTTAGAATTTAATTAAAAATTATCAAAAGGTGTTTGAGTGTTGATAAATATTATTTTAGGGTAGTCTTTTAGGTGGATTAATTTTCTTATTTAAGTTGCTCATAATATGAACTTCAATCAAATAAAATAATTATCCTTCATATTATTGATATATAAATTGATATTAATTTTAGAAAAGTGTGATTTCTTTTATTATTTTTTTCCTTATCTTAGATTGTTAGATTAAATCAATGAGAAATAGCGATACAGATATGTCAAATGATTTTTTAGTGAGTCCTAACTCTGATAGGTTCACCATTGGTTTAGATAAACAAAAGCTACCTAAAGAATTGCTTTTAATACTCACCTTTTTCTGGCACTTGTCTACTATAATAGAAAGGTCAGATTTTGCTTTTAGGCCTCCAAAAATAGAACCCTTCAATGTTCTTCCATATATAACGGCAAAAAGACTGAGTTGCACAATAGCTTCAGTTGCACCGATAGCTATTGTCTTACCTGTGCCCTATACATACAGCTCCGTCAGATATCCAATCCTTAATATAAAATGGACAGAGAACAACTTTGTATTTGATAATAATTTTTGTAAAATTGTTTTATGAATTAAAATGTACCACTTTAGTGGATTCCATGGCTTCGCTGAGCAAAGGGCCAACTCCAGTGCACTCAACGGAATAATCCACACCAATTCCACCACACAATTCTTTGATCCATTTTGAAGCAGATTTCTCTGATTTACTAGGATTTATGAAGTGTGTCATTCCAAATGCTTCTCCTTTTCCCCTCTTCAGCTCATTTTTGTCAATCCCAATTATCTTTGTTGCTCCCAACATTTTGGCTGCACTTATAGCCTGCAATACAAGGCATTACTTGCTCAAACCAAATATTATAGAATTTTCAATTGAATTCACTCTATTAAGATGGATACAATAAATTGATACTTGTTAGGTAATTATTCAACAGCTCTCACTATTGACATACACATTCATAGGGCAAGAAACTTTTTAGGTACATACTCTGCTAGTTAGAAGTTGATAAAAATTATCAAAATAGATAAATTAAATTAATTATAAATAAATATATAAGTACATTAGTTATTTTATTTTATAAAACTTAAATTTAATGTACTTATATATTTATTTATATTTAATTTGGTTTAATTTTTGTTCAATGAATCGAGTCTATCTACAATCTTATCTCTCAAATGGCATATAATCATTCTTCAAGTTCGAAGCAAATTAACAGATACAGAGAGATTTAATTAATGCATACCCCTAGTCCAACAGCACCAAGACCAAAAACAGCTACACTTGATCCCTTTTCAACATTGGCTTCCTTCCAAGCACCCCCAAAACCAGTTGAGAACCCACAAGAGATGAAGCTGGCATGGGCTGGATCAATGGTTGGGTCAACCTTGAGAAGGTAGTTGGCATCAACTACCATGTATTCGGACCATGTGGGGCAGCTCAGATTGTGGTATGCCCTTTGGCCTCTGACGGAAATTCTCGAAGTGTTGTCTGGCATCAGGCCACTCAATATCATAGGGTGTGTCATGCATAGGTTAGTCTTCCCTGAAATGCAGTTCTCGCATTCTTGGCACTCCCCTATGTATAATGGAATCACCACATCCCCTACTTTCAGGTTTGTTACTTTCTCCCCTGTACTCTCCACAACACTACAATCAAAGCAATCTGAATTAGTTATAGATATGGACAGGTCATTATTGGTTTAGCATTGATCTCAGATTTTATTTTATATAAAAAAATTTCAACATTTTGAATTCAGGCTTGCAAAAACTGCCAAAAATTAAGCACATTACTAGTTGTGGATTGGGTTTCAAATTTTCTTTTATATAAAAAATTTGTTGAATTCTTAATTCAAGCCTGTGGAAAATTGACAAAAGCCTAACTCCTGGTTTAGCCCATATGATAAGGTCTCACCCCTACTCTAACATAAAAGTCAAGCCCAGATTTCTTTTTTTTGTTTATTAACTTTTTATGAAATTTAAATTTTTTCCCCTTAATTTATGATTTAAAATCTATTTTGATCCTCAAAAAAATAGGCGCAATATCAATTTGCTCCTTCAGCATACTTCTTCTCTGACAAAAAAAAAGAGGCTCAATATCAATGTGAAGATTTTCTAATAATATATCATATTTACAGATAACTTGACACTTTCAGCATACTTCTTCTCTAACAAAAAAAAAACACTTAACTAGCTTTATTCATAATACAAATGTCATCCTTCAATATCTTATGAAAGGTATATATTGATTAAAAAAATTCAATTTTTAGTGACTATTGAAAAAAAAAATTAGGTGAAAACGTCATGTCACTTATTAACATACCACGTTACTTAAAAAACACTCATTATAAAAAATTCTGTTAATGTTGATTAAAAAAAAATAAACAATACCAAACTGAATTTTGAAGTAGTGAATCGAGATAAAAAAAAAAAATTGTGAGAGCGCAAATTAATACTTGGTCATTTTTGGAGAATCAAAAATAAGGTTTTACTCTAATTTATACTTATTTTATTTGTATTTATTTATCTTTTAAAGTGTTATGAAGATTTTTTAAGAATTGGTTACGTGAGAATCACTAACGATATATTTTAAATACATGATGGCACATCTAGGATAGTTTTTTTAGTAAATACTTTGACGATATTTTGAAAAAGAAATTCAAATTAATAAAAATTAAGATAAAAGTAGAACTTTATAGAAAATTAGAGAAGACAAATATATTTTGGCTTGAAAATTATGAAGGGACTAATTTTGTAGCTTACCCAACTCCTTCATGTCCTAGAGCTAGAGGATAATTAGCCTGCAAATCGATAATTGCAGCAACAAAAAATCAAACCCATTAATGGACGACAAGAAAAGAAGAAAATTTGGCATATGGACAAACCAAGCAAACTCAAAAGTCTGGAACACAAAAAGGGTCACTTACACGTGGGAATCCTTTCATGTTTAATATGTCCGTGTGACAGATACTGGCACAATGCATCTTAACTCTAACTTCTGACGCTTTTGGTGGATCAACCTGTATCTCTTCCACCTTCACACCCTCTCCTATCCCCCAGCATACCGCAGCTACAATGTTCAAAACCAAAACACGTTCATATCAGCTAATTAACTACAGAGAAATTTTATAAGAAAAAAATTTAGGTGCAATTTCTTAAATATTAATCATCAAGTTTTTTAAATAGAATTATGAGATATGAACATTTTATTCAGATGAAAATTCACTTATCATGTTTATATTGAAGAACCTAACTAGTTATAAAAACGGAAAGAATAGCGCCTAATTTTTTTCCGTATCACTTTCGCCATGGCAAAGTAGCTTGGTGTGACTAAAAGCGATAGAAAAGCCGAGGAAGTAGCTATAGCAGTGCTGAATAGAGTTGATTACCTTTGCATGTGATAACTTGTGAGGTGCTCATAATTGGCTTTGATCACTAGGCAGATGCAAAGCTAAGAATTGACAATTTGGACAAAGAAGAGAAGAAGAATTTGTCCTGGTGCCAGTCTGATAGCGCTGCTGCCACTCTTCCTTATATAATGAATGAACGATGGAGACGGCTTGCAAGTTGCAGGGTGGAATTGCGATATATATTTGTGCCGCCCCTTCAAAGTTTTATGGCTCATGAGAATTCAACGGTTTTGACTTTTTCGCACTTTATTTTTTGAATAATAGTAACGTTTGATCCATCTCATTCAAGAGAAAGAGAAAGCTAGCAAGCAATAAGATTGCATTGCCAAAAGGGACTATAAGTTTACAAAATTATTTTATAGAACTTATCGGTCAATTATTTAAAATTAATTCTACTATGAAGTCAATTCAATTCTAATTAATTTTGAATTAAATTATATTATCAAATGAAATCTTATGTTGGCAACAAGTCTTTTAATTATCTATAACTAGTATTTAATTTATATATTAATAGACTTAATTAACTTGAAAATTTATAACATTCGCTTTTTATTACAAAACTTGAAAATGAGGTTTTTTTTTCCAAGGAGAATAATGGAGGATGATAAGAATAAATTAATATTTATTTTATGATTTTATTATGTAATTATCTTTTGGGATTTATAGAGTTGTAATGATCTCGTTGATTTTACTTGTAATTTCTTCCTCGTGTTCTACAAAACTCGAAATCAAGTTGTTTTATTGACATCAGAAGAATGATAAAAAATGAGAATATACAAATTCATTTTATTATTTAAGATAATTATATATTTGTAATTAAATAACTGGGGGTAATTTTAAGATTAATTAACGGTTACCATTTAGGTGTTTTTGTCTAGGAAATTCTTGTCTCTTCATTTGGAATTATTAGAATAGGAATTACATTTTACTATTTCATTAGAGTTAAGATTTTTTTTTTTTAGTTAACCTATATAAATAAATTTGGGAGAATAACATAGTTAAGTCTTTTATTATTGATAAACTAATATAAAAATTATATGAAATGTAATAATAAATTAAGAAAAGGAGTAAGGGTTTGTTTGATTATGTTTTTATTTTTTTGTTTTTAAAAATTATTTCTGAAAATTATGTTTAAAAATTGTTCTGCAAAAAAAAAAAAATTCGTTTGGTAAACTATTTTGAAAATATGTTGTTTTTTGATTTTTTGTATTTTGTAAACAAAAACAGAAAACAAAAATAAATTTTTTCTATTTCTGTTTTTCTATTTTAAAAATAATCTGTTTTCAAAACTTGTTTTCAAAATAATAACATAAAATAGTTACCAAATGAGTTTTTTTTTTCTGAAAACAATTAAAAATAGAAAATAATTTTTTAAAATAAAAAACAAACAGCTCTTAAACTTCTCTGACAACTTAATTTTAGACTATATGATGTGTTTGTATAAAAATAATAACAAATTAAGAAAAAGAGTAAACTATATTCACTTATCTCTTGAGATTTTTTAAACCTACACCACAAGAAAAAAAAGAGTTTACTAATGGTTTTTAAGTGATTTTAACGACGTTGTCAATCATCACTAAACCTCTTAATGATGATTGCACAAATTATCTTAGAATTGTACTAAAAAAATTGTCATAAAATCATCATCTTAACAGCGGTTTTGAGAATCGAGGACATTCCATCAGTAAATCAAAACTTAACAACAATTTTAGAATCATCAACTAAACTATGATTTAGCGACAGTTTTCAAAAAATGTCTTTAAACTGTTAGCCACAGTTTTAGAACCAACGCTAAGCCCATTTTTATCTTTTTATTTTTTTTAAAGTGTTTCAAAATACCATAAATCTAATAGTAAGCTCCAAATGAAGATTTGTTTAACTAAAAAGCAATTATTAAACGTAAGCTAGTATTCATAAAATCACATATAGATATTGCAAAAATAGAACAATTTTTTTTATGTATTGAATTCATGATGACTAAAATCTTTTACATCTCAATCATTACAACAAATCTCTTTTTTTCGTATAAAAAATCTTCTTGCTATAAAGTTTTATTTGCTAAAATTTCAATGCCACTCAACTATAAAAATCTAAAGCTCAATTGCTACTATAGAGGAAAATCTGGATATGAAAAAAATAACAATAAAAATGAAATGTAGAAATACACTTAAATGTGACAAAGAAACTCACCGGTTCACATGAAAATGATGGATAAAAATGAAGTATTCCGATGGAGAATAAATATTGACAGAAGAAGCAACTCGATTGGTGGAGAAGTTAGAAGGTTGAGGGAGAAAGAAAATGGAGAGAGAAGGAAAATGAAGAGAGAAGGTGAAGAAAAATGATGGAGGAAAGAAAGAAAAAAAGAAAGCAGATTGAACCGTTGGGAAATAATGATATTTAGAGATGTTTTGCAAAAACTATCTATAAAATTGATGGTGTTATAAAATGCATGGGAAATAAAGATACATAAATATTTAATTAAGAAAATAAAATTTATTAAACAATTTTTAGATATTTAAGAAAATATAATATTTAGAAATTCTTCACCTTATGTGTATGCATAGAAAATGTTTTTAACATTAAGATAATAAGTAAAGAGAGAAAACTTAATAGGAAAAATTAGAAATAACATACTAAAGAGAGGCGAAATTTTTGAGTAAAGAAGATACATTTTTGAAAAGTAAGTAAATGTTTTAAAATTTCAAGAAGATTATAGTAGGGTAATTTTTCCTAATTCATGAGTTAGAGTTTCTAAGTTTAACATCTCCACTCATATATTGAGCTTTCACTTATAGACACTTCATATAGAGTTTTTCTACTTCACATGAGTTTTTAGCAAGCCAATAGGATAGCCCAAGCAAGAAATAAAACATAGACTTGGACTAAAATATAGAAGTTGGACCAGTAGCCTACAAACCATAAAAATGTGACTAAACCCTCCACGAAAGATATAATTTCAGCCAAAGTAAAGGAAGTGGGTAAGAATGAGCTCAAATCTAAGAGAGAAAAATAAAAATCATATAAGAAAATAGTAGTATAATAATAATCAAAATTAGGTCACATGGCATTAAGACAAAATATCTATATCCTACATTCATAATTTCAACAAGTTAGTAATAATATATGACATTAGGACAAAAAATCTATATCCTACATTCATAATTTCAACAAGTAGGTAATAATACATGGAATTATGACAAAACATCCTTATCCTACACAAATAATTTCAGCCAAGCAAGGGAGACTTAAAGGTTGAAAACTTACCACCTAAAAAAGAAAACCTATCATACTTGATTGAAACAAAAAAAGAGGAAATGAATTCATAAATCAAAGGGACCTTGTCCCTTGTCTTAATAACATTTTATTATGATTTTCAAAATATAAATCTCCTTTTGCAATGCATATCTTGACTAAGGAAGATGAAGACAAGAACATGAGTTGTCTTTCCCCATAAAATAATCAAGTGCATTTTAATTGTGATAAGATAGATCCATGATTATGGGAGGTGAATAAATTGATAGTTTATTTAAGCAAAACCCACCCTTATAATATTATAATTTCATCCAAGTGAGGGAGAGAAAAAATAAAAACAATGTAGAATGAGGAAATGAGAGAAAGAGAGGAGAAGAGAGGAAGGAAGAAGGAGGAGAAGTCTAGAGGACTAAGTACTCAAAATAAATTAATTTAATCTCCACTTGAATTCATCTTTCTCTTTATCCTTGGGGTTCAAAACTCACCCCCCATTTTTTATTTAAGCTGCTAGAAAAGTTAAGAGAATGGAGGAATCTTACCACTTCCTTCAAGAGAAAACAAGAAAAAGAATTCACTAAGTGAGTTAGAGAGATCTTTAGATAGGTTTAATAATATCTCTTTTTGAAGAAATTTTTTGAAATTTGTAACATTTATATGGGATTTTGATCTTAAAACTTTGATTAAATTTACAATATTTGCTACTTTGATGATTGGCCATGGATATTGCTATATCATGTTACATGTTGGTCTTGCATGTGATGGATATTTTGAATATTTCAGTTGGTATGAAAAGTTCTGCACAGATATGACTATGGGTGGCAAAAATTTAGAACTTTTATGCTGCTGTTATGTATATTTAAATATGGTAAAAATAGATGGAAGATGGTTAGGTTGGTAAAATAAGTATGGCCTTAAACACCTAGGGGAAGACCATAAGAAATTTTTGTTGAGAAGCATCCTTAGTGATGCATGATTTAATTTTGTTTTTCTTTTGAAGTGGATGATAGTATATGTTAAATTAAGTAAGAAATATAATTAAATGTTGAGATGAGTAATTCTATGGTTAGGTGAAAATTTGAAAAAAAAAATTAAAGAAGAATTAATAAAAGGATGAATTAGAACTTTAGGAAAGACTAGGCTAAGAAACTTGGATGTCGGAATAACCAGGAAAATTTCTGTTTTTGAAATTCTGAGAAGAATTGGTTAGGAATTAAAAGAAATAGTTAAGATGAAAAATATAGATATATGTTTCATAGATTTTTAACCACTAGAATCACTCAATTTAAAATTCAAATGAGGGAGATACCGATTAGTATGCAGATGTTAGAAAATAGTTAACCAGTGAAGAATCTGTCAGGTAAATAGTTAATATGATCATATTAGTAAGCAGTGGTAAGAAACTAGCAAATCAGGAAAGAATCTAGTAGGTATGCTTATGTATTTAAATTTTTGGCCAAAATATGTAGGAAATTAAAAAAATTGTTAATATAATAAATATAGATATATGTCTCACAGATCTATAGGCTTTGAAATCACTTAATTTGGAGTTTATATGAAGGAGATATAGCTGATTAATGAGTAGATGTCAGAATCAATTTAGAATTCAAGGTGGTAAATGTAAGCATTTTATTTTCAATTTTTTAAGAATAATTTGTAAGAAATATGAAGAAATGATAAACAAGAAAGTTGTAGATAAGTGTCTTAGTTTTTTTTTTATAGAATTAGAATCACCTCAATTGAAGCTCATATGAGGGAGATATAGTTGAATAAGTGAGGAAAGGTCTCAGAACACGGCCTGACCGTGTTCTAGGTTACTTCAGCACGGGTAGGCTGTGGTCAAGCCTTTTTTGAATATGTTTGAAGTATTTTTTAAGTATGGTTGTATCCTGAAACATGATCAGGCCATGTTGGGAGCTGATAAAACTTATTTTTAATATTTTTATACTCTAAATGAACCTAATTAACTATAGGGTAATAATAGAAATCAAATTGAAAAAAAATACCCTATAAAATTTGTGAGAACATATGTTAGAAATGATATAAGTAGGAGGAAAGTAACTAGAGGCCAAGCATAAATAAAATGAAAAGATAAAAATAATATTTAAAAAAAAAAGAATCTTATGAATGAAAATAATAAATAACTAGTGTATATTCTAACCATTGCCATTGCATAAACTCCTTACCATCTTAAGTGTATAATTTTGATATGAAAATATTTTATAAAGAGATATTTAAAAATGGTTATGATCATGACATGATTACATTTTACCAATGATTTTTGGTAGTAATTATGCTTTGATGATAAATTATGGCATGTAGGTATAATGAACATACTTATTATTGAAATCATATTTTTGACTATTAACGTAAAAAGAAAAGAGAAGAGACGAATACGATCACATAGCGGTCCGTGTGGTGCACCAGTAGGGGACGCCTTACTCAAGGCTATGATTATGCTAATGAGAAAAGAAAGAGAAAGTGTGCATGGAGCGAATAAAGCTTGTGCCAAAGAGTATAAAGTTCTCACATTGACCGGGGTAATTTGTTATAAAAATAAGTTGATAGCCATCATATGATATTCTGAAAATAGTTATTCATGTCATACATGTCATTAATACATGATTTTCATGTGCATAGATGAAGTATATTCATGTGACCTAAGATATTTATTGTAATTTATACAGATGAACATGATGTGACGAGTATTATTGATGATGATTATGATTTATTGTTAAAAATATTGGGATTTAATACTCACTATATTTCTATATCATGTTCAGAAAATTAGTTATGTAGATTTTTTTATACCTCTAACTTTTAGTGTACGTTAGATCGAGTTACTTTATATTGAACAGATCTCAGAAATTAATAAAGTATTTGTAATCGAGTTGGCTAAAATCTCAGTAAATGTGCAACCACTCGCACCTGTATATCTAAAATTGGTTAATATAGATGAATAAGATATAAATATTTATGTATTTGATTTTTGATATTTTGATTAATAATGTTAATGTGAATTCATAATTATATCGATATTAATGGTAGACCTTAAATTTTGATTATATTTAATTAAATTAATTAAATGTTATTATGAATTAAATAATTAAAAATAAAAAAAAAAAATTTTATAAAACTTTACAAATATATATTAAAAAAAATAAAATTGTTACACCATTTGCTTAAGACTCTTTGTACCAAATCAACAGAGCAGCTGTTCCCACTCTGCCATTTAGGAAAGATCTTTTTTTGAAAAATTGTACACTACACCATTCAAACAAGGAACTTGTTCTTTTTTTCTTTTTCTTTTTTGTAAATAACATATTTTCTTGTTTACATATTTTATTTATAAAAAGGGATAGAGCGAGATACTTTTATATATATACATTTAATATATATATATATATATATATATATATATATATATATATATATATATATATATATATATATATATATATAGATAATTTTATTAATTTTTTAAAATAATTATTTTAACTAGTTTAATTAGTGACCCAACCACAATGAATCAACCTGAACTCGGAGTTTAAAAATTATGATATATGCCGAATGCTCGTGTATTAAATATCAATATTTTATATAGCAATCGGGACGAAATTATGGAAAATAGAGGTTGCTTTTAAAGTATTATTAATTTAAAAGGAACATAGTCAAAAGTCAGAGTTGTAACAACGAAGAAGCAAATATTTTATTTTTAAAAAATTATCATGTATTTATAATATATTAGTTAATTGTATAAAAAATTAACAAAATTTATTAAAATAAATATTTAATAAAATTCCACTAAAAATTTTATTTTAATAAATTTCTATTTAAATATTAGTGCACCTAAAGATATTTAAAAAAAAAATCATATGTCACACACACAACTAAAATGACTTAGAGTTGAAATTATAATTTTTTTATCAACATAAATCATGAAAAATTCTAAATTTTAATTTTAAACAAATCCGGAAGTCACGCAGCTACCACTTTTGACCCAAATTAAAATATAAATTACAAATCTGACGTACTTCTCAGTCTAAAATGGAGAAAACCTAAGTAACAAGTCCGTCTCCTCCTACATGTCAAATTTTGAATTATTTAAAATTAAAAAGTTAGAAATACTTGTTTCTTTAATAATTTCAGCAACTTTTCTTTTGACTTCTAAATTATATTTTTTTTACGCAATTTCAACCCTTGTTTAAAGAAATTTTGAGTTCAACGTTGAATGCAAGGATATATAAATTCTTACAGTTTCCGTGTAAAGTCTTCCCTTACTGATTGCGATAGCAGTCATCAATCAAATCAAGTTAGTCTGCCAAATCAACGTAGACAATAAAATAGTATTATTTTAGAAGCTATGACTTTGAATAAAACTTTTTTTTAAATATTTTTGTTTTACTTTTTTTTTAAAAATAATTATTTAAAAATAATATTAATTTTTTAAAAAATAAAAAAATAAAAAATTTATTTAAATGTAAATTTAAAAAAAAATAATTAAAAATATAATAGTATAATTTATGTGATAATTAAAAATTAATTTTAACAAATTATTTAAAATTTTATCATTAATAAAAATAATTATTTTTATTTTTTAAAAAAATTTAAAAATAATTTTGTGTAAAAATAAAAAAAAATAACAATATTTCGTAAAAATTATTTTTTAAATTACACTTTTACAAAATAATTTTTTAAATTTTTTTATAAAAACAATATACCAATCAGAATTTTTTATTTTCATGGAACAGAAAACAAAAATTATTTTGAAAATATTTTTTAATAAAATATATAATAATTGAAATGTGTCTTTATTTTATATTTTTTATACATAATATTTTGTTACAAAAGTTTATTTATATTATGTATTATTTTATATTAAATCAATAATAACAGAATATTTAAATTAAACATTTTGAAAAAAATTGGAAGAATATGTTATTTGCAGGTAGAAGCTAATCGAATTATTTGGTTCACAAAAAATATAAATTGAATTAACTAAACGTTTGGTCCACAATTTCTTTTTCTAAATTTCAATTTAAAAAATTATAATTTTCATATTTGGTACAAATTTTAAAAAACTTATTCATAGAAAACTAAAATTTT
Source organism: Gleditsia sinensis (assembly GCA_037074535.1). Lineage (NCBI taxonomy): Eukaryota > Viridiplantae > Streptophyta > Magnoliopsida > Fabales > Fabaceae > Gleditsia > Gleditsia sinensis. The sequence continues at coordinate 17,744,280 of CM073466.1, read as the reverse complement.
TAGTAATAATTTTTTAATAAATTTCCTACAAAATTTTTTTCACGAGAAGGGAGAGAAATTTTAATTTTTCATGAGCATATAAATCTTTTTATAATATTAAAATATAATTATATTTTTTGTTAATGATATAATTATAATAATAAAAATTTAATCTCTCTCTTTACTCATACTCTTTTTCATCTCTTTTTTGATTATCCTTTCTTTCATTTTCTCTCTCATTCTCTTTGTTTAGTCTTATTTTTTTTCATAAAAATATGAAATATTTTTAAAAAATATATAAAAAAATTAAGTATAACTAAACAAAAAAAGAAGAAGAAGATTATCAAAAAATGTTATTTAAATATTTTCAATAATCTTAAAAGTCAATTAAATATATTCTATATATTTTTAAAAATTATAATTTTCATTAATTATATTTTTTAAAAAATATAATTTTTAAAAGTAAAAAACTCTATCATTTACCAAACGTCTAATAAAGATTTTTTTGTCAATTAGGTGGCTGGGCACGACAAAATCAAGTAATTTATAGATTTATAAATGAGGCAATTAGTGATTAGTAGTACTATCTCAAAGTGAAAGTTTTCTCCTCAACTTTGATAATTAAGTTAGCTAGTTATTGGATAAATTCTAAAAATGTTAAGAGTTCTAGATCAATGAATTTCCTAAGGGCATTTACGTTATTTTCTAGGTTAGTTGATGACATTTGATATATGACTGAAACAATTTGCTCGGGTTGTCACTGTGAAGAGTTATGGAATAATTTTGCTTGTGTTTCAATAGCTAGGCGAGTCTGAATGGTGGGCATACATTTAGACTGGTCTAATTCAATCAACCATATATATGCATACTTCTATTAGATTGGTTTAGGTTTAATTTTTGGACCAAGTCATTGAGCTCAATCGCCCAATTGATTATCGAGTAATAATTGAAAAAATAGAAAGATAGAAATTTTGAGGTTTGGTCTTGCTGCTATGTTATTTTTGAAAATTGCACCATATAATTTGTTTTCTCATTTTACCTTAATAATGGCAATGAAGAACATATTAGAATTTGTTGCAAGTAACATATTAGAATTTGGGTTCGTAAAATGAGAACAAAATTAGACCCACCCCCAGGACTAGCATAGTCATTAGGAGGATGTCTAGAAGGCCCACACAACAAACTTCGGCTTATTCTACTTAAGAGGCCCAGCCTTATTGTCACATAATAGCCTACAAAACTAGTAAACTACTGCCAGTTCCCTTAAATTAAGAACTACGGCACCTATACACTGCAAGTAACGAGCTTGTAATCGAATGAATACCTCTCCGATAGGACAACTGCCTGACCTCGCCTATAAATGATCACCACTGGTCTAGAGAAAGACAAGATGATTGAAGTCCCAAAAACTCAATTATGATTTTGGCACTGTATGTGGGAAACGAAGGTTTTTCTTTGAGTGTTGAATAACTTGAGATCATAAAGAGTTACCCAAAGTGCAACGGCAGCTAAGGACCCCATGGAAATTTTACCAGAAGAATAATAGGAGAATACAAAGCTACATTAGAAGTTTCATGACGAGCCATTTGTGCTAGGAAGAGACCTTAGGCAAGTACAACAAGGGTAAATAATTTAGCAGCCGAATTTAGAAGGCAGAATTCCATTCAGGATAATGACCTGCTGCTGATCTGATCATCTTCATCAAGTCCTACTAGCAGAAATCTAACAACTCAATAGATGAATAAGGATGATGGAGGAAAGATTTCATGTCGACGTACTTTCCCACCATACAACAGGTTATACCCACTATACTACTCGCCTTCGTACCCTTCAAATTGAATAATTAATATGATGGCTCCATATTCCCCCAAGAGCGCTTAGATGTCTACATCTCCGCCATGATGCTAACCAAGGCCATTGATTCAATACTTTGTCAAGCCTTTCCCTCTACCTTAAAGAAAAATGCAATGAAATGGTTCACTGATCTTCCCAAGCACAACATATACAATTTCAAAGACTTTTTGGTGCATTTTTCACTCACTTTGCGAAGTAGAAATATACCAAAGGCCACTTCCAGTTTGGTTAATTTCAAACAAAGTGAGAATAAAACATTGAAAGAGTATTCGGCTTGGTTCACTGTTGTTTCTTTAGATATGGAATGCAAGATAAGTCATCTAAAAACAAAAAATCACCACTGAGTCACTGGTAACTTCCGACTTATTCACCACTCAATAAATCCAGAGCTGAGATACTTAAAGAAATTTACAATACCCAACTCCTCATATTCCCCCAACCTAGGGAAAAGAAGGGGCCAATAGACTAGGCCCACTATTATCGCTTCCATTGAGATTATGGACATGCTGTGGATGATTTTGTGACATCGAAAGATAAGATAGAAACCAGATTCGACGAGGTTACTTCAGTTTGTATATCTAGCAGGGATGGAACCAATACACAAGTATTAGACGATCGAACCAAAATAATCACGACAAATCTGAAGAAAATCATTCACCTAGAGACAATTGTATAGACCGAGAGAACAAAAAAAAAAAAAAAAGAGGACAGGTTGCAAGTGTTATCAATATGATATCTGGTGTTGTTACAGAAGAAGGGAGTTCCTCCTAAAGGAGAAAGTAGATTGAATGAGCTGTCCTGAAGCTCAACTACATGCCTCAGAAGAAAATCTGAATGGAAGAAAGATTTCTCCCTATCACCTTCATAGATGATGATTTTCAAGGCACTAACCCTGAGCATAATGATACAATATTAATCGAAGAATATTAGTAGATCAAGGCAGTTTCATTGATGTGCTTTTTTATGAAACCTTCCATATGCTCGATCTCTTAAACACTATCCTGCGACCGTTTGTAGGAACTTTGATTTGTTTTACAGGTACTTTGGTACTGGTCGAAAGTGTTGCATGGCTACACCTCCCTTTGGGAGAACCTTCAGGATAAAAATTGTAGACATCACTTTTGTGGTCATCGCAGTCCAGACCACATATAATGATATCCTTGGGAAACCTTCTTTAAATAAATCGAGGCAGTTGTGTCTAATGTACACCTTGTTATGAAGTTTTTTTTTATGAAAAATGGGGTTATTCAAGTAAGAACAGAAGAAAAAATTGCAAGAAGTTTACGCCATTAGCTTGAGGAAATTGTCATGAGGGGTCGACTAGACTCGTTTATTGGAAAGTACTTAAAAGATATATGTGGAAAAAGAGGAATTGCCTATAACCTTTGCTAGTCACCAACCAGTTGTACTTAACACAACTTCTTGAATTATGAGATAAGATACCTAGGCAGGGACTAAAATCAGAAAAAAAAAGGTATGTGGGATCAAAATATACAGGGTAAAATATGATCGAGAGGTTAGCTAGGTTCAGAACCAAAATCCATGACGAGCTCAAAAGCAGCTAACAACCCTTTTGTACCGTAATCACAATGTCTTCATATGGACATTAGCCAACATGTCTAGGATTAATTTGAACTTTTTCTGCCAAAGTTTTTCTCTAGACAACTGACGAAGCGTATATTAATTTGGAAAGACGTCGATATGAAGCTTTTTGTGAATCAAGGCTGTTTAGAATTTTTGTTTATTTTTAGTAGTTTCTAGTTGGGATTAGGAGTTTTTTTTATTTTATTGTATTTTATTTTCTTATTTTAATGTTTTTTTCTGTGATGAGAAATCCTTATTATTTTATTAAGCTTCATTATCAATGAATCGAGACGTTGGCCTTATCTTTAGTGACTTCTACTAGAACACTTTGATCATATTACTAGCAATATGACATCTTTATGCGAACATATCGATCCCTAGATCAAGTACTATAAAAACATGACGTGGGGAAGAATGGTAGCCAATTCGGTGGAGCTCTCAAAGTTCGCTTTGCATTACGAACCTAGAAGAGCTATTAAAGCTTAGGTTCTCGCAGACTTTATTGCAGAGATGACCAAGTCAACTGACCAAAACACAAGGAGCGAAGAGGATGAGAGGTGATCAGTGTGGACATTGTATGTTAACGAATAGTTTAATTGAAAAGGGGGAGAAGCTAGACTAATTGTTGATTAAGGCTAGATGGAGATATAGTTGAATAGGCGTTCAAGCTTAAATTCAAATCTTTTAATAATAAGTCAGAATTTGAGTTTATCATTGTGGTTTGAATCTAACTTTTAAGTTAGGAAGGCTCAAAAAATAAAAATATACAATGACTCACAACTAGTCGTTATCCAGTTAGAGGGAGCTTATGAAGAAAGTTGGCAGACAATCTGCATGGTATTTTCTCGATGATGGAGTCATGTACAAAAGAGGATTTTCCATGCCTAGCCTATGATGCATGACCCCTAGCAAGGCTGTATATATACTGAAAGAAATTTGTGAAGGAATACGTAGAAATCATGGTGGTGCTCACTAGATAACCGGAAAAGCTACTTGGTTGGAATACTACTGGCCAACCATACTTGGAGACACTGGGCAATTAGTAAAATATTGTCATGTATGTCAAAGACACTCTAATTGGAATCATCAACCCTTTACCAAAATGTTCTCTACTATCACCTTGGACTTTTAATGTCTGGGAGATTGATATATTAGGCCCACTGCTACAAGCCATCAAGTAGTAAAAAATACCTAATAGTTTCTATCAATTACTTTACCAAGTGGATAGAGGCCAAGCCTCTAACATCAATAACCACCAATAGAACTAAAAAAGTTTGTTTGGGATTCCATGGTTTACAAGTTTAGCCTACCGCATGCTCAGGTCACTAATAATGGCACCCAATTCATCAGTAAAGGCTTCAAAAGTTTTTGCCATGATCTTTATAATTCATCTTAAGACAACTTCTATAGAGCATCCGGCCACCAATGGACAAACAGAGCTAGCCAATCCGATAATCCTCAAAGGACTGAAATGAAGGCTATAGAAAGTGAAGGGAAGATGGATGAAATATCTGCTTTTAGTTCCTTGAACATACCAGACGATTGTACAAGCATTTATAAGAAAAATGACATTCAATCTAACATAGACATGAAGCTTTATTGCTTGTCGAGAATGGGAATCCATCATATCAAGTGGATGTGAGTTGTTGCATATGGCTTGTGGTCCAAAACATTCGCCATATGAGTTGGGTCATTGCCAACATTCATATGAACGTTGACAACACTCAGCAAAACGTGATTGGATCCTGCATCCAATAGCTCTTTGATGGGAAAATACATTGAATTTTTTTTTTATAAATTGAAGGGGATCCCTGGGCTTGAGCTTGCTCAATCGTGAGAATCAATATATACACCATCACATATATTGAAAATTAGCTCAGAAGAATTTACTTTGCTACAGATCTCATTCCCAAGAATAGCAATGGCAGAAGGTTAGATTTTGAACTTTTCTTATTCCGTATTTGATCTAAATATGTTGTTTAATTTAAGAAACACGTTTAGATTATTATTGAGTAACTAGTTGGTATCAGAGTCTTTTTTTTTTTCCTTTGTCTTGCTATTCTTAAGCTTCATATTTTTTTACAATAGGAAAATTTTCTGGTTGAAGCTTAAGGATGATGCTACAATGCCTTCGTATTTTAAGAAAAATGTTTATTGAGCTGCGTAAATGCAGACTAGAAACTAGGGCCTTGAGGAGGCTAGTGTCATAGCCATAGTGTTTTAACTATAAAGATATGGATCGGATATATATAAAACCAATTTTTCATAGAAAATTCATATCTTGAGCATTTATTTTAATATTTTTGATTTTTTTGTTCAAATTTCAGACCATGACGCGCGTGCGCGCTCACACACACACACACACACACACACACACACACACACACACACATATATATATATATATATATATATATACTCATTTTGTGCATGAATACTTTATATTAATTCATGATGAACTTATTTTATCCATAGAATTATATTAAGAGCATAATATTCGTATTTCAAAATTATATAGTTTTTGTGACAATATTATTTACATATGATAACATATAATTTATTTTCAAAATTTGATATATTATGTAATTTAAGATTATTCTCATGAAAATTAGCTTTATAAAATTTAACGTCTAGTGATTTATATAATTTTAATTGATTAAAAATTAGCCGCAACATCTTTAATTGATTAAAATTATGTATTAAGTTGGGTTTAAGATCACATAAGGATTTAGACATTAATTGTGATTAATTATACTTAATATAATAAATTTTATCCCATAGGAACTTTTATTATATTTATATAATTAATTAGGATGAAATATCAAATTATTTTAATAATTTATCCACATAAATTATGAATTAGTATATAATTTGATAATTTCATCATAAAGTTATAGGTGAATCTAATTGAATTAGAACTTTAGCTCACAAGCAAGTTTTATGTCACTAGATTCGTAATTTGGAACATGTTTTGCATTAGTAAAACATAATTTGTGATTTAAAGTTGCCTTAATTATTGATCATGTACATACCTTTATGCAACTTTTCTAATAGTTAATTTCTCTTATTTCCAAGTTTTCAAACTAAATGGTGATAACTATAAAATTTGGAACCAGAAAATTCTCCTCCAATTAGGATGTATGGACTTTGACTATGCAATTAGAAAAGATGAACCACCAATGATTACAAGTACTAGTAGCCAAGCAAATATTTCTCTTTATGAATATTGGGAGCAATCTAATCACCTTAATATTGTGTATATTAAAACCAAGATATCTGCTAGTATTTGGGGATCAATAGGAGAACGCACAAACATTTAAAACTCGTGAAAAGCCATTCATGGGCTGTCCAAATCTTTATATAAGGCTTTAGCAAGCACTCTAATTACAAGGTTATCATCAATGAAGCTCATTTGGATAAGGAGTGTATGAAAGCACATCATGTAGATTAAGGATATTACAACTACACGTTAGATTCTTTTCTTGTGCATTACATTTTGAATTTTCTACAAAGTCAATATGGGCCATTCAAAATCTCTAATAATACATACAAAGAAAAGGGATCTATAAATAAACTACTAACCATGTGTGTTCAAGAGGAAGGAAGGCTTCTAGTTGAAATGAGTGAGAATGTGTACATGGTGACACAAAGAAAAAGTTAGGGCAAGCCCAAAACAAAGGGAAAAGGGCAAAATGCCTATTCAAGCCAATATCATGAAGAAGTCTAAGTGTTTTTTCTGTAAGAAAAAGGGACACATATAGAAAAATTACATCAAGTTCAAGGCTGGACTTGAAAAGAAAAGTAACTCAATCTCTTACTTTTGTTATGAATTCGATATGGTAGATGTAAGTAGTAATACTTGGTGGATTGATTTTAGTTCAAATAATCCATATCTCTAATATCTTGCAGGACTTTCTAAACTAAAGGAAGATGATGGGCAATAAGGAAAACATCTATTCAGAAAACAAGATGGCCTCACATGCACTACAAGAAATTTGGTTTTTTGTGGTGACTTAAGTTGCCATCGAAAGTTACAAAGTCGCCATTGAAACTATTTAGTGGCAACTTTTCGCCACCACAAAGTCATTGCCTTTATAACCGTTACTATTGGGTTTCTGTGGTGACTTAATAAAGTCTCCACAAAAAGTAACATTTTCAATGATGACTTTCTTAAGCACCATAGAAAATAACTTTTTAGTGGTGATATAAGTCTCTACTGAAAGAAAAAAATTGATACCAAAACAAAAAAAAAGTCGTCACTAAAAATTAGTAATTGTGACGACTTCTTAGAGTTGCTGTTGAAGATGAACTATTTGGTGACGACTTAAGTCGCCACTAAAATTAGTTTTTAATGGCGACCAAAGTCACCACAAAAACAATTTTTAGTGACAACTTTTTTGAGTCGCCATTGAATATTCCATCTCAGAAGTGGCAACGAAAAGTGGTGACTTTTGTCGCTACTAAAAGAGCTTTCCACTAGATACTTAATTTCTGGTGGTGACATATGTCCCCACTAAAACCTCTTTTTAGTGATGACTCAATGTAGTTGCCTGAATACTTATTTTTTAATTACCCCCGTCTGACTTATATGTTATGTTTATTATGGTGACTGAGATTAGTTTCCACTACAAGTACCATTTAGTGGTGATGTTAGTCGCCACTAAATCTATTTTTTGTGGTGACTTTATTAGATTGCTCCTGAATCATTTGTCATACTTTGTTGTTGGATTTCACATTTAGTGGCGACTTCCTGTGGCCACTAAAACCTTTTTCTAATTTTTTATTATTTAAATTTGTACTATTTTCTATAATAAAAACCTGATAGTATATAATTTTTTTTAAATTTACACTTGCACTATTTTATGTAATAAAAACTTGAGAGCATGTAATGAAATCAAAAGAAATGTAGAAATTAATAAAAAAAATTTCATTAAGATAGATACAAACAAGATCAAGCATCATTGTCATCTGTACAAATAAGAAAGATCTTTTTATACAAAATAAAGCGAGTATAGATACACCTTGAGTTACATAAAGAGCACAAAACAAGGCAATTCTCATACTTGCAAGGAATATGGATATAACATAGATACAAACAAGATCAAACATCATTTAAATGCAATTTGGTAATAGGCACGCAGCGCATGCAAGTTTTGTGAAAGTAAAACAAGAGACTAAATTTAATACAAATTTCATATATACAATGCATTTACAAAAATGAGGGTATATATTATATTCCTTCTCTTCACCAATGACACAACATTGAGTAATCTTATTTGACAACATTTTGTTCCAGATGAAATATATTGCAATAGCAGAATGCCTTTCTATTAAAGCAGCATCTCTATAGTATTATATACAAATCAGTTACTATTGGTGTAGTTCTCAATATCTTCTGGGACATGATAAATTAAGAGAAAAAATGTGTTATGAATTTTCTTTAGGAACCTGCATCACAAGATGGATAGTAGACCCATACTTTGCTCCATTTTTTCTACACCTATCAATACCTTAGTTTGTGTAGAGAAGATATAATTTGAATTAAATAATAAATTTGACTGCAAATAAGTTATTAAACTTATTTCTTCCAAGTTCCAATTAAAAAAATCAATGCAATAAGCAATACACAAGCTCTAGATAAAGCAAGTAGCCAAACAAGAAGGAAAAGAAGCTATAAATGAAGAGAAAGCCATCGACAGTTGAAACTTAAGCATATACTTGTGGAAAGAGAAATATAAATAGTGCAATGCGTAAGATTCAATAGTAGTTTTAAGCTTCTAGCATAAAAAAAATATCATTATTTCAATAGGTCCAACAACCCTAGAATCACTGATCAGTCTAGAAAATCAATGCAAATAATTCTACCATTACAAAGAAAGAACAATTCCATTAATTGTTTTAGTAATTATTGAATGACTTACAGCTACCACATTTATTGATTCACACAATATACCACTTTCCTAAACGCAATGAAACCCTATCTTGGCATTTGCTTCTCAACAGGTGTCAATAATACATGAGACCTCATCTGCTAAATAAAATCAAACATAATTCAAGAGGCAAGTTAATTGATGTCTCAAGCCAACAACTCTAGTCTACTTTGAATTATTCCTGTTCATCTATAACCAAAACAACATTCGGATAACAAGTGAATACCAAAAGAGTGTGTGTGTATTGATTGAATAAATATTATAATTAATATAATTTTAATAAAAAGACATAAGTTGTCATACCTCCATTTAAGAGAACGTGATTGTCACGAGTAGTAGATAAATTTAACATTATTGTATTGCATACTTGCTTCAAGTATATTACATATTAGGATTAATACCATATATTTACAAGTTCTCCAATATAACCAAATATACAAGTCAAGTCTTTATACACATATTACAATAGAAATATAGACCCTGCCTGTGGCGTTCAGAGCATATTTTAGAATACAAGTACAAAATAATTTAAACACTGTGAGCCTTATAAGCAACGTAAACTCATCCAGATAGTATGACCCTAAGTAGATAACGTAGTTGTAGGACCAAACTTTGTATCCTTATTTGAAAAAAATGTAAGTATCGTGTAATGAGTTTGACAACTCAGTGAACAGATAATACCTCCTATGACCTCTTAGGTAAAAATATGGATGTACTCATATTTTAAAATTTGTAACATAGAAAATACAGTTCGGAAGTACATCCATATGGGACTCGCATTTCAAATATTCTCAAATGAAAAGATATTTAGATATTCAAAATCATATGTAATACGGTGTGATCATTATTCAAATATTATTATGCATCCAAATATTTCTCATGAAAATATTAGGAGGATCCCATATCAGAGTTCTAGCCCTTTCGTATTTTGGTGGTGTAAAATTTGCCTATACTTAGCATCTCAGCTAAGGTTTATCCTACCATCATTCAAGAGGACACGCAAAGAGACTCTAATATAGACAATTTTCCAAGTACACAGCAAGGAAGGACAAATTACATATCATATAGTTGGCATCTCGCCTATATAAGAGACATCCCGCTCTCCTTCACATATCATATCTTGTGTGTTGACCATCATATGAAGCTAACACCACCCCTGCTAGCTGAGGTATCAAGATGTACTAGGGCTAACATCACCTGCTGTTAGCAAATAGTATTTTCAATATGATTTCTCCACAGAAATTATCATTTACACATATCATATCATTCAAAACAGAGGTTTCAGTATAAATTTAGAATTTCCCATCTCAGTACATTTTCTCTGTCAGAAACTTTCTAATCAGAATAATCACATATATATGCCCGTTTCCAAGGCATTCTTATAGCTTTACATATCAATGTCACATGGACAATATATTTCCTTTACCATATAATGAGAAAAATATTTAAAATCACATATTCAATGAGTTTAAATATCTATTTTCAAAACTATACTCTTATTGAACTATATACCATATTGTAAACAATTTAGATAATTTAACCCATTTCAGATACATATAAAAGTATAAAAAACTTGTAAACATAGTCAATTATCTATTAAAAGTTCAAGAAGAGTATAGGGTAAGTTTATCTACTTACAAAGTTAGGGTTCCAAGTTGGAAAACCCCAAAATCTATGTTTTCAGTCCAAATCTGACCAAATAGACCCCAAAAAAGAGTCCGGAGGGTCCAGAAACCTAGAAAATAACTCCGGATCGATTCACAGAAGTCGGCCTCCGGGAGTTCGGTCAACGCATCAGGGTAGTTTAGCCACGCGCCGTTGTAGGGCTATGCGTGGGCTTCATGCGCTGAAGAAGAACAATCGTGTGGGGATGTGTAAGAGATGACCTTGACCTAAAATTTGAGATCTTTAGGTAATTTTTTCCTCTATTTTTTGGCAAATTTTCCCGAAACTAATCGGATGGATTCGTAAAACTCTTCGTTTTGAATCCATTGGTGGTGGTGGTGTCGAATTCTGAGTTCTAAAAGTGCTAGAATTATGTAGAGAAATTTTGGGGTTTCGAGAGAGAAAAATTAGGGAGAAAGAGAGAAATCTGGATTTTTCCAGCTCCTTGTGTGGTAGAGGCTCTAAAATATCATGGGGGACCATTATGTAAAAATTCAATTATTAAGAGAGGTCCTTGCAAATTTTTATTATTTACATTTTGACTCATAAACCTTTAGGAAATTGTATTTTGGCCCCGAAACATAAATCCTCATATTATCTTTATAATTCTTCAACCCATGTGATAAATAAACATATTTTCAATGGTACTTATCTCCATTTTCATAATCCTCACTTTTATTCAAAATTTTCTTTAATTTAGGAATTTCATTTATTTAGGATTTTTTTTATTTTAAGGCTATTACATTCTTCCCCCCTTAACGAAATTCGGTCACCAAATTTCATCTCCATATTTACAATAAAAAAAACTAACCTCATAATTCAAAAAGATGTGGATATCTAGCGCGCATATCATCCTCTCTTTCCTAAGTAGCTTCTTCAAAAAAGTGATTTTGCCATATCACTTTCACTGTAGGTATTTCTTTTGAATGCAATTTTTTTACTTGTTTGTCCACTATCGCTACTGGTTATTTCTCATAAGTTAAGTCTTCCCGTAACTGAATATGTGGGCACTGTATAACATGTATAAGGTCCTGTAAGTACTTCCTAGCATAGACACATGAAAGACTGGATGAACATTACCCAATTTAGATGGAAAAGCCAAATGATAAACTATTGGGCCGATACTATCAAGAATTTCAAATGGTCCTATCTATCGTAGATTTAACTTCCCTTTCTTCTCAAATCTTACTACTCCTTTCATAGGAGATATCTTCAAGAAGACATGTTCACCTATGGCAAATTCCAATGGTCAACGTTTATTATCAACATAAGCTTTCTGTCTACTCTGAGTTGTTAATAACCTTTCCTTAATTAAATTTACCTTATCAAGTGCATCTTGTACCAAATCAGGCTCTAAAATCTTAACTTCGCCCATCTCAAACCATCCAATCGGAGAACGACAACGTTTACCATATAACACTTCAAAAAGGGCTATTTGTATACTGGCTTGGTAGTTATTGTTATAAAAAAATTCTACGAGGGGAAAGAATCTTTTCTAATTACCTTGAAAATCTAACACACATACTCGAAGCATGTCTTCCAATATTTAGATGATTCGCTCAGACTGTCCATCTATTTGAGGATGGTAAGCAATACTAAGATTTAACTTCGTGCCCAAAAATTCTTAGAAGGCTCTCCAAAAATAAGCTGTGAACTATGGTCCTCGATCAGAAATAATTGATATTGGCACTCTATGAAATCTCATTATTTCATTCAAATATAAATTTGCATACTAAGCTACATTGTATGTAGTTTTTACTGGTAGAAAATGTGTTAATTTAGTCAACCAATCATTAATTACCGATATTAAATCATACCATTTTGGTGTCTCTGGTAGTCCTGTAACAAAATTCATAGTTATTCTTTCCCATTTTCACTCAGGTATCTCTATCTGCTGATATAATCCTGCAGGTCTTTGATGTTCTGGTTTTACCTACTGACAAGTTAAGCATCGAGAGACATAGTCAACTATATCTTTCTTCATATTGTCCCACCAATAAATTTCTTTTAGATTTTAGTATATTTTTGTTACCCTAAAATGAATAGTATATATAGATTTATGGACTTCCTCTAAAATCTCCTTCTTAAGTTCTTCTTTATTAGGTACACACAATCACTTGTCTAATCTCAAAATTCCTTCAGAGTCTACAGTAAATTCAATATCGCTGCCATTTTTCACCTCTTCAATTTTCTTGCATAAATAATCATCCTCTTCTTGTGCCTTTTTCACCTGCTCAATTAAAGACAATTGAAATGGGCCAATAGTATCTCAAACTCCTTTACTTCCAATACTACCCCACGACTTTCCAACTTATGCATTTCTTTAACCAACGGCTTCCTTATCACTGTGATATGAGTCAAACTACTCATAGACTTCCTACTTAATGCATTAGCCACTACATTGGCCTTACCTGGATGGTATAGTATTGTGCAATTATAATCTTTAAGTAATTTCATCCATCGTCTTTGTCTCAAATTAAGATCTTTTTGTTGAAAAATGTATTTGAGGCTTTTATGATATGTATAGATTTTGCATGTTTTACCATACAAATAATGCCTCCAGATTTTGAGAACAAAAACTACTGCTGCCATTTTCAAGTCATGTGTTGGATAATTTTGTTCATGTGGCTTAAGCTATTTGGATACATATGCAATGACTTGACCATGTTGCATCAATACACACCCTAATCCAATTCTTGATGCATCACAATATACCGTGTATCCTCCAATACTTGAAGGGATAGATAGTATTGGTGCTGTAGTCAAACATTCATTGAGTTTTTGGAAACTTCTTTCACATTCATTTGACCAGTCAAACTTTATTCCTTTCCTTGTCAACCTCATCAAATGAGCAGTTATTTTTGAAAAATCTTTAACAAATTGGCGATAATAGCCTGCTAAACCAGGAAAATTATGGATCTCTGTAATTGTGGTAGGGCGTGGCCATTGCTGCACCGCTTCTACCTTTTTAAGATCAACTTAAATACCATCCTTGGTAACTATATGCCCTAGGAAAGTAATACTACTAAGTCAAAATTCATATTTTAAAAACTTAGCATACAGCTGGTATTCTCTTAGGGTTTGCAAAGCTATTTTTAAATATTGCTCATGCTCCTCTGAACTTCTTAAATATACCAGGATATCATCTATGAACACAATAATAAACTGATCCAAGAAATGTGTAAATACTCTATTCATCAAATCTATGAATGCAGCTGGGGCATTTATTAAACCAAATGGCATCACTAAGAATTTATAGTGTCCATATCGAGTCCTGAAAGCAGTTTTTAGAATGTCCTCCTTCCTTATTCTCAATTGATGATACCAAAATCTCAAATCAATTTTTAAAAAACATAGGGCACCCTGTAGTTGGTCAAATAAATCATCTATACGGGGTAATGGATATTTATTATGTATTGTCACCTTATTCAGCTGTTTATAATCAATACACAGTCGTAGCAATCCATCTTTCTTTTTCACAAATAAGACTAGAGCACCCCAAGGAGAAGTGCTAGGGCATATAAATCCCTTGTCTAACAAGTCTTGTAACTAGTTTTTCAATTCCTTGAACTCAGTCGATGCCATTCTATATTGGGGTATAGACACTGGTTGAATTTCAAGAAGTAAATCAATACCGAACTCAATTTCTCGTTATGGGGGTAACCCTGGCAACTCCTCAGAAAACACATCAGAAAATTTTCTAACTACTAAAACCTGCTCTACATTGTTGTACTTCATATCAACATCTTTGACCACTGTTAAATAACCTTGACATCCTTTTTGTAGTAGCTTATAAGCTGTTAGAGCAGAGATTAAATTACTGGATACTTCACTACGATCTCTTTGTATCAAGAAGGAAGATTCTCTGAAAATATTAAACTTAAACACCTTAAGGTGACAATCTAGAATGGTATGGCATGATGACAACCAATCCATTCCCAGCATTACATCAAAGTCTACAATATCTAAAATTATCAAATCTACATGAGTCTCCTTATCTTCTATCGAAATTTCACACGATTTATACACATCATTTATCAATAAGTATTCTCCCTTTGGAGTAGCAATCATAAAATAACAATGTAAACTAATAGGATCTTTATTCAATTTCTTAGCAAAGCAGGGTGATATAAAAGAATGAGTAGAATTAAGATTGAACAGTACATATGCTCTATGGGAACATATTGATAATGATTGAATAAGTGAAAAAATGTCACAAAACACGGCCATGCCGTGTTCTGGGTTGCTTTAGCACGGGTAGGCCGTGTTCGGGACTATTTTTAAGCATGTTTGAAGTATTTTTCAAGCATGACCGTGTCTTGAACATGGCTAGGCCGTGTTGGGTGCTGGATTATCATACTTTTCACTATTTTATGCCTAAAAATAATCTTGTTTGTTGTAATATTTTTAGGAAATATATATTCAAGAAAAATACTTTTAAAATGATGATTTTGGTATCACAAATTACTCTTTTTCTTTATTTGATTTAAAATGAATTATATTGAATATTGGTATGTGATGAATGATTATTAATCATTTGGTATAAAAATGATGCATCATATTATGAAAGTAATTAAATGGCAAGTGTAAAGCTCATGACGAGTTGCTTGATAGTTATATATTGTATTTGATGAATATGAATGTATATATATACATTTATATATATGGATGAATATCGACGGGTTGTTTGACTTGAGACGGTACCGAGTAGGGGACGCCCTATTAGCCTGAGTGAGCCAAGGGATGGCCGCTCCAACCGGGTGTCAGTGGTAATGTGAGGGGCAGGAGGGTGATGTACTCATATTTCCTGATAACTTATTGTGACTGTAGTCGATCGGTCACTATACATATAGCAAATGAGTAAATTAAAAGTCGTGATAGGGCTGAGCATTATAAAAAAAATTGGACTTCCAGTGCATGTGTAGTATGATAGTTATGCATAAACAAAAATTATGATTTTATCTCAAAATTTTGATATTTCTCTGTAGCTTATACAACTGAACATAACTCGTATTTTCTCATCATATTATTGTGATGTTATATTCAGATAAAAAGAAATGAGATGCAACACAAAATGGCGTTATTGATGGAGATCTAAATGTCAGCACCACCTCCTCACCCTTTTTATTTCAAGGGTGAAGTGCTATATAAAGACTCTTATTTATGTATTGAAATGTTGTATTGTATAAATATAACATGTGTGAGGTTTGTAATATATATGCAAACATGTATATTGTGTTTTGAAATGTTGTATTGTATAATTATAACATGTATGAGGTTTGTAATAAATATGTATATATATATATATATATATATATATATATATATATATATATATATATATATATTGTGTTTATACATATGACGTATTTTAACATGCGTAATGTGAAAAAAAAACTGGACGTTACAAAGTTGGTATCAGAGCAGTCGATCTTAGGTGACCATGGGGTGGGTGGTCACTTAGATTGACTTAGAGGAGTCTTGAATAGTTATGTGGAAACGTTATGTAAGGTAGCAGATAAATTCAATAGGAAAGTACTAGTATTTCTTATTTATAATCTTGTGTAGTGTGATAACTACTGTAAAATTTTGAACTGCTGTTGAGTTTGATCACCTCAATAGTGACTAATATTTTGCTTTACTAATACAGTGAGTTATGGCACCACCAAGAAGGAATTTGTCAGGCAGCGCAGATACTACTTTAAATAACATAGCTACAGCTATTCAAGCTCAGGCAACTGCTACGAATAAGATTCTGTAGAACCTTCAGAATATTAATAATAATGACGAGGTTAGGGGAAATGAAAGAAACCGAAATGAAAATAGAACTGGAAATGGTAATGGATGGTCTGAATTTATGGGAATGCGACCTCCGTCTTTTGTGGGTGCATATGACCTAATAATTGCTGAGAGATGGCTGATGGAACTCGAGAAGATTTTTGAAGTTCTAAATTGTTATGATGAGTAGAAGGTCAATTTTAAGACATATATGCTGAAGGAAGAAGCTGAATACTGGTAGCCAAAGAGTTATTGGTACATCAAGACAGGAAAATTACATGACACTTGTTTCGAGAGACTTTTCTAAACAAATATTTTTCCATTAATGTGAGAGCTGAGAAAGAGATTGAGTTTCTTCAGCTTAGATAGAGAAATGGGACCATTGAGCACTATATTACCAAATTTGAAGAATTGTCTAAGTTCTCAAGTACTTTTAAGAATAATCCAGATGAAACTTGGAAGGCAGTGAAGTTTGAATCAGGACTGAACCCAGAGCTTAGAAATGCTGTGATGGCTTAAAAGATTCGGGAATATACCCTGTTGGTAAATAAATGTCAGATGCTGGCAACAAGTCTAAAAGCAGTCGAGGATGAAAAGGAGAGGCAGACTCAGTGGAAGCGGAAGAGAGAGTTCCCAGTTATGGATAGAAATACCAGAGGGAAGAATATCATGAGAGATAAACAACCAACAACTGTGGAACCCAGACATTTTCTGAAAAATCCGGTAATGGGTCAGTGTGGAAAATGTGGGAAATTCCATGGGAATAAACCATGTTATTTTGATTCAGTCACTTGCTACCAATGTGGATAGAAGGGGCACATGGCACGATATTGTCTACTAGGAAATGAGAAAAGTATTGCATGAACTCAACAAACGACAGGAAGAGTTTTTACCTTGAGCAGTGCTGAAGCAAAGACAACTCTTAATTTGATGCAAAGTACGTGCTGTATTAATAATCTGCCTCTGATTGTATTGTTTGATTCTGGTGCAAGTCATTCTTTCATAGCAATAGAATGTGTGGAGAAGTTACAACACTCTATTGTGGAGTTACCATACAAGTTAGCGGTGGTGACACCTACAGGAGGAAAAATAATTATCTCCTCAGTGTGTTTGAAATGTCCTATTGTATTGAATGACAGATCCTTTATAGTAGATCTGATCTGTCTACCTCTGGACGGTATAGATTTCATCTTGGGTATGGATTGGTTAAGTCAGAATTGAGTCCTACTGAATTGTTGCAATAAGACTTTTGAGTTTCTCTCGGACCCACCAGAGGACCAAAAGTATAACATTATTAGTGCTCATCGTCTCTATAAGGAGATGAGAGATGCAGATATGAGATGTGTTTTCCTGTATACCATCAACCCGAGTATGAAACAGGAATTGCTTGAGATTCCAATAGTCCGTGAATTTTCAGAGGTTTTTCCCTCTGAGATTTCTGAAACTCCGCCGAAGAGAGAAGTGGAATTTTCCATTGATCTAGCACCAGAGGCGAGGCCTATTTCTATCACTCCCTATAGAATGTCTCTTGTGGAACTACAAGAGCTAAAGAGGCAGATCGAAGAGCTGTTAGAAAAGAATTTTATCAGACCTAGCGTATCACCTTGGGGAGCGCCTGTATTGTTTGTAAAGAAGAAAGATGGCAGTTTGAGATTGTGTATTGATTACAGGCAATTGAATAAGGCAACTATTAAGAATAAGTATCCGTTGCCTAGAATAAACGATCTATTAGATCAATTAAAGGGAGCTACTATTTTCTCTAAGATAGACTTGAGGTCAAGATATCAACAGATCAGAGTTAAAGAAGAATACATTCCAAAAACAGCTTTCAGAACTCGGTATAGACACTACGAATTTTTAGTCATGCCTTTTGGGGTCACAAATACCCCTGCAGTCTTTATGGACTATATGAATAGCATTTTTAGACCCTACTTGGATCAATTCGTAGTAGTGCTCATAGATGATATTTTAATCTACTCTAAGAGTGAGGAAGAACACAACCAGCATCTTCGATTAGTACTTCAGGTTTTGAAGGAAAATAAACTTTTCGCTAAGTTGGTAAAATGTGAATTTTGGCTGGAAGAAGTGAAGTTTTTGGGTCACGTAATTTCTAAAGATGGTGTGTCGGTGGATCCCAGTAAAACTGAAGCAGTGCTGAAATGGGAGAGACCAAAAACTATGACTGAAATTAGAAGTTTCTTGGGTTTAGCAGGATATTATAGATGGTTTATACAGGGATTCTCTCAAATAGCTTTGCCTTTGACTCGATTGACTAGAAAAGGAAGTCTCTTTAATTGGACTGAAGAATGCGAGAATAGTTTCCAAGAGCTTAAAGTCAAATTGACTTCTTCACCTGTTCTAGTTGTTCCTAACCCTTCTGAATGCTTTGTAGTCTATACGGATGCTTCCAAGAAAGGTTTAGGTTGTGTTTTGATGCAAGAAAGTAGAGTAGTTGCTTATGCGTATCGAAAATTGAGACCGCATGAGGAGAACTATCCTACTCATGATTTAGAGTTAGCTGCAATAGTTTTTGCCCTGAAGATGTGGAGACATTACTTGTATGGAGCTGTATTTGAAATATATAGTGACCACAAGAGTTTAAAGTATCTCTTTGACCAAAAAGAATTGAATATGAGGCAAAGAAGGTAGATGGAATTCATTCATTAATGATTACAAATTTGAATTAAAGTATCACCCAAGGAAGGAAAATGTAGCAGCTGATGCGTTGAGCCGGAAGTCGTTGCATTTAAGTCAAATACTGATAAAAGAAATGAAGCTAATTGAAGAATTCAGAAATTTGAAATGATCAGTTATGACTGTCCCTGGTAGTTTGATTGTTAGTGAATTAAGAATTGAAAGTGACTTGAAGACTCAGATTAAGGAAGCGCAGACACATGATCAATTTTTACAAGATCGAAGAGATTAGCCTGACTTTGTAATGTCAGAGGATAGAATTATTATGTACCGAGGTAGAACATGTATACCACAAGGAGAGAATTTGAAGGCTAAGATTCTGGAAGAAGCTCATCAAAGTAAGTATACAATCCATCCAGGATCTACAAAAATGTATCAAGATTTGAAAAGATTATACTGGTGGCCAGGAATGAAGAGAGACATTATTGAATATGTGTCAAAGTGTCTGGTTTGTCAAAAAGTGAAGATAGAACATCAAAAACCTTTTGGGATGTTACAACATTTAGAAATCCCTGAGTGGAAGTGCGATAGTATATCTATGGATTTTATTGTCCGATTACCTAAGACTTAGACAGGTCATGATGCGATATGGGTAATAGTTGATAGAATGACGAAATCTGCACACTTTTTACCCATTAAGAAAAACTACTCGTTGAATAAGTTGGCTTAGTTGTATATG
Organism: Gleditsia sinensis; assembly: GCA_037074535.1. NCBI lineage: Eukaryota > Viridiplantae > Streptophyta > Magnoliopsida > Fabales > Fabaceae > Gleditsia > Gleditsia sinensis. The sequence goes on along the minus strand of CM073466.1, from coordinate 17,724,117 downwards.
AAGGAAATTGTACGGTTGCATAGAATTCCTAATAGTATCATTTCAGATCGAGATCCTTGATTTACTTTCAGATTTTGGAGAGCACTACAAGAAGCTTTTGGTACTCGTTTGTGTTTTAGTACTGCATATCATCCTCAAACAGACAGTCAAACGGAGAGAACTATACAGACTTTAGAGGATATACTAAGAGCGTGCGTGCTAAAGCAAGGAAAATGATAAAATGGATATCTGTCATTGGCTGAGTTGCATATAATAACAGTTATCATTCTAGTATTGGAATGGCACCATATGAAGCTTTGTATGGTAGGAGATGTAAATAGCCATTATGTTGGAATGAAGTGAGGGAGAAAAGATTATTGGGGCCCGAGTTAGTGCAACATACTTCTGAGCAAATACAGATCATTCGAGATAAAATGCGAACAACTCATAGTTGACAAAAGAGCTATTTCGATAGGAGAAGGAGACCGATGCAATTCTAAGAAGGTGAGCACGTGTTCTTGAAAATTTCTCTTACTACCGGAATTGGCCGAGCAATGAAAATTAAGAAATTGAGTCCGAGATATTTAGGACCTTATCAAATTCTGAAAATGATAGGGTCATTGGCGTATCAGATTGCACTTCTTCCGCATTTGTCAAATCTGCATGATGTGTTCCATGTTTCTCAACTTTGAAAGTATCTACCAGATTCGTCGCACATAATTCAAGAAGAAATAATAGCTGTAGACGAGAATCTAATCTACTGACCGAGGCCGATAGTAATTCTGGATAAAGACGTGAAACAGTTGAGAAATAAAACCATTCCATTGGTGAAGGTAGGTTGGGAGAGTTTAACAATGGAAGAAGCCATATGGGAAAGGGAAGACGACATGAGACAAAAGTATCCACAACTGTTTGAAGACAGATAAACCTTAAATTTTGAGGACAAAATTCTTTTTAGGGGTGAGAATTGTAACATCCCCGATTTTTTCTTATGTTACTAATTGAAATTTATTTCTTTTAGAGAGGAGAAAGGATTTTAGATCTCATGGGAGGATTAAATTATTTTATTTAAGTCAAACATGATAGTAGGAATGGTTAAAATAACATTTAATTTATGTAATTTATGGAGGATGGCATTTGCGTAAATAATGGATGATGGCATGGGCATTTTGGAGATAAAGAGGTGGTAGGTAGGGGTAGGTAGGAAAAAAAAGAAGTTAAGAAGAGAAAGGGAGAGTGTCGGTAGGAAGAGAAAGGAAAAAGAAGAGAAGAAAAGGAAGAGGAGTAAAAGAAAGGGGAAGAAAAAAAAAGAAGAGAAAGAGGAAGAAGAGAAAGAGGAAGAGGAAGAAGAAGAAGAGAAAGAAGAAGGAGAAGGAATAGGAAAAGGGAATCAAGAATTTTTGGGTGGTAGGAATCAAGTATAAGTTTAAGGAGTTGTTTAAGGTAGGTTTAACATCTTCTAATAAATTTTGTACAAAATGATATATATACTTTTAGATTTGTTTAAATGCCATTTTGAATAGCATGTGGTCTGGATATCTATGTGAAGTTATATTTTGGATGTTTAGACATGCATATGGGTGCATGGAATTATATAAAAGAAAATTCAAAGAAGAAGATAAATTAAGCTGAATTTCAGAATAATTGGGAAGCTACTGTATTTGGAATTCTGGGAAAATTCAGTAAGGCTTTTAAAGAAATGGTCAACATATGAATTGTAGATATATGTCTCAAGGATCTATAGGCTTTGGAATGACTTAATTTGGAGTTCATATGAGGGAGATATGGCTAGTTAATTGAGCAAAGGCCAAATTCAAGATAGTAAAAATAAGTGTTTTTGTTTTAATTTTATGGGAATAATCCGTAAATAATCTGAAGAAATGATAAACATAAACGTTGTAGATAATTGTCTTAGAGTTCTACAGGATTTGAAATTACCTCAATCGAAGTTCGTATAAGGGAGATATGATTGAATAAGTGAAGAAAGGTCACAAAACACGGCCAGGCCGTGTTCTGGGTTGCTTCAGCACGGGTAGGCCGTGTTCGGGGCTGTTTTTAAGCATGTTTGAAGTATTTTTTAAGCATGGCCGTGTCTTGAACATGGCCAGGCCGTGTTGGGTGCTGGATTATCATAGTTTTCACTATTTTATGCCTAAAAATAATCTTGTTTGTTGCAATATTTTTAGGAAATATATATTTAAGAAAAATACTTTTAAAATGATGATTTTGGTATCACAAATTACTCTTTTTCTTTATTTGATTTAAAATGAATTATATTGTATATTGGTATGTGATGAATGATTATTAATCATTTGGTATAAAAATGATGCATCATATTATGAAAGTAATTAAATGGCAAGCGTAAAGCTCATGACGAGTTGCTTGATAGTTATATATTGTATTTGATGAATATGAATTTATATATATACATTTATATGTATAAATAAATATCGACGGGTTGTATGGCTTGAGACGGTACCAAGTAGGGGACACCCTATTAGCCTGAGTGAGCCAAGGGAGGGTCGCTCCAACCGGGTGTCAGTGGTAATGTGAGGGGGCAGGAGGGTGATGTACTCACATTCTCTAATCACTTATTGTGACTGTAGTCGATCGGTCACTATGCATATAGCAAATGAGTAAATTAAAAGTCGTGATAGGGCTGAGCATTATAAAAAAAATTGGACTTCCAGTGCATGTGTAGTATGATAGTTATGCATAAACAAAAATTATGATTTTATCTCAAAATTTTGATATTTCTCTGTAGTTTATACAGCTGAACATAACTCTTATTTTCTCATCATATTTTATTTATGTTAAGTCTACTGGAAACTTTTGTTCTCACTATTATTGTGGTGTTATGTTCAGATAAAAAGAAATGAGATGCAATACAAAATGGAGTTACTGATGGAGATCTAAATGTCAGCACCACTTCATCGCCCTTTGTATTTCAAGGGTGAAGTGCTGTATAAAGACTCTTATTTATGTACTGAAATGTTGTATTGTATAAATATAACATGTGTGAGGTTTGTAATATATATGTAAACATGTATATTGTGTTTTGAAATGTTGTATTGTATAATTATAACATGTATGAGGTTTGTAATAAATAAATAAATATATATATATATATAATGTGTTTTTATATATGGCGTATTTTAACATGCGTAATGTGAAAAAAAAATGGGACGTTACAGTGCTTACTTGTAGGCACCCTCAATAAACAAAATTCTTTTCTGGACTAAGAGCATTGACTGTTGACATATTATAACACCTAACATACAAGCTATAACAAACAAAATGTAGATCATAAGAGATCAAAAAGAATATAAGGGAGAAGGGACCAGAATCTTTGACATACTACTTACTTCTTTCCCATAACGATTTCTCATGAAAACACCATCATCAACAATAGATTTCCTTGCATTAGCATGAGCATATTCAAGGCCTATTGTGTACACCTATAATTTTTTTAATCAAACTCTCACTGACCAATTCTAACATTAAAAATTACAGAGAGAACTTGACATGATAAATGTGAAAAAATCCCAAGACATAAAAAAATGTTTTCAATATTAAAAAGAAAAAGCAATATAAGCCTCAAACTACTGAACCTTAACATTGTCCCTTTAGTCAGCATGAATTCCTCATATATATAGGAGCCTTCATGCCTCACTCTTCTCACCTCAGGATGGAACTCACTTGATCGGTTGCCAACCTAGGATTATATAAAATTTAAAATAGAGATCAAACTGTGTAATTACATTTCATGCATTGGACTTCAAGTAAAGATAGAAAGAAAAACCAGAAAGCAACAAAAAAGCATGTCAAGGAACTAATTTTTCCAAAAGCTAAAGTTGTTAGGAGAAAGCTCAGGAATGGCATTGATTTATATCTCTCACAAAGTATGCATAATTGCTTAAGATTATACTGCACTACAATCGTAGAAGATGGCAAATTCTGATTATACATTGAAAATTATATGACTTGCTTAAAAAAAGAATTGGTTGATATTTATTACACACACTAAAGCTAACAAAAGTTAAAATTTTAAATTAGGAAAGTTCCTCAGAAAATTAAAATGTCATCTTAATAATTTCATGCTAGTAGTACTTTAGCTCACCTAACTAGATAAGTAATTTATCAGCCTAAAGCTTACCTTCTTAAATAATTCTTTCACACCTCCACCTATAGAGTTGTGATAGTATATTATTATACCATGGTCATCAGCTTCACAAAAGCACAAAAGTTAAGTTATTACCAAATTCAATAGATATATGTGCAATTTTGTATGTATCCAATAAAAAAATTAGTCATAACTAGAATTGGAAAGCTTTATTAGGAAAAGAAAACTAGTAATTATAGAACGATAGCATGCATATAATTAAGCAATAATTGCATGTTTAGAGCATCTTTGACTGAAAGTCGCCACTGAAAGTATGATTTTTTATGATGACATGTCCAAATCACCATAGAAAGCCAACTTTTAAATGGCAACCCTTAACATCGCCACTGAAATGAGCTTTTAGTGAAAAATTTAGTCGCCATTGAAAATTCATTTTATTGTAGTGATGTAAAAGTTGTAGGAAGATGTAAATTAGTGTTAGAAATTGGTTTTGTTTTGGATAAAGCCTTTTATGTACCAAGTTTCTCTTGAAGCTTGATTTTTGTTTTGAAATTTGTACCATTTGGATATACTTTTGAATTTTCAAATAATTTATTTAAGTTGATTTATAAATATGATGTTATTGGAAATGGTACAATTTGCGATGGTCTATTTTGAATTCAATTGAATAACAGTTTAATAAATAATTCAATGCATGTTTCTAATAGCATAGATATAAAAGAAGTGTTATTGATGAAGTATCCTCTATGTTAATGGTACAATTTGTGATTGTCTTATTTTGAATTCAATTGAATAATAGTTTAGTAAATAATTCAATGCATGTTTCTAATAGCATAGATATAAGAGAACTGTTATTGATGACAAATCCTCTATGTTGTGGCATTTTAGATTAGGTCATATTTCAATAAAGATAGTGCAAATTTTAATAAATGATGGAGTACTTAACATTATTAACTTTACTGACTTTGACACCTGTATAGACTGCATTAAAGGAAAACAAATTGATAAGAATAAGAACGGTGCCAAAATGAGTTCTACTTTATTAGAAATATTGTTTAGATTTAGACTTTACTAGTAAAAAATACTTCATCATCTTTATTGATGATTACTCACGATACATGTATCTTTATTTGCTTAATAATAAGCACGATGCACTTGATGCCTTTAAGATTTTTAAAGCAAAAGTAGAGAATCAATGTGAAAAATTAATTAAGATAATGAGATTGGATAAAGATGGTGAGTATTATGGTAGATACACTGAATATGTACAAGTACCTGGTCTATTTGTTAAGTTTCTTAAAGATTATGGGATTGTTGGTACTTGTAAATACTCTTTTTGTTATTGGTAAAAGGGTGTAGTATAAAGAAGAACCAACTCCAGACTAAAAGGGTGTAGTATAAAGAAAAACCCAAACATTGTTGGACATGGTGCGGAGCATGTTGAGTGACTTCAAATTTCCTAAGTTCTTATGGACTGATGCTTTTAAGATGGCTATGTATATTCTTAATTGAGTTCTAACCAAGATTGTTGAAAAGATGTCATGTGAGTTATGAAAAGGTTGGAAATCAAGTTTAAGACATATGTGAATTTAGGGATGTTAGTCAAAAGTAAGAATCTATAATCCACAAAAAAAAAGAAACTGAACTTGAGGACTATTAGTAGCTACTTCATTGGGTATGCTGAAAGGTCTAAGATATACATGTTTTATTGTCCATCTCATAGCACTAGGCTTGTGAATTCAAGAAATACAAAATTTCTTGAGAATGACTTGATGAAGTGATTAAACTCAAAACTCATTTTGAAAATTATCATCTTAATATTAAGGCTTCCATATCATGAGAAAGACTGGTTGTTATCCAAACCCTTTAAGTTCAAATAGGTATTGAACAACTAATCATTGAGTATCCATAAAATGTTAACAATGACCAAGTTGATCTGGTTATTAAATAATTTTCAAAACATATTGAACAACCAATTGAGCAACATGATCCACAAGAGAATGTTGAACCAAAATTAAGAAGATTAACTGGGATAATGAGGTCAGCGATCCCTAGTGATTATATTGTGTACCTATAAGAGTTTGACTATAATATTAGAGTTGAAAATGACCCTAAGACATTTTAACTAGCTGTTATTTATAGTCAATCTACATTATGGTACAATGCCACGAAAAAAGAGATGGATTCCAGGGCATTTGACCAAGTATGAGATCTCGTTGAGTTGCCTAATAGTTCTAAAGCCATTTGATGCAAATGGATTTATAAGACAAAAAAGGACTCGTTAAATAACATTAAAAGATAAACGGCAAGACTCATGGCTAAGAGATTTATTTAAAATGAAAGAATCAATTACACAAAGACCTTCTTTGTTTTATCTAAGAAAGATTCCCTCTAAGTTGTAATGGCATTAGTAGCACATTTTAACTTAGAGTTGCATCATATGGATGTGCAAATAGTCACTACAAGAAAAAAGGATTATGTGATGACTAAAGTTGTCATAGAAAGTCAAAAATTCGTTACTAAATACATTCAGCGATGACTTTGAGTCGTCGCCCTTCCGTTGCAAATACTATAGTCGCTAAAGGTTTTTTGTGATGACTTTTATAGTCGTCACTAAAAGATAAGATTTAGTGATGACCATAAATGTCATTGAAACCTAACAAAGTCATCACTAAAACCATAAAGTTATCACAAAATGTCTTTATAGTGATGACTTTTGTAATGACGACTTTCATAAGTTGTCATTGAAAGTTATGACCAAATATAGATTCAGTGACGACTTTTGTCATAATTATATCTTCTTTCAGTGACAACTTATGAAAGTCATCATTGAATCTATTGTATTAGCATTTTTTAATTTAAATTTATATTTGTACTAAAAATAAAAGTGTGCATTATGGAAAAAATGAGAACTAAAGAAATTAATAAAATGATATATATTAACATAATTTCAACTACAACAAACGTTTATTGGTAGACAACTACCAAATGTCAATTAACAGAAAATAATACACATAATAAAATATCGATAAATTAAAACAACCAACTCCACAGTTTTCTTGGAGATTCTAGTGTTGCATTGGTTCTATAACTTGGTACAACACTACGCATTATACATATTGAAATTTGTCCCTGATTATATTACAATAACAAATCAATACATAGCTCATAAACATAATTTAAAATATGTATATATGTGTGTCTATATATATATACACACACACACACACACACACACCTACAGGTTTCAGGGATCATATAACAAGAATGTGACTTGGTTCCATTTTAAGTACATGATGTACAAATTATTTAAAATTTGTAGTAAAGCATTTATATAGTTGAAGTTAATTTTTCATTTTTGTATACAATTATGTTTAAAGAAAAATCAATATAAAGAAGACCCATAATAAACATAAGGCTTATTCATTAAATTATTGAAAGCAAGTGTGTTGTAATACATGGAAGGTAATACTCGCATATAGAGGATCTATTGCCATGATTCGTGCATTCAGTTTTCTTCAAAAACCATAAGGACATTTGGACCAAGTAGGAGAATGTGAGTTGCTATATATGGGTTTATGTGGTTCGAAACATTCACTGCATGAGTTGGGATGTTGCAACATTCATATGAACATTGGCAATGTTCACAACACTCAACCAAGTGTGGCTAGAATTCTCTCGCAATATCCTGCATCCAATAACTCTTTAATGGGAAAAGACGTTAGAAAATTTTCTATAAATTGAAGGGGGTCCTTGAGTTATTCAATCATGAGAATCAATATATACACCATCATAGTGATTTAAAACTAACTCAAAAGAATTTCCTTTACTGTAGATTTCATTCCAAATAATAGCAATGACAGGTGGCTAGTTTTTTTTATCTTTTCTAATTCTGCAATTGATTTAAAAATGTTGCTTTGATTTAAGAAACAATGTTTAGATTATTATTGAGTAACTAATAGTGGAATTTCAAGATAAAGGGTCCAATGTTAGAGCTTTCTAAGAAGAACTTAATTTGATTGAAGAGAAGAGGCGAATGCCTCCCTACAAACAAAAAATTGCTTGCTACCATAATAGGCAAGTTAAAAAGAAAATGTTGAACAGAGGAGACCTCATTTTGCAAATAAACAAACATAGTCACGATAACCTCGTAGTGGGTAAGCTCGCTCCGAACTAGGAAGGTCTGTTTTGAGTTCTAAAAGTGCTATTTGGAGGAGCCTATTGATTACAACATGTTGAAGGAAAGGAAATACGTCGCACTTGGAATATAGCAAGTCTAAGAAAATATTTTGTTTAAGATAACTCTTTGTAGCACATTGGAATATACAACATATGAGATTAAATAAACCTTTAAAATTTTTTATTATAAGTAAGATGGTATTGACTCTAGTATTATAAGTTTGAACATTAGTGGCATACTTAGAATCCTTTTTTATCCCCTACCAATATATGTCAAACCTATGACACCTATGTTTAATACTTTAGTTTAGGGATTATTGTAATATCCCGTAATTTTTTTAAATAATAATGTTTTGCTATAAACAAATATATTTTTAAATAAAATGATTTCTGTTGTAACTAAAATAATTATATTTTCCTCTAATAAATTTTTGTTTTAATTTTAAAAATATTCTTTCTTTTATTATGCAAAAAGATATTTTATTTTGTGATGTTTTATTAAAAATTTTATAAAGAAAAGTCATGATTTAAGAGTTCAACTAAAGTTTTATAAGAATGTAAATTTTTAGAAAATTTTGAGATATTTTAGGATGAAAAATAGTATTTATATATATAATAAAAATAATAATTTTAAAATATTGAATTATTAAATAAAAAAAATAAAAAAGAAAGAAAAAGGGGGAGGGGGGAGACGGAAGCCGAAGAGAATGCAGAATCCCGATTTGTAATAGAATAAATATTATGAATAGTGTGAATAGTAATTTCTATTTTTCTCTTTAGATCTGAAGTACCTATTGATTTCTGATATTAAAACTAAGGGTACCACTGGATTCAGGATGGAGTATACTATGATTTTGACCGAATAATTTTTCAAATCAGCTGTAGAATCACCGCAAATCGGAGGTAGAAAATTTCAGAAAAAAGATAAACTCTGAAACTCTTACTTAGATATTTCAAATTGAAAATCTGACACTGTAGATAGATTTAGGAGCTAGATAAACCTTAGGATATGAAATTTTACGGCCATCTGACAACTTTTGTATATCGTGAATAGTTAATTCGACTGTCGTGAATAGTATTTTCCGATTATGAATAGTACCCCAATAGTTGACCAAGCTCTCGGAGGCCAAATTGCACGATTTTGGAGTCATTTTTTAGGTTTTTGGACCCTTCGGACTCATTTTTGAGATCCATTTGATCAGATTTGACTTGAAAAATTATATTTGGGGTTGTCCAACCTGGAGCCCTGACCTGTGAGTAGATAATTCTTTCTATGACTTACCTATGCTCTTTTTGAACTTAAAATGTATAATTGTTTATGTTTATAAATTATTTATACTATCATAAGTTTATGAAATGTGTTAAAATTTCTGTTTTGCTTATGAATTGGCACATAGTTCAAGAAGAGTATGGTTTTACAAATAGATTTTGAAACTCATTGAATATGTGGTTTTAAATGTATTTATCATTATTTGATAAAGTGAATATTATGTGTATGAGGCATTGATTTGTAAAACTATATAGTTGCTGATTATGATTGAATGGCAAGCGTAAAGCTCATGGCAAGTTGCTTGATAATTTTACATTGCATTTGATGAATATGCACACACACACACACACACACACACACACACACACATATATATATATATGTATGTATGTATTTATATGTATGGATGAATATCGACGGGTTGCATGGCTTGTGAAGGTACCGAATAAAGGATGCCCTATTAACCTGAGTGAGCCGAGGGAGAGTCGCTCCAACCGGGTGACAATGGTAATGTGAGGAGGTAGATAGGTGATGAACTCACATTCCCTGATCACTATTGTGACTGTAATCGATTGGTTACTATGCGTATAGCAAATAAGTGTGTGGGTTGACCAGATTGCCGAATGAGGTAGGTCATTTTAAATTGGGTTGACCAGATCATTGAATGAGGCATGCCATTTTAAAAGTTATAATTTTATCTCAAAAGTTTAATATTTTACTATAGTTTATACAGCTGAGCGTAACAACATTTTTTTAATGATCATACCATGCTGAATATGGTTTTGGATATCCGAATATCCTTTTATTTAAGAATATTTAAAATACGGGTCCCATATGGATGTACTTCTGAACTGTGTTTTCTATGTAATAAATTTTAAAACATGAGTACATCTATATGCTGACCTAAGAGGTCATAGGAGGTATTATCTGCTCATTGAATTGTCAAACTCACTACATGATATTTCTACACTTTTCAGATAAGAATACAGAGTCTGATCTTGCAGATAGGTGATCAATTATGTGATATATTCTCTGGGTGAGTCTACGTTGCTTTCAAGGCTCACAATTTTGAATTATACTGTGTTTCTATTCTAGAGTGTGCTCTGAACGCCACAGGCAGGATCCCTGTTTCTGTTGTTACTTTGACATTTTTAACTTGGTCTGTATAATGTATATACATGAGATAATCTATATGTATTTATTTATATGACAAAGAATAGTGTTATGCATGTTATGAAAACTATCTAATTGCGGAAAAAAAATGTTTGTTTCACCTGCTCGAAAATTGGGGGCGTTATAATTAGCAAAGGAGTAAGGCCTAAAATACCAAAATTAGCTTAAGGGTGGGGTCTATAAAAAATAAAATAGAGATATACTTAGAAGATTAGACGTTAAAGTGTTTTTCAAAAGAAAGGATTGATCGATCACCAACACGAACTCTGGGGATCAATTTGTGAAAGTCTTATTAAATTCTTTTTGCAGTTAAGCATATTTTGTAACAATTTTGCCCATAATTCAAATTAAAGGTACAATATTTTAAAATTAAATGAGCATTATTCTGTAGATTCAATGGCCATGAATAGCCATTATGTCACGCCCTTAATTTAAGGCACGTGAAACACATACTTTATAGACATATATTTGTCATAATATGCATAATACTTCTTTACAAATAAAACAGTTATATATAGGTATTTCCATGTATACACAAAATACATACCAAATTTATAAATATCAAAGTAATAGCAGAAGCAAAGATCCTACCTGTGGTGTTCAGAGTATACTCTAGTGTATAAGTACATAACGATTTAAATACTGTGAGCCTTGGAATCAATGTAGGCTCATCCAGAGAGTATGTCACCTAATAGATCATGTATTTGCAGAACCAAACTCTATATCTTTATCTGAAAAAAAATATAAATATCATGTAGTGAGTTTGACAACTCAGTGAATAGATAATACCTCTTATGACCTCCTAGGTCAGCATATGGATGAACTCATATTTTAAAGTTTGTCACAGAAAATACAGTTGAAAGTACATCCGTATGGGATCCGTATTTCAAATATTCCCATTTCAAAAAATATTCAGCTATATAAGCTACAGAAAAATATCAAATTATTGAGATCAAATCATAACTTTTGTTGATGTATAATTAGCATACTATATATGCACTAAAAATTCACTCTTTTTATATAATGCTCAAGCATATCACAGCTCTCAATATACTTAATTTAATTGTTTGCTATACACATAGTGACCGATCGACTACAGTCACAATAGATAATTAGAAAATGTGAGTTCATCACCCTTTTACCTCATTACATTACCATTGACTGCAATCTCAATAGGTAATCAGGGAATGTGAATTCATCACTCTTCTGCCTCCTCACATTACCACTGTCATCCGGTTGAAGTGGCCCTCCCCTTGGTTCATTCAGGCTAATAGGATGTCCCCTACTCGGTACTGTCTCAAGCCATACAACCTGTCGATATTCATTAATACACGCACACGCACACGCGCGCACGCACACACACACACACACACACACACAAATGCATATCCATCAAATGCATTGCATAATTATCAAGTAACTCGCCATGAGTTTTATGCTTGCCATTAAATTACATTTATAATATGACATGCATCATTTTCATGCCCAATGAGTAATAATCATTTTTAAAAGTAATAATTAAACATATACTATTCTTGAACTTATACCAACTAGTAATCAATTATGACCATATAATCCATTCTTGCTATCAAATAAATAAAAATAATTTCATATGCTGGATTAAGTTCACATTTATAGTTCAAGAATAGCATAAAGAAGTTATAGTAAGAATTATCTAGTCACAGGTTAAGGGCTTCAGGTTGAATAGCCTTAAATTATACTTTTTCAATCTAAATTTGATCAGACCTAAAAAATGAGTCTGAAGGGTCCAAAAACTTAAAAAATGACTTTGGGAGCTTGGTCAACGTTGGTCAATCGATAGTCACTGTTCATGATCGGAATTACTGTTCACATATGCTAGAATTACTATATACGCCGGTTGAAGTTACTGTTTATGACACCAAAAGTTGTCAGATGATTGTGAAATTTCATATCCTATAGTTTATCTATCTCCTGAATTCATCTACGGCGTCATATTTTCAATTTGAGGTCTCTAAATAGGAGTTTTAGTGTTTATCTTTTTCTAATATTTTCTACTTTCGATCTATGACGATTTTTCACCTGATTTGAAAAATTGTTCAGCCAAAATCGTAGTACTTTCCGTCCTGAATTCAATGGTACCCTTAGTTTTAAGATTGAATGCTTGAAAATACTCCAGATATAGAGAGAAAAAATGGAGGAAAGAGTGTGAATAGTGATATCCCGATAAACCTATAGAAATTTTTTAAAAACAATGATTGAATGACCAAATAACAATTTGCTAATTGTTGAAAAAAGTCATTTAAATTTTATTATTTACATTTTGACCCCTAAAATTTTAGAAAATTATACTTTGACCCCAAAAGTATTAATAAGTTTTCATTTTCATCCTTAAAACCTTTTAATTACATCCCTACTCCTTTATTTCTTTTAATAATCCATATATAAGTGAAAATTTTTAAATCTTAGGGGTGTTACACATTATTTGGTGGTAACTCTTCATGTATATTTGTTCTTGAGGGTATAACATATAAATGAGATAGTTTTGTTCCTTAAGCCCTCTTCCTTCTACAAATAAATTCTACACCATCTTTACTGAAGGAGACAAGGCTTAGAAGAGTCAAATAAAAAAGAAAGCTATAAGGGTTGTGAAGAGTAACATGGTGATCAGCTAGCTTAATTGTTCTTAATTCTACATTTAATTAACCTAAATATTTATGCTAATATATCATTAAGTTTTGACATTATTAGAATGTATGTAATTTAGGATTATTCTCGTAAAACTTAATTTTGTTCATAAAAAATTAATATTTCTATTGATCCTTATAATTTTAATTAACTAGATATTACCCAAAACATCTTTAATTAATTAAAATTATATATTAAGTTTTTTTTAGGATCACATAAGGAATTAGACATAGTATTGTAATTAATTATACTTAATATAATAAATTTTATCTCCTAGGAATTTTTATTATATTTATACAACTAATTAGGATAAAGTGTCATATGATTTTCATAATTTACTCATAGGAGTTATGAATTGGTATATAATTTGATAGTTTTATCATGAAGTAAGATATTTGGATAGAAAATCAAATTATTTTCATAATATATCAATAAGATGTGAAATTAAGTACATAATTTGATAATTCTATCATAAATTACAAATAGATCTACTTGAATTAAAATTAATCACAAGCAATTTTTATGTCACTAGATTCATTTATACATGTTTACATTAGTAATACATGTAATTTAGACCAATAAGCCTCAACATTTTGACATAAGCTTTTCGATTTTATCTTATATCCAAGATGATATTCTCAAACTTAGATGAGATAATTATAAGGTATCAAATGAGAGAATCCTCCTTTAGGGTGGATGGACATAGACTATGCTATTAGAAAAGATGAACCACCTGTAATATTTGATGAGAGCACTCTAGCTAAGATCATGTTATATGAGTGATGGGAGCGATCCAATTGGCTTAGTGTGATGTTCATTAAGAAAAAAATCACTGTCAGTATACATGGTTCTATCAATCAGCATGAGAAAGTCTAAGATTTGCTCAAATTCATTGACAAACAGTTCATCATTTTTGATAAGGCATTATCAAGCACCTTGATCATGAAATTCTCTTCTCTCTGACTCGCTAGTGTAAGAGGTGTTCGCGAGCACATAATGCAAATTTGTGACATTTTATCTCAACTTAAAAAACTTGAGGTTGATATGTCAGAGTCCTTCTTCGTGTACTCTATTATGAACACCCTTCCATAAATTAATGAATTAATAAATTAATGACCATGTGTGTTTAAGAAGAAGAAAGGCTAGTGATGGAGCTCAGTGAGAGTGCATTGCTAGCTACAACTCATGGGAAGAACAAAGCTGAAAAACCTTATAAAATTCAAGCTAATCAAAAGGGGGAAGGTAAAATACCACCTCAATCTAATATTAAAAAAGAAGTGAAATGTTTATTTTATAAAAAGAAGGGACATATAAAGAAGGAATGTACTAAATTCCAAAAATAGCTGGAGAAGAATAGTAATTTAATCTTGTTTGCTTGTTATGAATCTAATATGGTTAATGTTAATATTAACACATGGTGGATTGATTTTAGATCAACAATGTATATTGCAAACTCCCTACAGGGTATGTAGAATTTAAGGAAACTAGTGGAAAGTGAGTAAAGCATCTTATCAAGCAACAAGATGGGCTCACATGTACAAGCGATAAGAACTTGCACTTTAACTTTAAGTATTGGCTTTTTTAAAAGTTAAAAATAACCTTTTATGTACTAAGTTTCTTACAAAACTTGATTTTTATTCCAGAATTGTACCATTTGGACATTCCTTTAATTTTAAAGACACATCAAGCACTTAATTCCTTTGCTAAGTTTCTTCAAGAGCACAAGATTATTACCTAATATACTATACCTAGTTCTTTAGACTAGAATGGTATTGTAGAAATAAGAAATTGAACATTATTGGACATGGTTTAGAGTATGCTTAAAAAATCCATTCTTCCTAGATCATTATGGGTTGAAGCAATAAAAATAGTTGTGTATATATTAAATTAAGTTTTGACTAAGGTTGTACAAAAGAAACCTTTTGAATTATGGAAAAGGTTGGAAACTGAGTTTGTGATATATACGCATTTAGAGATGTCCGTATGAGGTGAGAATATATAACACATAAGAGAAGAAACTAGACTTGAGGACCATTAGTGGGAATTTCATTGGATATGTCAAAAAGTTATAGGTTTTATTATCCATATCATACTATTAGGATAGTGGAATTAAGAAATGTCAAGGTTCTTGGTGATAACTTGATTAGTGAGAGAGATAAGTTCAGGAACTTAGTTCTACATATTATATACAGTCTCAACCTTTCACTTTAAGTGACCAATTGATTATTGTTCATAACACCCTTCAAGTATAAACAAGTATTGAACAACCAATAATTGAGTTTCTACAAGCTAACCAATTAGATCAACATGTTTGAGAATTACCTATAGTTCATGAACAAATTGAACCACAAGTCTTTCAAGGAGATGAGATTACAACATTAAGAAAATCTACTAAACAAAAATGTTTAGCAATTTCTAGCGATTATATAGTGTATCTTCAAGAGTCTAACTATAATATAGGAGTTGAAAATGATCTTAAAACCTTTTCACAAGTTATGAGTTATAAAGATTCAAATTTGTGGTATGATGCCATGACATATGAAATGAATTCCATGAAAATTAAAAAAATTTGGGAACTTGTAAAGTTGCCTAATAGGATGAACGCCATTGGCAGTAAATAAGTTTTTAAGACTAAAAAAATTTATGTAATATTGAGAGTTACAAAGTGGTACTCATTGCTAAGTTATTTATATAAAAAGAAGGAATTGATTACACAAAAACTATCTCTCCTGTATATAAGAAATATTTTTTTTTGGCATTATTTTAGTAGTTGCTTCTTTTGATCTTGAGTTGCAACAAATGAATGTGAAATTTGTTTTTCTTAATGGTGATATAGAGGAAGAGGTTTATATGAAAGACCTTGAAGATGTCTCCTTTAGTGATGGTGACCACTTGGTTTGTAAGTTAAATAAATCCATATATAGTTTAAAACAAGCCTTCCGTCAGTAGTATTTTAAATTACACGGAGTAATTTCTTCATTTGGATTTGTTGAAGATTCCATGGATCAACGTATATACTAGAAGGTCAATGGGAGTAAAATTTGATTTCTTGTTTCATACATAGATGATATTTTACTTGCAATCAACGATAAGGGTTTGATGCATGAGATGAAATAATTTCTCTAGAAGTTTTGACATGAAGGATATGGGTGAGGTATCTTATGTCATTGGCATTAAGATCCATAGGGATAGATCTCGAGGTGTATTAAGTATATTATAAGAAACTTATATCAATAAGGTTTTGGAGAGATTTCATATGAAAGATTGTTCACCAAGTATCGCTCCCATTGTGAAGGGTAATAAGTTCAATTTGAAAAAATGCCCAAAGAACGACTTTGAGAGGGAATTTATGAAGAAAATATCATATGCTTTTACCATCGAAAGCCTTATATATGTTCATGTTTGCACTAGACGTGGCATTGCATTTGTTGTAGAGATGTTCGAGAGATATCAGAGTAACTTAAGAATAAACCACTAGAGAGCTGCAAAGAAAGTCATGAAGTACCTACAGAGAATCAAAGACTACATGTTTATGTATAGACAGACATACAATATGGATGTGATTGGCTATTCAGATTTAGACTTTGCTGGCTGTGTTGATTATCGCAAATCAATATTAGGATACATTTTCATGATACCTGGTGGAACTGTTTCTTGGAGAAATGTTAAATAGACCTTGAGTGCTACAGTTACTACTACTATGAAAGCCAAGTTTGTCTCCTGTTTTGAGGCTACTTCACATAGTGGCTTAAGAATTTTCTGTGATTAGTTGTCGTGTTTATGGTTAAGAATAATAAAATTAAAAGTTGAAGTAAGTACATCAACATTAAATACTTAGCCATTAGAGAATGCGTAAAAGAAAAGTACATAATGGCTTAAAATTTTTTTGTGATAATTTAGTTGTATTCTTTCACTTTTATTATTCTATAAATTGAATGGCCATAAATAGTCATTGTTTGGTGATAACTCTTCATGTATAGTTGTTCTGGATGGTAGAACATATAAGTGAGATAGTTTTGGTCCATAAGCCCTCTTCCTTCTTTTGCATTGAATTTTATACCATTTTTAGTGAGGGAGATAAGGCTTAGAAAAGTTAAATAAAAAAGAGAGCTATGGCAGGAGATTAATTTATTCTTCTTAATTCATGTTTGATTAATTTAAATATGTTGTTTTGAGTTTAAAAACATATTTAGATTATTTTCAATACCTATCAAATTTGCGTTGGCCTTCCCAATTTGAGTCATATAATTTGTAGCTTAAAATAGAAGGTCCTTTTTTTTTTCTTCTAGTGAGTCTAGTTTAATAAAATTCCATAATAAATGATACTTTTGGTACTTTCGTTGCAATCATTGTCGATTACGATTCATTGTATATTCTCCACCCAAAACAAGATTAGAGAAAGCCTCTCTGATTTACACCATCCATTCTGATTGCAAAAATGCAACAAAATGGAACGAAGAAAGAAAAATCAAATTATCAAGTAACAATCTCAAGGTTGTGTTTATTTGATATTCAAACAAAAGTTTGTCACAATGAGCTGTTCGACTTTCTCTCCTGTCCTCCCCGGAATCATGTGAATTTTGCATGTAAATCGTTCTAACCTTTATGAAAGTTCTCTTGTCACCTACTGTTGGTACAATTTACTTAATCACACATCTTGATGACAACCTTGACGCAATCTGGCTGTTTCAATAGCTCCAAGGCAGTGCTTATATCTGCCAGCGGGACTTCTTGGGTCAGAAGTTCATCAATGGGTATTTCCTGCCAAGATGAAATTAATCCATTAATTATTTTCTTGCATAAAAAATAACATATATCCAAGAAAGAATAATGCAGAACAACGCAATATATTATTATTTAAAGATTGGCGAAGTTGCATTCTTTCACTTTGATTTTGGCCTTCAATTATAATTTCTCTCTTAATCTATTAATTTTCATAATTAACATTTTAATTTATCTACTCATTACATTATTTACTCGATACGGTCAAAATTAAAAGTTAACTTTAACATTATCTAAATATGAAATTACCATAATACTATTTTCACCAAAAGGAGAGCAAAATCAAATATTAAGCAAAATGAATAATATTTTAGTAATTTTATATACTTATAAAATGCAGTGAAGAAGATAAATTAGCAGCTCAATTGTAAAAATTAATAGATTGAGATAAGAAAATTACAATTGGATGCAAAGATCAAATGCAAAGTGTAATTTCTTAAAGATTTAATTATTGTTTGAATTTATTATTTTGTAGTTATTTAATTGAATGATTTTAGAATTTAGTTAAAAATTATTAATAAAGGGGTTTGAGTCGTGAAAAATATTATTTTAGAATAGTTTTTAGTTGCATTAATATTTTTATATATAAGTTGCTTATAGTATGGACTTCAATCAAATAAAATAATTATCCTTTACATTATTGATAGATAAATTGATATTAATTATAGAAAAAGGTGATTTCTTTTTTATTTTTTTTCCCTATCTTACTTAATAATTAGATTGGTAGATTAAACCAATGAGAAATACCGGTATAGTCATGTCAAATGTATTTTTAGTGAGTTCTAACTCTGATGGTTTCAAATTTTGTTTAGATAAACAAAATCTACCTAAGAAATTGCTTTTAATAGCTCACCTTTTTCTGGCACTTGTCCGCTATAATAGAAAGGTCAGATTTTGCTTTTATGCCTCCAAAAATAGAACCCTTCAATGTTCTTCCATTCATAACGGCCGAATGACTGAGCTGTAGAACTTTATTTCCTGAACCGATAGCTATTGTCTTGCCTATTCCCTATACATACAGGACCATTAGATATCCCACTATTAAAAATATAAAATGGACAGAGAACAATTTTGTATGTGATAATAATTTTGGCCAAAATTTTTATGAATTGAAATATACCACTTTAGTGGATTCCATGGCCTCATTCAGCAAAGGGCCAATTCCAGAGCACTCAAAGGAATAGTCCACACCAATTCCCCCACTCAATTCCTTGACCAATTTTGAAGCAGACTTTTCTGATTCACTAGGATTTATGAAGTGTGTCATTCCAAATGCTTCTCCTTTGTCCCTCTTCATCTCATTTTTGTCAATCCCAATGATTCTTGTTGCCCCTAACATTTTGGCTGCACTTATAGCCTGCAATACAGGGCATTACTCGCTTAGAGGCGAATATTGTTAGGTAATTACTCAACAGCTCTCACTATCGACATACCCAATTACATGGCAAGAAAAATTTAGGTACATGTTGTGCTAGCTAAGAGTTGACAAAAATTTATCAAAGTAGGTATTTTAGGTGGTGAAATTTACTGACGCACACATTTTAGTGAATTTCTAATAGGTTTTTACATTGTTAATGCAAGTAGTGTACTTAAATTTTTTTTCTTGAAGATAAATTTCAATGTAAAAAGGGATCTATCAAAATAAATAGACTAAATTAATTATAAATATATATGTAAGTATATCACGTATTTTGTGGTGAGATTTACGTTTAACATATTTATATATTTATTCATAATTGGTTTAATATATTTATATTTAATAATTCAAACCTATCTACAAACTTCTATCTAAAATGACATATATATAGTCATTCATGAAGTTAATTAGAAGCAAATTAACAGACACAGAGAGATTTAATTGATGCATACCCCTAATCCAACAGCACCAAGACCAAAAACAGCTACACTTGATCCCTTTTCAACCTTAGCTTCCTTCCAAGCAGCCCCAAAACCAGTTGAGAATCCACAAGAGAGGAAGCTGGCATGGGCTAGATTGATAGTTGGGTCAACCTTGAGAACGTAGTTGGCATTAGCCACCATGTACTCCGACCATGTGGAGCAGCTCAAAGAGTGGTATGCCCTTTTGCCCCTGATGGAAATTCTCGAAGTGTTGTCCGGCATCAGGCCACTCAACCACATAGGGTATGTCATGCATAGGTTGGTCTTCCCTGAAATGCAGTTCTCGCACTCTTGGCACTCCCCTATGTATAACGGAATCACCACATCCCCTACTTTTAGGTTTGTCACTTTCTCCCCAATACTCTCCACAACACTGCAATAAAAGCAATTTGAATAAGTTACAGATATGAACAAGTCATTATTGGTTGCAGATCGGGTTCCAAATTGTATTTTATGTTAAAAAAATTGTGAAATTTTAAATTCGATCTTGCAAAAAATTCGGCCAACATTACTTGTCATGGATAGGGTTTCAAATTTTATTTTATATAAAAAATTTGTCAAACTTTGAATTCAAGCTTGTAAAAAATTGAAAGAAGCCTAAGGTCATGGCTCAGTCCATTATAAGTTCTCACCAATACTCTAATATAAAAGTTAGGTTTAACATGAAATTTAACTTTTCACCCTTAATTTATATACTTGAACTTTATTTTGGTTCTTTAAAGATAAGTACAATATCAATATACTCTCTCAAAGAATTTTTATTTCAACTTACCACCTCAGTTCAATTTTGTATAACTTTTATTATTCTATTCAATTTCTATTAATAAAATTGATGATGCAGAGGTTTTTAGTAACGTACCATGCATGTTAACAGATTTGGCACTCTCGTCATATGTCTCCTCTCAAAAAAGAAGTATCTAACCAACTAGATTCATGCTATAGTAACATCATCATTCAGTTACTTGTGGGAAATATATATTTATCGAAAAGTCAACATTCAATAGCAGTGAGAGAGGAAGCATACTGAGACTACAAGTCACCTGTTAACATGACACATTCCAAAAAAAAATTCAGCATAAAAATCTATGCTAATGTTGTCTAAATGAAGGGATGCAAGTTATAAAAAGTTGAATTTTGAAGCAGTAAACTGATATAATTTTTTTTTTGAGAAAATAAATTGATACTACATTCGATTTTGAACGATCAAGTCAGGGTTTTACCTAATTTTTACTTATTTTGATTTTTTTATTTATTTTTTAAAATATTATGACAGTTTTTTTCGGAATTGATTATATGAGAATCACTGACAAAATATCCTAAACACATATGATGAAACATCTAGGATATATAGTGAAAAATTAAAATGAATAAAGGTTTATATGTAAAAGTGAAACTTCATATAATATATATATATATATATATATATATATATATATATATAATATTGGCTTGAAAATTATGAAGGGGTTATTTTTGGAGCTTACCCAACTCCTTCATGTCCTGGAGCTAGAGGATAAGTAGTCTGCATATAAATAATTACAGTAACAAAATATACAAAATCCATTAGTGGATGTAAATGAGAAGAAAACAAGAAAATTTGGTACATGATCAAACAAGGCAAACTAAAATCAGGCATAGGGACTTAGGAAGGGACACTAACATGTGGGAATCCTTCAGTGCTTAAGATGTCTGTGTGGCAGACACTGGCACAAAGCATCTTAACTCTAACTTCAGATGCTTTTGGTGGGTCAACTTGTACCTCTTCCACCTTCACACCCTCTCCTATCCCCCAGCATACCGCAGCTACAATGTCCAAAACCAAAACACATTCATATCAGCTAATGAATTATATTATAGAGAAATTTTGTAAGAAAAAAACTTTAGGTACAATTTCTGATTGTTAATTATCGAGTCTTTTTAATAGAATCATAAGATATGAAAATTTTCTTTTTGAAAGAGTAGTGACGCTAAGTTGTAAAAAATTGTTTGCATTGAAGAACCTAATTATAAACACCGAAAGAATTGTAATTAAGACTTTTCCGTATCATGATCACCATGGCAAAGTAGCTTAGTGTGACTGAAAGCCATGGAAAAACCAAGAAAGTAGCGGTGCCGAATAGAGTTTATTACCTTTGCATGTGATAACTTGTGGGGTGCCCATTGGCTTTGATCACTATGCAAATGCAAGGCTGAGAATTGACAATTTGGACAAAAAGAAGAGAAGAAGAGCCACCGGTGCCAGTCTGATAGGTCTGCTGCCACTCTCCCAGTCTCGCTTATATAAAGAATAAACTATGAATATGGCTTGCAGGTTGATTGCAGGCCGGTGGAATTGCAATATAAATATAATATATTTGCGCAGACCCTTGAAAGTTTGGCTCATGAGAATTCAATGATGCTGACTTATATGTGCTTGATTTTTTATATTTTAATAATAGTAATCTTTTCACCATCTCATTCAAGTGAAAGAGAAAGCTAGCAATCAGACGGCGTCATCCAAGAGGGACCATATTTTTACAAAATTATATATTTTATAGAATATATATTGGTCTCTTCCAAACTAATTCTACTAAGAATTCAATTCAATTCTAATTAATTAATGAATTGAATTGAATTATATCGATGTACGTCTGAAACAAATATTTTAATTTATAAAATTCAATTGAATTTTGTTGTTTGAAGTACATTTCAAACTAATAGAATTCAATTATATTTTTATTTTTAATATAATACCACTTTATTACTAAAAAAATATTCTTTTGAATTTTCTACAATTTACAAATCTTATAAACAAACATATGTTTTTCAATTTCAACAAATATGATATATGAAAAATCTAAAATTTAATGGTTAAAATGTAATAAATCATTAGAAGATGAATTCGAGATTTTTGAAATCCTATCAAAATAAGAAGGAATTCAATTTTTAAAAAAGTGGAGAATTGGATTCTATTATAATCACCATGGCAAAGTAGCTTAGTGTGACTGAAAGCCATGGAAAAACCAAGAAAGTAGCGGTGCCGAATAGAGTTTATTACCTTTGCATGTGATAACTTGTGCGGTGCCCATTGGCTTTGATCACTATGCAAATGCAAGGCTGAGAATTGACAATTTGGACAAAAAGAAGAGAAGAAGAGCCACCGGTGCCAGTCTGATAGGTCTGCCGCCACTCTCCCAGTCTCGCTTATATAAAGAATAAACTATGAAGATGGCTTGCAGCAGGTTGATTGCAGGCCGGTGGAATTGCAATATAAATATAATATATTTGGGCAGCCCCTTGAAAGTTTGGCTCATGAGAATTCAATGGTGCTGACTTATATGCGCTTGATTTTTTTTTATTTTAATAATAGTAATCTTTTCACCATCTCATTCAAGTGAAAGAGAAAGCTAGCAATCAGACGGCGTCATCCAAGAGGGACCATATTTTTACAAAATTATTTTATAGAATATATATTGGTCTCTTCCAAACTAATTCTACTAAGAATTCAATTCAATTCAATTCTAATTAATTAATGAATTGAATTGAATTATATCGATGTACGTTTGAAACAAATATTTTAATTTATAAAATTCAATTGAATTTTGTTGTTTGAAGTACATTTCAAACTAATAGAATTCAATTATATTTTTATTTTTAATATAATACCACTTATTACTAAAACAATATTCTTTTGAATTTTCTACAATTTACAAATCTTATAAAAAAAACATATGTTTTTCAATTTCAACAAACATCATATATGAAAAATCTAAAATTTGATGGTTAAAATGTAATAAATCATTAGAAGATGAATTCGAGATTTTTGAAATCCTATCAAAATAAGAAGGACTCAAATTTTTAAAAAAGCGGAGAATTGGATTCTATTATAATTAAATTTCATACCAAACAAAAATTTTAAAAATAAGAATTCAATTCAATTAAATTCTCAATTTTTTGGGGTTTCAAACACATCCATTAAGCTGTAAAATTATATATATATATATATATATATATATATATATATATATATATATATATATATATATATATATATATATATATATATATATATATATATATCAACAACAATGCAAGTGTTTGTTAAGTTTTAGCTAATACTTCAAAATTAAAATTATCAACCCTTTCTCAGAAAAACAAATTAACACCCCTTTAATTTCGGAGCTACCTCAGTGTTATGATATAGCTATGTTGATTGTTGATTCAGATCGATAGAACTTAACACGTCATTATTAAATATGAATGTATCAAATAAAATTAAATAATTTAAATTTTTTATTTTTCAAACTTAGGGGGACGCTTATGTCAAATATATCTAATTTAAAAAAAATTATGCCTAATATATTTAGGTATTTTTTCATGATTGATTCTACTTACAATTTTTTTTTTGGGTAGATACTAACTCTTGTATATAAGTGACTTTTGCCTTCATGACTAATAGTTTCACAATCATCTATTATATTATGGATTATTACTCTCTCTTATTTTTCATTTAAAGATCTAAAATAATATTTATAATACTTAGGACTTGTTTGGTTGATGTGAGCTATCAAGATTGACATATTGTGATGAATGATGAAGATAGCAAGTAGTGCACGATGAGAATATTGAAAATTTATTTTCAGATATTTCTTCAATTGTTTCTTTTAGTTCTACACCAAGTTAGCATTAGAGCCTAAATTTGATTTCACATGCTAGCACTTTGCCTTGGACTTTGCATTTTTTAGAGCATAATTTTGACTCCATCACTATAAGAAAAATAAATTTTGCTAGCAACTTTTGTTATAATTGAAAATGTAAAAGTCGCTGCCTATACCACCAAAACCATAAATGACACCACCGTAGGTAGAAACAGTTGTTCTTGTGTATATACTTATGTCGCCATAGAATCCCCTTTAAATGGTGACATTTCAATTATGTTTACAATAAAGAAGCATTTGCTAGGTTTGCCAGAAAATGAATGGTGCCTCAATACCTCCAATAGAGTTCTTACGTGTACATGAAGCTTGGATGGCTAAAGATCACTACAAAAAATTAGAGTTTCGGCGGAGACTTAAATCGCTACTAAAAATCTAAAAGTTGCCACCTATACTAACATCGTTAAATAATTTTCATGACGACTTTCGATAGTTGCCACTAAAAATTACTTTCAATGACGACTTATATTGTCACAAAAAAATAAAAATTTATCACTAAAAAATATTAAAGTGATCAAATCATCACTAAAAGTAAACTTTTGACAATGACTAAAATCATCACTAAAATTTCTCAAATTTTAGTCTACCCAGTTCTCTTATTTTTATTTACTTTGATAGATTTTTAATGATGACTTGACTAAGTCGCCATTAAAAATGGACATTTTGTAACGATTTTAATAGCCACTAAATCTCTTAATTCCACGTTTAGTAGTGACTTTAGTCACCTCTAAAACTTTTAAATTCTATTATTCATTGCTTTCCTTAATATCAATAGAATTCTCAAATCACCTGGAAATCCCTTTTTTTTTGTTTCATTTATATTTACATTTGTGTTATGTAATTAATGCCTTAAATTATGATAAAAAATAAGAAAAAAAAAATAAACTAACAAAATGATATACATTAATATAATTTCAAATACAATAAATATTCATTGAGAGCAAAAAATATTTTTTAGTTTCATTTAATGAATCTCTACAACTATAATTAACTCTATAAATATAACCCTCCATTGATGCATTGAAGAGCAAGAAACAATAGT
Source organism: Gleditsia sinensis (assembly GCA_037074535.1). NCBI lineage: Eukaryota > Viridiplantae > Streptophyta > Magnoliopsida > Fabales > Fabaceae > Gleditsia > Gleditsia sinensis. The sequence goes on along the minus strand of CM073466.1, from coordinate 17,698,309 downwards.
ATATAAGAACTCTACAATTTTCACTTCACATAACTTCACTAAGAGAAATTTTTTTATATTCTTTCTTTAACCATCTTGCAATGTTACCCCACATGTAATGGGGAATTAGTAGGTAAGAGAAAAGGCATTCTAATCCACATGATAGAACCAAGCCACAATTTAAGGATAGACTTCCATAAGTTCTTCACGGAAAATCCACACATTTATCCTCAATCCATAATAATACTTTAACAACTAAACTACAAAATCTTACCTGCAACATCAACAATTTTCAACTTCTCACGCAAAAAGATCCTTGCCATAATTGAAGCCACAATAGGAGTTAAATTTAATACAATAGCCTAAGAGAAAGGTAGCCTCTGAATGCTGAAAAGAAGAGAGTTCTTGTTATTACAGTAGTTTTCAAATAATTAAATTCTCAAAGAGCATCCACACAATTATCAACAAAGTTTTCCAAGTCCAGAATATCAACAAAAGCAAAAGAACACTAACACATTTGCAACTATTGAGCTACATCTCTTCCAGGATGGAGAAAAAGATAACACACTAGACCAGGGCAGAAACAGATAAAAAGAAATATGCCAACCCTCAATTAAAAGCACAAAATCTAAATCTCAGGTTCATTAATTACAATAATATAACTCTAGATGGACCATGAGATAGGCAGAATCTAAAGCAAACAGAAAGAGGAAATGAAGTTGCTACATTTGTTTATTTAACGAAAACACGATGTTTAACAAAAATATGACAGTTTTCCATTAAATTGGGACTCTCTTTATGTACAAACAAACAAATCTTGATACAAGATTTGTCTGATTGCCCTAGAGATTACATATATGTACAAGTGCAATTTAACAAACAGGATTTGTATTTGTGCAACAAAATTACCACAATACTAGATTTGAGAAACCTATACATTAAATCTCTCCACTACGTAAAAATAGTATTAGCATCAAGTATGTAAAAAAAGTTCAAAACCATGTGTTAGCAATTCAATTTTTGAAGTATTGACAGAGATAGTATACCCTGTAACAATTTTCAACTTCAGAAGATTTTATATTGTCAATTGAGTTGAAGAATACAAAGTGCAGAAAATTGTTTTCAGTGACAAATTGTTCCAGTACAAAGGAAAAGCTGGAATTACTTGGCTGACGTCACAGTTAGGAGAATTGAAGATACCAGTAACAAAACCACCACTTATACACTATGATAATCTTACTATTGTCATGCGGTGATCTTCACCGAGGGTTCTCACATTTTCCCAAGCATGAATATGTGGCCCATTTACAAAGCATGTCTACAACTTTGTAGATAAAGGCATTTATCTTCTGTTCAAAGTAAATCGGGAAGTGGATGTTGCCAAGGACATGTGAATATGCTTTTTCAGAATTTAGGAATCAATAGGATCTGTATAATTGGATGACTCTGCGTTACCGTGAGTTTGTTTTAGTCCCAAAACGTTGTTCTTTAATGTAATTAGACATGGTGTAGCCAAGGCAAACGGGTCCCAACGTTTTCATTGAAGTTCATTCCCTGAAGAGGGAGAAAGAGATTTAGAGAGAGAAAGAAGGCAAAGATGAAGGGGGTCAGTTGGAGAGAAAAATACTGTACATATGCCACATCCAACATTCGTGATTCAACTTGGCCCATGGCCTCATAATACAAACATCGTTAGAAAACATAAAACCATTTTTCAAACAACACATTAAAATACACAAGAAGCGAGGATCCTGTCTGTAAATTCATAGAGATACACTAGACATAAACTAAACTAGACAACCAGTACAAAAGAGCCTTGTCCAAACTGGGGCTCACCAACGCTATATTCAGTCTCCTATAGAGCTGTAGCTGGATCAAAGTCTCTTTGACTATCTGTGGAAAGGAAACAGAAGAGGGGTAAGACCACATCTCAGTGAATGGGTAAATCATACTATAACTTAAACAGGGCAAACCAAGCACGAGTGTTTTGCAATGGGTTTAATAATTGAAATCCAAGTGTAAAGATAATAATAGAAACATTAAGCATTTAACCATAATTTATTGAAAGAAAAAGCTAAACAATTCAAATGTATGTTCAAAAGATAAAACAGGATTTAAATCAGTAACCGTAAAGCAAATCAATTATGCATGGTAAGTAATAAATAAAGTTATTTATGCAATAACAATGATGAATGAGATTGTTTAGAAATATTTAATCTTTAAGAAAAATGCACTAGTCTATTGGAGTTCTTTTCTAACAGATCTATCATCTTTCCCAAGCATATAGCACAGGGAGGGTAATCACTATAGGCGTAGACATAAGTCCACCCTAAATTTTCCCCAAGCACATAGCAAGGGTATGGCAATCACTGTAGGCGTAGACATAAGTCCACCCTAAATTTTGTGTCTTAGGCAATCATATGCCAGTCACAATATCCTAGGCCGAAGCCTTCGCATGACCATGGTGCATCAGGGCTAGCACTCCCTGCGGCTAGTTAACAGTGATCTAAAAGGGTTCCTCCAATAGAAAATATTTGAAAATATGCTATTCAAAGAGTTTAAGGTAAAACATTTCAATAACTTTACAATAAAGCTATAATTCTCCATCTAGCTCTTTTCATGCATAAAATTCAGTTCTAAAATATGTTTCATCAATGTATTCCCATAGAGACCTTTATCATCATAAACTTTCCCTTTAAACATATCGTCCGTATAGACGTCGCATAGATGTTCGTATGCATCAAATTATTTCATGGCTAACTTAGTTCATTTCTATGACTAAGTTCGCATTTCTATAAATCTAGCTCAAATAGAGAATTATCAGTCTAGATGTTTGCCCTGTATACCTAGGGTTCAACTATGATTGAAATTTACAATTTCTAACATGGTTGGAACATATTGGTTTTCAAAGCGGTAAAATAATTTAGCATACATTCCAACTAGTTAAAATCATACGAGAGAGTTATAAACCGAATTCGTAAAACATGCGCTATAGTATGAAAAACCCACTCACCTTACTAGGAGTCAAACAACGAGAATTTCACCTCGTGGTGGCTCAACAACCTAGAAAACATAGACACAACATGAGAATTTGATACACTCTAAACGTCACTATTCATGTCGAAAACACTATTCACGCCGGCCAACTAACCCTAAACCTAAAAACCTTATATTCTAGCATAGAAACTAATTCTAAGACTATCTATGGAAAGAATTTCGGAAGAATGAAGCTTAAAACGCGATTGGACGGAATTTTACCTTGGAGGTTACTGTTCATGCGATTTTTTGGCGACTTTTCGGCGGTTTTCCGGCGAAACTAATCGATGGGGTTTGTAGCTCTCCTTCCCACGAGTCCAACGGTACCTTGGTAGCTCGAATCAGTTGGCTGGATGGTGAGATATCTTAGAGAGAAGGTAGAGAAAATTTTAGAGAGAGAGAGAGAGGGAGTCAGATGCAGGAGGAAATGAAGGAGAAGGGAGGGGGAAGCTGCAGAAAAATGCAGAAACAACCTGAAGCACGGCCGTGCTTCGGGGCTACAGTGCACCATGTTTTTGGCCGAATTGGACAAAACGTCCAACATGAAAGTTGTATCCCTTTCTCTTAGCTTTCATTAGCCACTTGAATCACCTAATTTGGAGTTCATATGAAGGCGTTATACATAAAATAGTGAGCAAAGTTCCAGACCACACTACGCTGCGGTTTTTGCCTCTTATCACTATAATATTCACGGAATTAGCAAAAGTTCCCAACATCAAAGTTGTAGATATATGTCTTATCTTTCAACATAAATTGGAATCACTTAATGTAGATTTCATATGAGAGAGTTATGCTTATATGAGTGAAGAAAAGTCAGAAGAAAAGGTCAGAAACGCTCTAAAATTTTACGTTGTTCTCAACTTCCTTGTTTCAAATGATTTGTACTTAACCTTCAAAGGTTTTATTAGCTGAGGGTTATTACATTCTCCCCTCCTTATAAAAAATTCGGTCCCCGAATTTTACAAAAACTAACAACATGAAAACATAAGACTAATCTTGAAATAGCTGTGGATACTTCTTTCTCATGACGTCCTCTACTTCCCACGTAGCTTCCCCTTTGGAATGATTCTGCCAGATCACCTTCACTGTAGGGATATCCTTAGACCTCAACTTTTTCACTTGTCTATCAACAATGGCCACGGGTTTCTCTTCGTAGGCCAATTTGTCATCCAAAATGATTTCTTGCGGTTGAATCACATGAGATGGGTCGGGTAGATACTTCCTTAACATCGAGACATGGAAGACTGGATGCACTTCACTCAATCCAGGTGGTAGGGCTAGGCGGTATGCCACTGTTCCTACCCTATCCAGAATTTTAAAGGGTCCAATATACCTCGGGCTTAATTTTCCTTTCTTATCAAACCGCATGATTCCCTTCATGGGTGATACTCTGAGGAACACGTGATCGCCTAGAGAAAACTCCAACTCCCGTCGCCTATGGTCCACATAAGCCTTCTAACGACTTTGTGCAGTTAAAAGTCGTTCCCTTATCAGCTTGACCTTCTCTATGGCATCTTGCACCAAGTTTGGCCCTAGCAGCTTGGCTTCTCCAACTTCAAACCATCCAACGGGAGATCGGCATCTTCTCCCATAAAGAGCTTCAAAAGGTGCCATCTGAATACTGGATTGATAACTGTTGTTGTATGCAAACTCAGCTAATGGCAGGTATCCTTCCCAACTGCCACCAAAATCCAATATACATGCTCTAAGCATATCCTCCAAAATTTGAATCGTGCGTTCTGACTGGCCATCTGTTTGGGGATGAAAAGCGGTGCTTATATCCATTCTCGTCCCCAAAACTTCTTGAAAAGCTTTCCAAAACCTTGCCGTAAACTGTGGACCTCGGTCAGATATGATGGATACATGGACTCCATGCAATCTGACGATCTCACTCAGATACAGGCTTGCATACTGAGCCGCATTAAAGGTAGTCTTCACTAATAAGAAGTGGAATGACTTGGTTATTCGATCCACTATCACCCATACTGAGTCATAACCCTTAGGGGTCCTTGGTAACCCTGTAACGAAGTCCATAGTGATCCTTTCCCACTTCCACTCCGGTATCTCAATCTGTTGGTGCAAACCGGCAGGCTTCTGGTGTTCAGCTTTCACTTGTTGACAAACCAAGTACTGAGCCACAAAGTCTGCTACATCCTTCTTCATCCCATTCCACCAATACAAGTCCTTGAGGTCACTGTACATCTTATTTGTTCCTGGGTGGATAGTATAGGCTGATTGATGTGCCTCTTCCAAAATCTGCTTCCTCAAGCTATCTACATCGGGTACACATAAGCGCTTCCCACATCTTAACACTCCTTCAGTATCCACGTTGAATTCAGAAGTCTGATTATTCCTAGCTTCATCCTTGAGCTTACACAGCTTAGCATCCTTGTCCTGATCTGCCTTAATCTGCTCAACTAGCGGAGAGTGTAGTTGCATGTGGGCTAACAACACCCCTGACTCCTTCACTTCAAAGCACATCCCCTCACCTTCTAACCAATGAATATCCCTTATCAACGACCTCTGGAGTAGGGTGATATGGGCTAGACTCCCCATTGACTTTCTGCTCAAAGCATCTGCTACCACATTGACCTTGCCTGAGTGGTACAAGATGGTGCAGTCATAGTCCTTTACCAACTCCATCCACCTCCTCTGTCTCAAGTTAAGATCCCTTTGTTGAAAGATGTACTTGAGGCTCTTGTGGTCTGTGTAAATCTCACAGGGTTCACCATAGAGATAGTGCCTCCAAATCTTCAATGCAAAGACCACTGCCGCCATCTCCAGATCATGTGTAGGATAGTTCTGTTCGTGCTTCCTGAGCTACCTAGATGCATAGGATACAACATGACCATTCTGCATTAACACACAACCCAAGCCCACCCTTAAGGCGTCACAGTACACTGAGTATCCTCCAGTGCCCGTTAGGATAGTTAGAACTGGGGTTGTGGTTAGACACTTCTTCAAGGTCTGGAAACTTTCTTCGCATGCATCCGACCACTCAAACTTAACTCCCTTCCTGGTTAATCTGGTCAAAGGAGCAGCAATCCTGGAGAAATCCTTGATGAACCTTCGGTAATACCCTGCTAGACCCAAGAAACTTCGGATCTCCGTCACACTAGCTGGGCGAGGCCACTGCTGTACTGCTTCTACCTTCTCTGGGTCTACTTGAATGCCGTCCTTCGTGACTACATGCCCTAGAAATATAACGCTGTCCAACCAGAACTCACACTTAGAGAGCTTGGCATACAACTGCTGATCCCTCAAGATCTGCAGAATGACCCGTAGGTGCTGTTCATGCTTCTCATGGTCTTTAGAATAAACCAAGATGTCATCAATGAACACAATGACAAACTGATCCAAGAATGGCTTGAACACCCTGTTCATCAAGTCCATAAAAGCAGCTGGTGCGTTAGTTAGTCCAAAAGACATAACCAAAAACTCATAATGACCTTAACGGGTCCTAAAAGCTGTCTTGAAAATATCCTCCTTCCTGATCTTCAACTGATGGTACCCTGGCCTCAGATCAATCTTGGAGAAACATTTCGCTCCTTGAAGTTGATCGAACAGATCATCAATCCTGGGTAAAGGGTAGTTGTTGCGCACCGTTAGCTTATTCAGTTGCTGATAGTCAATGCAAAGACGCAAAGACCTATCTTTCTTCTTCACAAAAAGGACCGGAGCACCCCATGGAGAAGTGCTCGGCCTGATGAAGCCCTTATCCAACAAATCTTGCAACTGACTTTTTAGCTCCTTAAGCTCTGTGGGTGCCATCCTGTAAGGCGGTATAGAAATTGGTCGAGCCTCTGGAATAAGGTCGATACCAAACTCTATCTCCCGTTCAAGAGGTAATCCTAGAAACTCCTCTGGAAAGACATCCAGGAATTCTCTTACCACTGCCATCTTGTCTACATCAGGTACTTTCCCATCCACATCTCTAACATACGCCAAGTATCCCTGGCATCCAATCTTGTCTACAGTGCACCATGTTTTTGGCCGAATTGGACAAAACGTCCAACATAAAAGTTGTAGCCCTTTCTCTTAGCTTTCATTAGCCACTTGAATCACCTAATTGGGAGTTCATATGAAGGAGTTATTCATAAAATAGTGAGCAAAGCTCCAGACCATACTACGCTGCGGTTGTTTCCTCTTATCACTATACTATTCACGGAATTAGGAAAAGTTCCCAACATCAAAGTTGTAGATATATGTCTTATCTTTCAATAGAAATTGGAATCAATTAATTTAGATTTCATATGAGAGAGTTATACTTATATGAGTGAAGAAAGGTCAGAAGAAAAGGTCAGAAACACTCTAAAATTTTACGTTGTTCTCAACTTCCTTGTTTCAAATGATTTGTACTTAACCTTCAAAGGTTTTATTAGCTGCGGGTTATTACACAAACCACATTTGGAAACCTAACCTTCAGTGGAGGTGGAAATTCCCGAAAGCAAATGCACGCGGTGGAAGACTGCGAAGATGAACCTCAGTTGATGGTGAGGAAAGCTCACAGTAGAGGAATCCGTAGGTGGGCTCAGTTGACACTAAGCATTTTTGTCTGAAGTGCTTCCTTATTGGGTTTCATTGAAGGGAGTAAATATTAAGGGTGAGTATAACCCGATCAAACCGATTAAACCCATTTGAATTCGACAAAAAAATTGTATTTCGGGTGGATTGAATCGGGTTGACGGGTTCAAACGAACGAAAATTTTAAAAATTTTGGGTTTTTCGATTTGAGTCAGTTTCAAAAATTTGAATCCATTTTAACCCAACCTGACCGACATAATATATAAAACTTATATAAAATTGATAACAACATTGTTGTTGCACCATAATGGCAAAGAATGGATGCTGTAGACATGAAGAGCTAGGTTCGAATCCCTCTAATCCCTCATTCAGCCTTGTGTTTCCCTCACCTCCGTCAATCTCCTTCACCTTCCAGCGTCTCCTTTGCCTCTTCTTCGTCATCGCACCTTAAATCTCCCTCAGCTCTCTGCGTTTCCCTTTCTTCCTCACCTCTTTGCATCTCTTAACTCCCGTCGTTCTAAACTTTCAACATCCCTCACCTCTCGATCTTCTAGATATTTTTGGAAGACTGAAATTGGAAACTTCAATCCCATAGTCTCCATGGCATGGAGTTCTTCTGTGGTGCTTTTTCATCTTCAGCAGCAAAGCACGAATCTTCTTTATCTTCAATGGCCGACATCAACAACAGATCTGCAGATGTCGTTCCTCCTCCGCAACGTCGATGAGTTTGATTAGATCTTCAACTTTAGTAAGAATCTCTCAACTGGCCTTGTTCATCCTTTTTGAAATACTATGTAAATCAATTTAAGGAGTATTTGAAGTTTTTTCATTGTTGTTTCTATTATTCATCTTTTATATATTATAACAATTTTCTGGGTTTTGATCTTTTTCTACTATTTTGTATATTTGAACTCTGAGCTTAATACTCAATATTGCTATAGGGACGGTGATGATGATGTTGTGGAATTAAACCCACCTAAACCTGGCCAAATCCGCCTAAACCCAAAGGGTTTGGATTAGTAAACTCAGCGGTCGAATTCAGTCTGCATTTCTGTGACCCGATGGGTGGTCGAGTGGGTTGGATTTTGGTCTCAATACACCCAAACCCAACCGATGCATAGCCCTAGGAAATATTATGTGCATATGTTCAACCTGTACACTATTTTTTTCAGTCTGCATTTCTCCACTTTTAGATGATATATATCTAGGTTAAAAAGTTCTGACCTGTACACTATTTTTTTCTTCTATCAATGACAAGCGTTGTACACTTTTTTCTTTTTTTTTCTATCAATAACAAACATTTTCAATAATGACTTTTAAGAGTCACTGTAAATTTTATCTTTTAATGATAATGTTAGTAAAGTTGTCATTAAAATTAAATTTTCAATGATGATTTATTTGAATTGCCACTAAAAGTTTTATTTTAAATGACGACTTAAATTAATTGTTATTAAAAATTATTTTCAGTGATAAATTCTAAAAGTTATTATTAAAAAGTTGTTACTAAAAATTAATTTTCTTGTATTGGAGATGCTTTAGATAAGAATATCATCAAAGAAAATAAGAACAAATTTACTAAGAGAGAGTTGAAAAAATAGGCTCAAAACCTTATGAGAGGTAGATGGGGCACTAGTAAGCCTAAATGACATAGAAACTTAAAATGCCCTAAGTGAGTCTTAAAAAGAAATTCTATGCATATCTTGAGGACTCATTCTTATTTTGTGGTAATTAGATTTCAAAGATCTATCTTAGAGAAAATGTTTAAACCAACCAATCCATCAAGTAACTCTTCTACCGTAGGAATAGAGAATTTGTTTTTGATAGTTTGGTAGTTTAACTGCCTACAATCAACACTCATTTTCCAAGATCCATCTTTCTTCTTAACCAACGCTACAAGTGAAACCAAAAAGTGAATTACTATGTTGTATTACTCTAGAATCTATTAATTTATGTACCATTTTCTCAATCACATCCTTTTGTAATAAGAGGATATCTATTAGGTCTCAAATTGATGGGGTTGGTTCCTTTTTTCAATACAATGTGGTGATGAAACCATGGTCTAAAAGGTGGTAAGGCATTAAGGATCTCAAACGTATTTTAAATTCTCGAAGTAAATCATTAATAATGGAAGGTATAGGAGAGTTGTCATGAACTTGACTCTGAGTTTTTGTCATGTCCTATTTGAACTAAACCATGTGCAGCATGAACACCTAGGTATCTGTTGTATGATTCAAGAATTGTTGCAATTGCTTAGGCTGGTTCCACTTTGAATTTTGCATTCCAGTGATCTGTATCTCCCTTCCCAGGAATTGAAATTTTATCACCATTTTAACAAAGTGTCCATTGGATCGCCCTTGGTGACTTTAACCACTAAATACCTAGCCCCACATCACAACCCACCAAGTCAAAAATAAATGCATCAATGCAAAACTTGATGCCTTGTACTACCCAACCAAAATTCTTACAAACCCCATCACACCTCATAACCACAAATACATTAATGGTGGGAACTACATCAACTTGATAGTTCAATCTTGTTGCTATGGCTTTATACAAAAAAATCATGAGTACTTTCACTATTAATCAAAATAAGGACCGACTTCTTACCCACATAACCTTGCACCCTCATGGTAGAATATTTAGAATTACCATGAATAGCGTTAAGTGATATTTAGGGCATAGTATCTATCCCTTCTGATTTTTCATTAATTGTGCATTATTTTCTTGATCACAAACTCCCTCATCCAACTCCATCACATGTATATGCATTCTCTTTTTTCTGGGGAAAACTATGACCGGGGGAATATTTCTCATGATAGTTGTAAAAACTCCATCTTTTTTTTTTACATATATACATATATATTTTTAAAATCCCATGAAATCATTACCTCTTTACTTCTAACTATTTAACTCATAATAACATTCAATTAAATTAACCAAGTATAATTAAGATTTATGGTATGCTATTAACACTGATATAATTCTGACTTCACATACATATCATTAATTAAAAATGTATGTACAAAAATAAAACACATATATGTCTACATCTTATTCATCCATATTGATCAGTTCCGAAGATATGAGTGCGAGTGGTTGCATATTCACCAGAATCTTAGCCAACTCAACCTAACGTACACTAAAAGCAGATCATAGAGAATATCTATATATTTAGTTTTCTGAACATGATATGAAAATATAGTGAGAATTAAATCCCAGTAAGTTCAACAATAAATCATAATTATCATGAATATAGCTCATCATGTCATGTTCATCTGTATAAGTTACAACAAATATCTTAAGTCACGTAAATACACTTTATCTATGCACATAAAAATCATACAGTAATGACATGTATAACATGAATAATTATTTTCAGAATATCATATGATGGCTATCAACTTATTTTCATATTAAACTACTCCGGTCAGGGTGTGTACTTGATACTCTCTAGTATAGGTTTTTCTCACTCTGTTCAACATAGCACACTTTCTCTTTCTTTTCTCATTAATATAATTATAGCTGTGAGTAGGGAGTTTCTTACTGGTGCACCACACGGACCACCATATGACCGAACTCATATCTTTTCTTTTCTTTTCTTTTCATGTTAATAGCAAAAATATGATTTCAATAACAAGTATGTTTATTATACTCACATGCCATAATTTATGATCAAAGAATAATCGCTAAAAAAAATTATTGGTAAAATACAATCATGTCATGATCATAACCATTTTCGAATATCACTTTATAAAATATTTTCATGTCAAAATTACACACTTAAGATGGTAAGGAGTTCATGCAATGACAATGGTTAGGGCATATACTAGTTATTTATTATTTTCATTTATAAGATTCTTTTATTTTTAAATATTATTTTCATATTTTCATTTTCTTTATGCTTTGCCTCTAATTACTTTCCTTCTACTTATATCATTTTCAACACATGTTCTCACAAATTTTATAGGGCACTCTTCTCCAATTTAGTTTTTATTATTACCCTATAGTTAATTATGTTCATTTATGGTAGAAAAATGTTAAAAATAAGTTTTACTAGCTCCCAACACGGGTTGGCCATGTTTCAAGATACAGACATGTTTGAAAAATACTTCAAATGTACTCAAAAACAGCCTTGAACACGGCTTACCCATGCTGAAGCAACCCAGAACATGGCCTGGCCGTGTTATGACCTTTTCTCACTTATTCAACCATATCTCCCTTATACAAACTCCAATTAAGTTGATTTCAAAATCGATAAAAATTTAAGACACTTATCTACAACTTTTATGCTTATCATTTCTTCAGAATCCTTACGAATTATCCCCAGAAAATCGAAAATAAAAACGATTACATTTACCATCCTGGATTCTAGACTAATTCTGACTTCTACTCATTAATCAGTCATATCTCCCTCATATGGATTCTAAATTAAGTGATTTCAGAGCCTATAGATTCATGATACATATATATATATATATATATATATATTTATTATTTTAACAATTTTCTTTAATTTCCCACAAATGTTGTCCAAAAATTCAAATACAGAAGCATACTTAACAGATTTTTTTCCTGATTAGTTAGTTTATGACCATTGCTTAGTAATCTAACTATGTCTCCCTTATATGAAATCCAAATTGAGTTATTTTAGTATTGAAAAATTCGTGAGACATATATCTATATTTTTTATGTTAACCATGTCTTTTAATTCACAACCTATTCTTTCTAGAATTCTAAAAACATAAACTTCCCTAATTACTCTGAAATTCAGTTTTATTTGCTTAGTCTTTCCTAAAGTTCTAGTTCATCCTTTTATTAAGTCATCTTCCATTTTTCTTCTAAATTTTCACCTAATCAAAGAATTACTCATCTTAACATTTAATTATATTTCTTACTTAATTTAACATATTTTATCATCCACTTCAAAAGAAAAATAGAATCAAATCATGCATCACTAAGAGTGTTTTTCAACAGAAATTTCTCATGTTCTTCTTCTAAATTTTTAAGGCTATACTCATTTTATCAATCTAATCATATTCCATCAATTTTTCACCACATTCAAATATACATAACAGTAGCATAAAAGTCCTAAATTTTTGCTACCCATAGCCATATCTATGTAGAACTTTCCATACTAACCAAAGTATTCAAAATATCCATCACATGCAAGATCAACATGTAACATGATATAACAACATTTATGGCCAATCATCAAAGTAGCAAATATTGTAAATTTCATCATAGTTCTAAAATCAAAATTTCATATAAATGTTACAAATTTCAAAAAATTTCTTCAAAAAGAGATATTGTTAAACTTACCTCAAGGTCTCTCTAGTTCACTTGGTGAATTCTTTTTCTTTTTTTCTCTTAAAGGAAGTAGCAAGATTCCTTCATTCCCTTAATTTTTTTAGCAGCTTAAATAAGAGAAGGATTGTGAGTTTTGAACCCCAAAAATGAAGAGAAAAGATGAATTCAAATGGAGATTAAGCTAACTTACCTTGAGTACTTAGTCATCTAGACTTCTCATTCTTCTTCCTTCCTCTCTTCTCCTTTCTTTCTCTCCTTTCCTCACTCTACCTGGCTTTTATTTTTCCTCTCCCTCACTTGAATGAAATTATAATGTTATAAGGGTGAGTTTTGCTTAAATAAACTATCAAGTGTTCACCTTTCATAATCATGGGTCTACCTTATCACAATTAGGATGCACTTGGTTGTTTTTTTTAAGACAACACATGTTCTTGTCTTCCTCTTCTTTAGTCAAGATATGCATAGCAAAAAGAGATTTGTATTTTGAAAAACATAATAAAATGTTCTTAAGACAAGGGACAAGGTCCCTTTGATTTCGTAATTTATTTTCTTTTTCTTTTGTCTCACTTAAGTATGATAGGTTTGCCTTTCTAGGTGATAAATTTTCAGCCCTTGAGTCTCCCTTATTTGGCTAAAATTATTTGTGTAGGATAAAATTTTTTTGTCATAATGCCATATATTATTACCTACTTGCTAAAATTATGAATGTAAGATATAAATTTTTTTGTCCTAATGCCATGTATTATTATTTATTTGCTAAAATTATGAATGTAGGATATAGATGTTTTGTCCTAATACCATGTGACCTAATCTTGATTATTATTACACTACTATTTCTCTCACATGATTCTTATTTTTTCTCTTAGATTTGGACTCATTCTTACTCATTTCCTTTACTTTGACTGAAATTCTACCTTTCATGGAGGGCTTGGTTACATTTTTATGATTTTTGAGCTATCAGTCCAACTTTTATATGCTAATCCAAGTCTATGTTTTATCTCTTGCTTGAACTATCCAACTAACTTGCTAGAAACTCATGTGAAGTGAAAAAACTCAATATAAAGTGTCAATAGGTGAAAGTCCAATGTATGGGTGAAGATGTTAAACTTAAAAACTCTAACTCTTGAATTAGAAAAAATTACCCTAATCCAATCATCTTGAAATTTTAAGACATTTATTTACTTCCCAAAAATTAGAAAAAACTCTAACTCTCTTTAGTATGTTATTTCTAATTTTTCCTATTAGGTTTTCTCTCTTTACTTATTCTCTTAATGTTAGAAATATTTTCTATGCATGCACATAAGGTGAAAATTTTCTAAGGCTTATATTTCCTTAGATATCTAAAAATTGTCTAATAAATTTTATTTCTTTAATTAAATATTTATGTACCTTTATTAATAAAATAAACAAAATTAGAGATGTCACAATAGTAATAATAGATTTTTAACTCTTTGTTTCTCTAAATTAGTTGGAGATAATCTCGTGATCGTGAGTCTTCCATGAAGGATTACTAGATGACCCCTCACTCTACTTCTCCTAGTTTGTCACAAGTTTTATATTAGCAAAAGCTTTAGATGCAACACTAGCATTGTAATAAGTAGGCCTTCCACTGTTACATTTTAATTCCAAATAGATCCCCTGTGCATAACTTAAAGTTTCTTTCTTGCAACCTAGCCAATTGCATTGCATCTAACAAATTGGTAGATCTAAATAGCCTCATTCCAGCAGCCACCTCCTCCTTCAAGCCGGCTAATTAATAACTCAAAGGAGTCTTCTAAGAAGTCAAGTTTTCAAACTAGACTATCAAAAGCTTCCTAATAATCACTCACTGGTCATTTTTGCTTCAGTATCATCAACTCCCTCACTGGATCTTCATAAATGACCCCAAATCTTGTTCTTATAGCTTTTGCATACTCGGGTCAGCCTGAACTTCCACTTCATCCTATTATCTTCTCTTAGAGGGGTTTAGTAAATGGTAAAGTTTTTTGTTCTTAGGAATCATATTTCTTGAGAAACATAATTGATAGGAATTATAATTCTTGGGAATGTATAAAATGTGTTTGGTTAAATTTTAAAATTATTAAGAATCTTCTATTCTTCTGTTTAGTTATACTTAATTTCTTATAAATCTTCGTATATTTTTTAAAAATTCCTTATTCTTATGAGAGAGAAAGTAAGAGTGAAGAGAAATAATGAAAGAGAGGATGAGAGAGAAAGTGAGAGAATGAAGAGAGAAAGTGATGAGAAAGAGTGAGAGTGGAGAGAGAGAGTAAACTTTTTTTTGTTATTATTACAATTATGCCATTAATAAAGGTATAATTGTCTTTTAATATCATAAGAGGATTCCTATTCCCATGAAAAATTAAGATTCCCACCCCTCTCCATGAAAATGTTTTTGTGGGAAACTTACTAAAAAACGATTCATGGGAATCTTAATTTCCCAAGAATAAATTTTTAAAAGTTTGTACCAAACATAGAAATTTTAATTTTCTAGATTGAGATTCCTAAAAATAAAAAAAGAATCCTTATACCAAACACCTCCTTAAGGTTGGTGCCATTGAAAAGCTTTTCCATCCAAAATTAGACTGGTTAAGTTTACTTTTATTTTCTGGGGCACCATCTAAATTAAAGAAAGATTTCACCCTCATTGATCCATCCATTTACATCAGTTTTTATAGAATTTGGGAAATTCCATTTTACTGAATCTATTAGGTATCTGATAACCACTCTTACTAGTTCATTTCTTCCATTACTGTTGCTACCATTACCATTTAGATCCATTGACTTCATCAATTGAGTCATCTGTAATAACAGTCCCTTGAAAGATTCATGCAACTCAGACATGTTCCCTTTGTTTGAGACACCAATGCTTGTAGCTTGTCTTCCACATCCTTCTAAGTAGCCACTTTTGTGCGGAAGCGTCAGCCATTGCCAAGGATTTCAAGCTCTGCTACCAGTAACACTGCTTAAAATTGGAAATGGGCACAAAAACAATATACTAGAATTTCAGTGAGAATTGTATTCAATAACAAGCAAGAAGCTTAGAACAGTATTCGATAATGGCTCTCCTCATATTCCCCTTAAATCCTTTTTCAACCCTCAGCATAACAAGCCAAGCTCACCCCAACACGTGATGCAACTTTAACAAGAAAATTAACCAAATTACAAAATAAGTCAATTTTTTTTACCAATAAAAAATTATAACATTCATCATATATGCATCAAGTCTGAAATTTATAAAAGTATTAATAAAATAAAATTTGATAAAAATTATAAATCAGTCTACACTTTTGAAATATAGATAAAAATTTAAATTATAATGCAACACACTTTTTAACTATTAATACTAACATCATAAATTTTTTTTTTTACTCAAATACAACTAACTTTAAAATCGAAAGAAAAAAATTGAAACATTTTAAATGTGATACACTTTTCAATTTTTTTGAAGATCATGACTCTTAAAGTTGAAATTTTTTTAATTTTAAAATATTATAGATCTAAAATTAAAAAAATATAAATTTTTTAAAATTGATAAACACAGAATAATTTTTATTAAAGACAAAAAAAAAAATTCAATCGTAATTGGAATAACAGCGTTTAAGGGCCAAGGTCCAAAAACTAAACATAAGCACTAAACGCAACTAGATGTTTAATGTAGCTTAATCGTGTGTTTATGGCCCATTACTGCTGTTTTGGGCTACTTAAAGAGTGAAGCTTTTCAGCCCACAAAAAAAAGGAAAAAAAAATTCTGTTAGTATTTAAAAACAGTTTTATTAAGTCTCTGCCAAACAGAATAAAAATATTATATAAAAAGCACCTTTTAAAACATTTAAAAAAAAAAATGAGCCAAACAGCCTCTCAATGTCTATAGGTGGTTTTGATAGTAGCGATAATGTTCCCTCTATTTTATTGAAACATTAACGTTCCACATTTTATAGGTAAGGGATTTAAAATCTCATATGAAATATAATGTTTTGATTTTCATATGTTTCTCAAACAAATTTGAGAAACTCACTGACAATAGAGAAAATATTATAAAAATATATATATTGATACATTTTTATTCTTATGGAAGGATGTACTATTTTAATAATAATGTATGTAGATACATTTTAATTAAATAATCATATTATGATTTCAAATATACATGCTGAATGCTTATATAACAATGAAGAAGCAATTTTTTTTTAAAATCATCTGGTATATATAATATATTAATTAAGTGTTTGAAAAATAAATAAATAATGATTAAAAGTAACTATTAATTTAATAGTAATTCCACTATACCATCTATTTTAATAAATTTTTATTGATGTCAATTCAATATATTGAAAGTGTACTAAAAAAATTTTCAAAACTTTTTAATGACTTGCGAATTGAAATTTTTGTTTTTTGTCAAATTAGAACATTAAATTTTTATTTTTGAAGTTTGTAATCTATGTGATGATGGACACCTCTTGACTATAATATTAAAAAAAAGTAACAAATAACCTTGTAACTCTAATTAAATAAAAAAAATTATTGTAATAGAAAAAAATAATTTGTTACTGTTATGAATATCTTGTGTGGATATCCATCATCCCGATCTTTCGGTTATCTTATCTGATAAGATATTATTTCCAGTAATTATCTAAGAGGATAATTATCACTAGAGAGTTATCCTACAGTTGTATATCACTATTAAGACTCTCTCACCTACTTGTATAAATACCCATCATACATGAATGGAAAGAACAATTCAGTCTCTTGTTTCTCTCTTACTTATCTCTCTCTCTACTTTTAAGTTATTTCATAACACGTTATCAGCACGACACTCTACCTCTTGCTTCAAGGTTAGTAATCTTTATGTATAATTAGATTGCTATTGATTTATTTTATCCTTAAAGAACCACATCAATTTATATATATATTTTTTATTTAAATCTCTCTTCCTCTTGCTTCAAAATATATGTTCCTGAAGGACTACATCTATAAGTCTCTGAAAGACTGCACCAAATTATTTGTCCTTGAAGGACTGTACTTATATGTCCCTGAAGGACTGCACCAACTTATATGTCCTTGAAGGAATTTATTTGTAATTATATGTCCTTGAAAGATTGCACCAACTTATATGTCCTTGAAGGAATTTATTTGTAATTATATGTCCTTGAAATATTACACCAATTTATGTGCAATTATATGTCCCTGAAGGACTGCACCTATAAGTTCTTGAAGGAATGCACCAAATTATATATCCCTGAAGGACAGCACCAATTTATGTATAAATTATTTGTCCTTGAAGGACTGCACCAATTTATGTGTAATTATATGTTCCTGAAGGATTACACCAAATTATATGTCCCTGAAGGATTGCACCAAATTATATGTCCCTAAAGGACTACACCAAATTATATGTCCCTGAAGGACTACACCTATATATCCCTTAAAGACTGCACCAAATTATATGTCCTTGAAGGACTATACCAACTTATGTGCAAATTCTATTATTTTAGTTTGTCCTCGAAAGATAATGGTTTAGGTGTAACAAGTCTATTTTATCTCTTCTATTAAACTTTATTTCTTTTTAATCACTCGGTATATAGTTCTTCATGTAGTTGTTTAATAAATTAATATGTATAGTTGCTTGTATTTATTTAATATATGCAAATAATAGTAATTACATTGATAAAAATATAAAGATTTTTTTTATGGTTGTACATAACTAGGAGATTATGATAAAAGTTGAATATGTCTTTTTAATTATAACTTCTTTTAATGAATATGGGCATTCCGATGGCATATATATAATATATGTTTGTATGGATGAAGATCATGTATATATGCTCTATGATTTATATGTGTAGAAATCCTTGTTATTAGTACATGGTAAGTTAAGTAATTATTAACATTTATCTCTTAATTAAGGAGAAAGCACATGTCTATGTTGATTGAGATAAAATAATTATGTTTACAACACTTTGACATAAAAGAATGATTTTATTTCTCCTTTTAATAATAAATAGAATACTACCATGAATTTGCATGCCTTTATTATGATTTATTTGAAATGATTCACTTTATTTATGGATGGTGATTGACTAGCATTATATTTAATGATAGTCTTAACATGTCGAATCTTACAAAACTCGAATTCATTTACCATCACCTTCATAAAGGGATGAAAAATGAGTACTTACTGTAAAATATCTACTTGTTCTTTGAAAGGTATAACCACTAGAAAAATAAGTCACATCCAACTAACATTGCTCCATTCCCTAAAGCGAATATAGCAACAT
This sequence comes from Gleditsia sinensis, assembly GCA_037074535.1. Taxonomy (NCBI): domain Eukaryota; kingdom Viridiplantae; phylum Streptophyta; class Magnoliopsida; order Fabales; family Fabaceae; genus Gleditsia; species Gleditsia sinensis. The sequence continues at coordinate 17,679,185 of CM073466.1, read as the reverse complement.
ATGAACACTATGGTCAGATTCAAATTCAAAGTCGTGGTTGTAGTGATTATTTCAAGAACATATCTTTCCACCAGAAGTAGAAAAATTATATGGCTAAAAATCTCAACGATGGCTATGATTAATATAACTCATTTAGATGTTACAAATTCTTTTGCCGATCATGATGGAAAAAATTGATCATTTAATTGGTGATGGTTATTTGTATAATTTCTACGACATTAAACTTTAGGGTTTCCCTTTTTTTTTTCCAGTACAATTCATTCTTTAAAGTTGTTATTTTATTTTATGTATTATTTCCTTATATTGACTATTCTTATTTTTTTTTTCAATCAAGAATGAATGTTTTCTCTATTGATACCAACATCACTAATGAAGAGATATGTCTCGTTGATAGTGGCACAACTCACACAATTCTCAAAGATTAAAAGTAATTTTCCCAATTAGTAATGGAAGGAGTTAATGTTAGTACTATATCTGGTAGTACAAAGTTAATTGAAAGCTCTGGAAGAGTTAGTATAATATTACTTGGAGGAACAAAACTACATATTGACAGAGCTTTATACTCCTCAAAGTCCTTAGAAACTTACTAAGTTTCAAAGATATCCGCCGAAATGGATATCACATTGAAACAACAAATGAAGGAAATATTAAATATCTTCATATTACAAGTACAATCTTAGGTAACAAATGCATATTGGAAAAGTTACCTACATTTTCCTCTGGATTGTACTATACATATATAAATATAATTGAAATATATGCTATTACAAATCAAAAGTTTGCAAATCATAATAACTTTGTTATTTGGCATGACCGGTTAGGCCATCCCGAATCAATTATGATGCAAAAAATAATTAAACATTCAAGTGGACATTCATTGAAGAGCCAGCAGATTCTTCAATCAAATAATTTCTCGTGTTCCGCTTGCTCCCAAGGGAAATTGATTATTCGACCATCACTAGTTAAAGCTATGGGTGAATCCCTCACATTTTTAGAAAGAATACAAGGCGATATTTGTGGGCCAATACACCTACCTTATGGACCATTTAGGTATTTTATAGTTTTAATTGATGCATCAACTAAATGGTCACATGTGTGCTTGTTATCATCTTGTAACCTGGCGTTTGCGAGATTACTTGTGCAATTGATTAGATTACGAGCACATTTTTTTTATTTTCTAATTAAGAAAATATGCCTTGATAATGCTGGTGAATTCACTTCCCAAACATTCAATGAGTATTGTATGTCTATTGGAATTGATGTTGAACATCCTGTAGTACATGTTCATACACAAAATGATCTTGCAGAATCATTTATTAAACGTTTGAAGTTAATTGCAAGACCATTACTTATGAAGTCAAAACTTTCAATATCTACTTGGGGACATGTAATCTTGCATGTTGCATCATTAATTTCCATAAGGCCAATAAGTTATTATGAACACTCCCCATTACAAATGGTTTTTGGTCAGGAACCAAATATTTTTCATCTAAGAATTTTTGGATGTGCGGTATATGTCCATATTGCCCCACCACAACGCACTAAGATGGGTCCTCAAAGAAGGTTGGGAATATATGTTAGATATGAATCTCCTTTTATAATAAAGTATCTTGAACCATTAACAGGAGATCTATTCATAGCTCGGTTTGCTGATTGTCATTTTGATGAATTAGTTTTTCCAACATTAGGAGGAGAAAATAAGCAACTGAAAAGGGAAATTAGTTGGCATGAATTATCACTAACTCATTTTGATCCTCGTACAAAGCAATGTGAACTCGAAGTTCAAAAGATAATTCATTTACAAAATTTAGCCAACCAGTTGCCAGACGCATTTACTGACTCAAAAAGAATTACTAAATCACATATATCAGCTGCTAATGCTCCAGGTAAAATTGATGTCCCTGTTGGATAATCCATCATTACAAATAAGCCTGAGACCCGCATGAAGCGTGGTAGGCCCATTGGTTCCAAAGATAAAAATCCTAAAAAAAAGGAGCTAAGAATCAAGATGGTCAAATCGAGGATTTAACAACTCCAGAAGAGTCTCCAGAAGAGTTTCAAGACATAATTAATGTTTTAGTTTCAGAAGAAATTCAGGTACCTGAAATTTGTGAAAATGAAGAGATCTCAATTAATTATGTTATGAATAGAATACGATAGAACCGACAAAAGGTCAACGTTGACAATAATTTTGCATATAATATAGCGCGTGATGTTTTAAATGATAATGAGGATCATGAACCAAAGTCTGTTCAAGAATGCAGGCAAAGAAATGATTGGCCAAAATGGAAAGACGTAATTGAAACAGAGTTAAAATCGCTTGAAAAACAAAAAGTTTTTGGACCTGTAGTCCGTACACCTGAAGATGTAAAACTAGTTGGATACAAATGGGTCTTTGTGCGAAAACGAAATGAAAATAATGAAATTGTGAGATATAAGGCAAGACTTGTTACCCAAGGTTTTTCGCAAAGACTCGGAATTGATTTTTAGGAAACATACTCACCTGTGGTGGATACAACTACTTTTCGATATTTAATTAGTCTAGCAGTACGTGAGAAGCTCGATTTGTGTCTAATGGATGTTGTTACAGCCTATTTGTATGGCTCACTTGATAATGATATCTATATGAAACTCCCGGAAGGATTTAAGTTGCCTGAAGTATATAATTCCAATTCTCGAGTAGACTATTCAATCAAATTAAATAAATCACTTTATGGCTTAAAACAATCTGGGCGTATATGGTATAATCGCCTTAGTGAATACCTGTTACAAGAAGGGTATAAAAATGATTCAATTTGTCTATGTATCTTTATAAAAAGATCTAAAAATGAGTTTGCCATAATTGCAGTTTATGTTGATGATTTAAATATTATTGGAACTCCTGAAGAGCTCCAAAAAGCTGTTAATTGCTTAAAGAAAGAATTTGAAATGAAAAATCTTGGAAGAACTAAATTTTGCCTTGGATTACAAATTGAATATTTAAATAATAGTATCTTTGTGTATCAAGAAAATTATGTGACAAAGGTGTTAAAATGATTCGATATGGATAAATCACATCCATTATGTACTCCAATGGTTGTGAGGTCATTAGATGTGAACAAAGATCTTTTCAGACCTCATGAAAAGGATGAGGAACTACTTGGTCCTGAAGTACCATATCTTAGTACAATCGGGGAATTAATGTATCTTGCTAGTCATACTCGACCTGATATATCATTTGCTGTTAATCTATTAGCAAGATATAGTTTTTCACTTACACGAAGGCATTGGAATGGAGTTAAGCATATACTCCGTTATCTTAAAGGAACAATAGATATGGGCCTATTTTATTCAAATGTACCCGAGTCTGAGTTAATTGGTTATGCGGATGTAGGATATTTATCCGACCCTCATAATGGATGATCGCAAACAGGCTATTTATTTATATATGGGGGTATCGTAATTTCATGGCGATCTATAAAACAAACTATCTCTGCCACATCAGCTAACCATGCAGAAATGTTAGTATTATATGAGGCAAGTCGAGAATGTGTTTGGCTACGATCTGTGATTCAACACATACAAAAATCTTGTGACTTGTCTAGAAAGATGATCCCGACGATTTTATACGAAGATAATGCTGCATGTGTTGTCCAATTAAAAAAAAGGTATATTAAAGGGGATAGAACAAAGCATATATCACCTAAATTCTTTTTCACTCATGATCTTTAAAAGAATGGTGATGTGGATATTCAGCAAATTCGTTCAAGTGATAATTTGACAAATTTATTTACTAAGGCACTTCTTACTACAACATTTGAGAAGTTGGTATATAATATTGGAGTTCGAAGATTTAAGAATATCAAATGATGTTGTCATATTTATTCGACAGTGTCTTAAAAGAATGATGTACTCTTTTTCCTTCACTAAGTTTTTATCCTACAGGGTTTTTCCTAATAAGGTTTTAACGAGGCATATTTTTAAGGAATGGACATCCAAGAGGGAGTGTTATGAATATCTTGTGTGGATGTCCATCATCTCGATCTTTCGGTTATCTTATCTGATAAGATATTATTTTCAATAATTATCTAAGAGGATAATTATCACTAGAGAGTTATCCTATAGCTGTATATCACTACTAAGACTCTCTCACCTACTTGTATAAATACTTCTCATACATGAATGAAAAGAACAATTCATTCTCTTATTTCTCTCTTACTTCTCTCTCTCTACTTTTAAGTTATTTAATAACAATTACAACAATTATGGTCGAATCTGAACACTACTTGATCATATTTAAAAAAAAAATATTCCTATTTCGATACTAAAAACAAATTCGTACGTCACACAAGTACAACTCTGATCCAAATTTTAAAAAAATAAAAAAGAAAAGAAATTCTCACACTGCAATTCTGACGGATTTTGCACTCTGAAATGGACAAAACCTAAATTGCAGATAAATTCTAATGCTCCTTTAAAACAGACCCAAGAACAGTCAACCCATAAATTCTTAAAATAGTCAACAAAATAGTCTTTCTAGAAGCTTCAAATTTTGAATGCAAATAAGGCGGTGAAGACACAATTGGTCTTCGTATTATAAAATATATAACAGTTGAATTGTGTGCGCACATTATTTTATATTCCTTTTTATACATAATATTTTGTTACAAAAATTTATTGATAATATTTATTATTTTATATTAAATCAATAAGGCCTGCAATAAATAAAATTTTATATGATCAGACTCAAACTAAGTAGAGAGAGAGAGAGAGAGAGAGAGAGAGAGAGAGAGAGAGAATCCATACTAGTCCATTCTGATTGCAAAATACAAACAAATGAAACAAAAAAGTTTATTTGGAACCAGATATTTGACATTTAAAAACGCAAAAAATAAGATCCCTCTCTCCTCCTCAGAATCATATAAATTTTTCTAGTCACATCTTGATGACAACTTTGATGCAGTCTGGCTGTTTCAATAGCTCAAATGGAGTGCTTATATCTGCCAATGGGATTTCATTCCTCCTCAGAATCATGTGAATTTTCCTTGTCACATCTTGATGACAACTTTGACGCAATCTGGCTGTTTCAGTAGCTCAAATGCAGTGCTTATATCTGCCAATGGGACTTCGTGGGTCAGAAGTTCGTCAATTGGGAACTTCCTGTCAAAAAGAAATTAATCCATTAAATTGTATTCTTGGGTCAGTAATCAACGCATTGTTAAGATTGTCTGTTCGCATAAAAAAAATTTTAATTATAAAATATAAATTGATTTATAACTTAAATTATAAATTTATGAGTATTTTTAAATTATTTAAATATACCAAATTAAAAATTTTGTAGATCTACCTAAGAACTTCTAATGCTCACCTTTTTCAGGCACTTGTCAGCTATAATAGAAAGGTCAGATATTGCTTTTATGCCTCCAAAGGCAGAACCTTTCAAACTTCTTCCAAACAGAAGGGGAAGAAGACTAAGCTGCACAAAAGCTTCACTTCCTGTTCCGATTGCTATTGTCATACCTATCCCCTTTACATACAGCAGCATTAGTCCCATCATTAAAAGTAGGATTAATATAACCTTTCTATTCATCTTAGTATCAATTGAAATTTTTTCTATCTATTTATTTTTAATTTATTTATCTTATTATATTTAAATTTTTACTATCTAAATTAGATGTTAATCTAAATGATAATTACATAAAATTGTTAAAATACTTCTTTTTTTATATCTCATTTTGTCATTTTCTTTTATAAGATGAGTATTTTGATATTTTTATATATAATTACAGTTAAAATTAACGTTAAATTTAAATTATAAGAAGTAATATACTTAAAACAGATAAATTGATTAAAAAGTTAATTGTACAATTTAATTGAAAATGAGAGAGAACTTACGATACAGATCAAGGTGAGAATGTTTTTGGCAAAAAAATTTTGATGAACTGAAATGTACCAGCTTTGTGGATTCCATGGCTTCATTCAGCAAAGGGCCAACTCCAGTGCATTCAATGGAATAATCCACGCCCATTCCGCCACTCAATTCCTTAACCAGTTCTGAGGCAGATTTTTCTGATTCACTAGGATTTATGACGTGTGTCATTCCAAAAGCTTCTCCTTTTCCTCTCTTCATTTCATTTTTGTCAATTCCAATGATCTTTGTTGCCCCTAGCATTTTGGCTGCACTTATAGCCTGCAATGCAAGGCATTGCTTCCTCAGAACCAAATATTATATAGTTTTCAAGTTAATTCAGTCAACCAAGCTAGATAAACTAAGTTAATACATGTTAGGTAATTGACATGCCTCACTTTTGACATACACACTTAGTATAGTGAGAAATTTTTAGGTTTGGCTGCGTAAGAAGTAGAAAACTTATCAAAATTAGTATTTTAGTTGATGGAGTTTACTAACAGACCCATTTTAATGAATTTTTATTGTACAATTAAAAATTGCAAATAATATACTTAAAATTTTAAGGATCTATCAAAATACGTAAATTAATAACGTTAATTTTGAATAGACATGTAAGCATAATAGTAGAATCAAAAAATAATATATTTACGTTTTTATTTGTAATTAACTTGGTTTACTAATATTTAATAAACTATATCTATTTAATTTTTTTTTTCTAATTACATAGTCAAACCTGAAGTTAAAAGGAGATTAAAAAGGTGCATACCCCTAAACCAACAGCACCAAGACCAAAAACAGCTACGCTTGATCCCTTCTTGACCTTGGCTTCCTTCCAAGCACCCCCAAAACCAGTTGAAAACCCACAAGAAATGAAGCTGGCATGGGCTACATCAATGGTTGGGTCAACCTTCAGAAGGTACTTAGCATCAATCACCATGTACTCAGACCATGTGGCACAGCTCAGAAGGTGGTGTGCCATCCGCCCTCTGATGGAAATTCTTGAAGTGTTGTCTGGCATTAGGCCAGTTATTCTTATCGGATACGTAGTGCACAGGTTGGTCTTCCCAGAAACGCAGTTCTCGCATTCTTTGCACTCCCCTACGTATAATGGAATCACCACATCCCCTGCTTTTAGATCCGTCACTTTTCCCCCTATGCTCTCCACAACACTGCAATCAAAGCAATATGAATTTGCTATAGCTGTACGCAAGTCAACACTGGTGGCAGATTTGGTTTGAGATTTTTATTTCATGTAAAACTTAAGGAAGAAAGATATATTTTGATTGGAAAATTGTGAACGGACTTTTTCTTTTGGAGCTAACCCAACACCTTCATGTCCTAGTGCTAGAGGATAATTACCCTGCAAAATCAATAATTTCAGAAACAAATACCAAGCTCCTTAGTGTAAGGAAAGATAAAGATTAGAAGAAAAATTGCCATAGCAAACTCAAACTAAAGCATGTGTAAGACTAAGAAAGGGATGACACTAACATGTGGGAATCCTTCAGTGCTTAAGATGTCTGTGTGGCAGAGACTGGCACAAAGCATCTTAACTCTAACTTCAGATTCTTTGGGTGGGTCAACTTGTATCTCTTCCACCTTCACACCCTCCCTGATCCCCCAGCATACCGCAGCTACAATTTCCACAACCAAAACACATTCATATAAGTTAATTAACTACAGAGAGATATGATGCTTAGCGATGCTATAAAGACTGTTCACATATTATGCTTTCATTGAAGAGCTTAGTTATAAACACTGAAAGAACAGCAACTAAGTTTTTCCTGTATCATATTCACCATGGCAATATTGTCACTGAAAGCCATGGAAAAACGTACATAGGGATGCTGAATAGAGTGAATTACCTTTGCAAGTGATCACTTGTGAAGTGCTCATTTTCCACTGATCACTATGCCGATGCAAAGCTAAAAATTCAGAGTTTGGACAAAGAAGAGGAGAGAAGAGACGAAGAGATGAGTCTGGTGCCACTCTGCTTTATATAATGAATTTAAGTAATAAACTATGAAGACGGGTTGCATGTTGCAGGGTGCAATTATATATATATATATATATATATATATATATATATATATATATATATATATTAGTTGTCACTATTTTCAAGTGAAAATTTTGTTTTTGTTTTTTTCAATTTTTTTAATTTTAATTAATAAATTAAAATAAATATATAGGTAAAGAAGTGAATGCATACTAGTCTATTAACTTAATTTTTTGGTCTATCCACAATTACTATCGAGAATATCATAAAATTTAATAGCATAACTTGAAATTTTATATAGATTAACATTCTTTAAAAATTTAAGTATAACTTCAATATTTATAAATTCTTCGAATATTTTAATTTACGTATTTAGAATTGTGTGATTTGTGCATTGTGTATTAAATAAGGTTTATATAACTAGTTGCCACTAGATACATATATATATATATATATATATATATATATATATATATATATATATATATATATATATATATATATATATATATATATATATATATATATATATATATATATACATGTATATACATGTATATATATATATACATGTATATATATGTATATATATATATATATATATATATGTATATATATATATATATGTATATATATATATATATATACATATATATACATGTATATATATATATATGTATATATATATATATACATATATGTATATACATGTATATACATATATATATATATATATACATGTATATATATATATATATATACATGTATATATATATATATATACATGTATATATATATATATATATACATGTATATATATATATATATATACATGTATATATATATATATATATGTATATATATATATATATATATATATATATATATATATATATATATATATATATCTATATTGTAATAACCGTAAAATTTAACTAAAAATTCCAATTAAAGGAAATGTAGAATAAAAAAAGAGAATTTTGACAATAGAGATAAGAACCGGTGAAAATATGTATATTTATTACATGGATTAAATAATTACAAAAGAAATATGAGAATTTATATTTTGGCGCGCTATTAGCAAAAATATTTTTATTTATGTAGAAATAATTATGATTTGTTAAAAGTAAGTAGACTTTTAAGTAAAAGAAGTATTGTGTTGCTTAAAATAATTATATCGGCCTCTATTGAATTTTTATGGTATTTTTAAAAATATTCTTTCTTTTAATATGAATAAAGATATTTGTTTTCAAATTTGTTTTAATATGATTTTTATTGAGAAAAATTATGATTTAA